>CM029276.1:16621871-16966871 GCA_016920895.1 Vaccinium myrtillus
TGTATATCACATGAACATTACCAGGAAAACCAAAAGTGTTCTGGTATTTTCCTTGTCCATATTCTACTTTGATACGTGCACTTCTTATAAGAAAATCCGTTCTTGTTCACTAAAGTGGCAGCTGAAGTCACTTTATTTTTCTTTTTTCTACAGGTTTATGGCATATCATGGCTTGTGATCTTTTTAGTATTGTTTGTGATGAAGGTGAGTGGTAAAATTTCTTCATTTACCAAGTTTTATATATCGGAAGTTCTTTTTTATTTTCTTCGCTTTGTTCCAAGTTGAGGCTGTCTACTAAGGTTCGTGTGTTCTATTATTATAAGAAAACAAACTAGTATTATACTGTGGAATAAAGATGCATCTTTGGTCTTTCTTGCTGGTCTTGTGGGTCTAAAAGTACTAATTAATTTTCTTGGAAAACCAACAGAAAATAGCAGTGCTTTAAATCTGCTCATAGCTACATGTACGTGCTTACTTTGTTTATCATGGTAGACAAGTAGCAGGAAACAGCTGATGAAATTTCTTTGAAGTTAATATTCATCACCCATTTTGTGGAATAATAAACAGTGTAAAGGAATCCAAAGTAACTAATAATATATTTGCTGCCAACTGGACTCATAATCAAGAACGGACGTTCACAACAGGAGCTTTAAATCGCAATACAAGACTTCATCAATTGCGAGACTGCTATTTAGACACAATTAATATAGACATAGCACGCTTATGAATTCTTAAATAGCAACAGAAATCAGAAAATCAGAACTGCTTTACGGATGAAACCAAATATGTAATACATGACAGTGAAATATCAAACAAATTAGCACAGGTATTTTGGATCTTTGTTTTTTCCTAATTGTCTAGTACAATAAATATGAGTTATGAGCCTTCTTAGTTTTGACCTAGTAATTGATAAATAAAAGAAAAGGCCTTATTTTCTTCACACCCCTTGCAAATTTTACAGGCTGTGTCCGTGGGAAGGCGGAAATTTAGCGCGACCTACCAGCTTGTGTTTCGATTGATCAATGTCTTCATCTTCCTCACATTGGTTACTGTCCTAATTCTTTTAATAGCACTTCCCCACATGACTTTTAAGGACGTCATAGTATGCATTCTTGCTTTCATGCCAACTGGATGGGGGTTGCTTCTGGTGAGTTTCATCTTCTTTGTTCCTCTTACTTTTGTTCTTACATATCATTAAAGTACTAACTGATAAATAGTCTCGGGTGGGCGGGCCATGTTTCTGTGTAAGGTTTAGAACTTTATCACGAAATTACAAATAAAACTTTAATAGAATCCGTGATTGGAAAAATTTATTCCTACCTCTAGTTTAATTTTTGTTCCCCACTTTCATATAATAATTTTGCCTTGTTTTGGAGATCGAGATCAACTTTTCTCGACTTAATATAAAAAAATTTTGTGTACGTATTTAGGTTATATTTTTTGGCTCCACTTTCTGAAAATCCTGTATTCACCTCCTAGGCTTATGTTTTATATGATATTGGTCCTTTGGTTCCTTTATTCACCTTGTTTCTGTGGAATTTGTGTTATTTGAAGATTGCGCAAGCTCTGAGGCCTCTGTTTCCTCGGGTTGGAGTATGGGGATCAATTCGAACGCTTGCACGAGGCTATGAAATAATCATGGGCTTGCTTCTATTCACCCCAGTAGCATTCTTGGCTTGGTTCCCCTTCGTGTCAGAATTCCAAACGCGGATGCTCTTTAACCAAGCGTTTAGTAGAGGTCTACAGATCTCGCGTATTCTGGGTGGACCGAAGAAGGATAAGTCCTCAAACAACAAAGAGTAAGCTTTATGCGATGGCTCTGCGCACATTTCACATATTTCTGTTGGTATTTCTCAGCCATTCCGTATACAAATCCGCACAGGTTTTGGTGTAGACATAGTTGGAAATTGAAATGTGTATATGTATTATTTTTCAGTCATTTTACACATGAAAGTGGTTAGGCATAAAGGGTAGTGTAATGGGAAAAAGACCGGTTGTGCTGTATGTAATGATTCAATGTATACATTGGTATTGCTGGTTTGTTCAATTGACTCTGTTATTTAGAGGAGGAAAAAAAGGTACTTAGATGTTACAGTATTTTGCTAATACACAAGGCATACATACACGTATGTGCGCGCGCATATCTATATTGTTTTTTTGGCATACCCTCATTCAATTACCAATGTATAATGCCTAACAAACTCACAACACTCCAACAACTTGAAGAGATTTCATCGTTATCTACTTAACTCAAGTAGCTAATTGAACTCATTAACTCAATTTCAATGTACAAAATCGTGTATATCTCAAAATTTATGATGTTTAAAATAATTTTATAATTTTTGACTAATAGAACTAACTGAGATCTATCAAATAAGATTCATATTGTATATATATAAAATAGTATAAATGGAAAGATAGGGTAGTAGATTTGTTGAGAGCTCTGTAATACTGAAAGTTGACTAACAATATGGAACAAAGAGAATACAATATATCTTAATATAACCTTTGAGTTATGTTTGGATCGTCCATAATAGTGAAATTCTGCATTTTTTAGATTGCTACAGTGTCTAACAACTCAAAAATAATAAAAATGCTACTACTATATACCAGTTTGGTGCCATTTTGGCAGAATCTCAAAAGCATACTTTTGGATTAAACTCGTCTCACTTTACCCTACAACTCGAATGGCTTTAATGATATGGCAAATTTGGTAATTGCTAAATTCATTACAAAAAATGGCATCGCCAAGATTTGGCATTGAATTTGATATAGCGTGGAGATGAATTTGTCGTTCTTGTTACCAAATTTTGGTTTTAACATGAGATTTGGTACAAGAATAAATCATAAGATTAAATTCTTTCAAATTATGAGAAATAGTTATTTCCTCTCAAAAGTGAAATAACTATTTGGTAACAAAAATATTTAGTGTAATTAACACTAAAAGCGTATAACTAATATAAAAAAAGTACGTAACTAACAAAGAAAATACATAATATGCATAATATACACACCAAAAAATCATAACATTTATATGGCACAACAAGATGTAGCATAGCTTCAGGCCCGGCCCTGGGCATTGGCCCAGCAGGCCTGGGTCTGGGGCCCCCAACATTTGGCCCAAAATTGGGGCCCCTAAATAGGTATACATAAGTGAGCAAGTAATAAATATATAATGCAGCCGGAATACAACCAAAGAGTTACGTGTCCCAGCGGAAAAGTTTCCTTCTTTCTGGGATTAGACCAGTGTTCGATTCTTACGAGAGGGCGTATTTCTTATTAGAGGGCCTATTTTTTCCTGCAGTACGTTAGTTTGATTTTCCTTTTTTTCTTCCCTGCCTATTTTTTCCTCCAGTACATTAGTTTGCTTTCTCCTTTTTTCCTTTTTTTTTTCTTTTTTTCCCCTTCCTATCAGATTTCTCTAGTATAAAAGGTTACAATGTTTCTTTTATTAAATGTATTTATAGTTATTCTTTTATGGTTTCGTTAAATTATTTTATTTTATATACCTCTTCACTAATAGTCGAAATAGATACTAAAATATATAATATTTGGAAAATACCCAATCATTTTGACTTGGGTAGACTCTTTTGCTAGAAAAGATTTGTATTAATTCATTTAATCTTTTAAAAGGTTGTTTCCTTAAGTTTCGAGTTTACATTACCACAAAAAAGTCTTTCAAATGTGTGATTAAGGATATAAATATTATTCTAAGTTCAAAACTACCATATTATAAGAACTCAATTGTGAATATATACTTCCACTGCATCCATATTGTCTATCAACTTTCTTAAAATATTCGGTTACTGTCATCATTAGAGAAAAAATAAATAAAAAATTTCGTATGTATTTGTAAATGTTCGCATCAAATTGCCAATTTCAATTTTTTTTTGTTGTTGCAATAACAATAAACAATTACGACAGGAAACTATGTTTTATCGAATGACACAAACTACAAAAAAACAACATATAGAACAAAATATCTATCATTTGAAGTTAATGTTGGTCTTGTAACTTTTGTCTTTTAGGAAAAACATAGGGCCCGATTTTACATTTTTGTCTGGGGCCACGAAATTCTCAGGGCCGGGTCTGCATAGCTTTCTCCATCTCGGTGTGGTGTTGATAACTAAAACCAAAATCGCAAAGAAAAAATTTAGGAACACACCTTCTAGACACAACATCCGAACCCATTAAATACACATGGATCCACATAGAGGATATATTTTAGATACAATCGTATTCGCCTATGCGGAATTATATTTTAAACGGTAAATCCAGGGGTACCGACCCCTTTTGTACCGATCATGTACAGATGGCGTTGGGACCCCTTTGTGGGTCCCAAACGGTCAATCTGAACCGTTGATTCATCTCAAAATCGAATTCCGGGTAGGCCATGCAAGAATTGCTGCCATCGGACAACCCTATGTGCTCGATCCAAAATCACTCCATTTCAATTCGAATTGATTGTTTGGAACCCACAAAGTGATCTCCGACACTGTGTCTTTGTGCGGTCGGTACCCTCCGGTGTGTACGTATAGAATGATTTTATTTTAAAATTGTGTTCGAATTAGCATATAAAGGCAAGGCTATCATCGTTCAGCGGCAAATGCTTCACGCATTACGAAGGGGAGCACAAATCCCCCTCTCTCTCTCTCTCTCTCTCCATGTGTCTGTGTAAAATCTCAGGTAGCAAATTGAAGAAGAAGGATAAGCGGAGAAGATGAGCCATGAAAGGACAATCAACTTCAGAGAAAGCTCCATCGATAATCTTGCTAATTACCACCACCTTAATTAGCTGAGATCCCCTTTTCATACAGGTTTCTGAAGCTCTCTCTGTGTGCATGTGTGTGTGTGTGTGTGTTCAAATGTATGCATAAATCTTTCAATTTCTTCGTTTCAATCTTGTTTATCTATCTGTCTATAAAGATTCCATTTTTCTTACTTTGGTAAATTCCTAATTTCTCGACAGAACACCCGAATTTCCCCCTTTTTGGTTGTTATGACATCTATCTTGAGTGAAATTTTGAAGATGGTTGTTTAAATTCAACTGGTCTACCATGGGCGATTCAGTTATGGATCTTGATTTGAGCTTAGAAACTTTGGACCCGTTCACTGGATTACTATTTGGGATTCAATTTTCTTTGTGTTTCTAAAACCCTAGTTTCTTAACATAAGACCAGGCGTTACTGCTATTAGTCTCTGATGGTGTATTGAAGTGGGTTCTCTGTTTTGACTTTGGCCGTGGTTTACGATGGACAACAACATAAGGAATGATCCAGTTATGGATCTTGATTTGAACCAAGAACCTATTGACCCATCTACTGGGTCAGCTGTAGGGTTTGGATCACTGTTGAATGAATTAGAAACAGCTCATGGTAGGATCGAGGAACGGATTCGACAACTTGAGGCTGTGACAGCTAGGGCAAGGCAGCGCCAGATGTGGCGACTACAAGCACGAAACCCTCCTGAACCAAGTATATTGAGTAATTTGAGTGAAACAATTGTGAGTACGGCCATGAATAATATAGTGCAAAATGTGGAGAACATTGTTTCCTCAAATGAAGGGATAGTTGATGGGCCCAAAGATCACCAAGGGGATAGTACCCATTTGGTTGCAAAGGCTTTGGAATTGGATACAGATGCTAAAAAGGTTTCCGGTGATGGTGGCGGATTTTTCGACTGTAATATCTGCTTGGACATGGCTAGAGAACCGATATTGACTTGTTGCGGTCACTTGTTTTGTTGGCCATGTTTTTACCAGTTACCTTGCATTTATTCGGCTGCCAAGGAATGTCCAGTTTGCAAGGGAGCGGTTAAAGATACCAGTATCACCCCGATATATGGAAATGGAAACACCACCAATGCTTCAGAGACAGAATCCGGCTTGAAGGTGCCTCCAAGGCCTAGAGCACATCGGGTTGAGAGTATTAGGCAACAACGCGTTAACCGGGGAATACCGCCCATTCCGGTTGCCGAAGCACTTCGACGGATTAGAATGGGAATTGGAATTGGTGCTACTGGGGATCTGGGCCCACAGAGACAGGATCTTAACAGCGTAGCTATCAGACCTGCCTCTGAGGTTTTGCCTGATGTGCGGTCTCGTCAGATTTCGAGGGTATTATCAGAAAATGCTGACTCGCTTTTATCCATTTCAACGGCGTTGAATAACGCAGAAAGATTAGTTGATGACCTTGAGTCGTATATCCGTAACCGTGTTTTGGGTAGAAGTCTTGGGCATGTTCAATCATTTGGTGTAGGGGATCCTTTAACTAGCACTGCTGCTGTAGATACTACTGCTGCTATTGCTCATCATGCAGCGGTCACTTTGTCTTCTGAAAGTATAGTACATGTTTCTGTTTCTGATGCTGCACCTGCCATGATCGATTTAACAGAGCCAAGTCCCTCTCCACCTTCCCGGGGAAGAATCCGTGTTTCTAGGGTTTCAGATGTAGAGAATGGCACTTCTCGTGAATCCCGGAGGAGAAGATTGAACTGATGTGTTTTTGTGTTGTTTTGTTTTAACGCTTAAAATTCCGATGTTTTCCTTTCTTCTAAATCAGCCGCGGACAACACAAGTATTCGGCAACGCGTTGTTACTGTACTTGGTTTTGTTGACTGTTGAGCTTCTATAACAGCAAAATGAATGGCTGCTGCATCCAAGAACTTGTTTCATGCTTACATTTTTAAAGCACCTGCGCCCATGCTTGCATCCAGGAACTTGTTTCGTGCATTCCTTTTTTATGCCAATTTGTGCTTCCTCACCAACTACCAAGAGGCTTTATCAGCTAAAAAGGCCGTTGGAATCTCCTCCATATTTCACAATCTCAGGACCTCTTAAATTTTTGTACATATTTTCATTTACGTTTTATATGCATTATGAATTTTGTTTGGTATATCTCAATTAAGATTATTAGGCATTTTTTTAAAAGCGTTAAAAAAATTAAATTCTATTGGATGTTTAAAAAAAAAAAAAGTTTTGACCTTTTTCTTTTCACCATAGCTAAGCTTAGCGCCTTAGCCTTGAGTGCGGTGTCCTTCTCAGCCTTCATACCTCAAATTATAGAAGTCCATTGGGTGTTTAATTATATTATACATTACCTCAATCTCACAAAGCCCACCCGATGTGAAACTTTCTACCCATGATGGGTTCTCACAATATAACTTAACAAAATAAAGATAATTTACGAGAGGTGTAGATATTGGTTAATTGGATATCTTTTGTGGGACGGGAGATGACTACAAACTTGAACGCTATATATATAAGTTGTGTTGTCATTACTAAAAAAAGGTACTTACAAATCATGTCGAGTTTGTTCGGAAAACCAGAACATCTTATGCGAAAATTTGATCGAAACCTTTTTTTAAACCAAAAATAAGTTAAAATTAACTTAATTTATGCTATATCGATTTCATCTGCCTTGTTTATGTAGGGGTATTTGGGAGTCTCATTTTTTCAGTGGAAGATTCCCTGTCCCACACAACCTTATTTGGCCTCCGTGTCCCATCCATCTACGCCGTTTATCCGAGTAGTTAAAGGCTCGGATTCTATCTCGACCCCGAACAAATATGAGCCATCCATGTTCATCTGGGAATCCGAGTCATTGATTGCTCAGATGGATAGTGTAGATGGGTAAGACCAGGTTAGTGGGATAGAGGATCCGGTTCCCCTTTTTTTTTTTTTTTTTTACTTTTTGCGTTTTTTGCTTTTTAGATTATGGCCAAAATGTATTAAAATAAATTTATAATGTCTGAGAGATATATGCATAATTTATTTTGCAACAAGTTTAGTATTTGAGAAATATATGTAGAATGCATTCTGTAGCAGAGTCGTAACAATGATTTCATATCTGGAGGGGTCGTAACATAATAAACAAGATTTTGAAAATTCAAGTTTTCATATCTAAAACAATTAAATGTCATAAGCGTCTGCCCTCTCTCTAAAACCTCTGCTCTGTCTTCTCTCTACCAAACAAGCCCAAAACTAGGGTTTCCGCGCGCCATCGCATCTACCGACATCTCCTGGTGCCCCCTTGCCGACAGCCCTCCACCTCTGCGCCATCGCACCCGCCGCTGATGGTGTGCTCTATTTAGTGGATATGGGTTTCTGAGCTATGGTTTGAAAGGATTTTCTGCAGCCACATTCCCCCGGAGCCTCTGTGCCGCTAGCCATGATCTATCTCCCCTCCAACGCTGCAACGCTGCCCTCCCTCCGCTGCTAAAGTCTGATGGTGGCTTATTTTCTCCGATAATCACACATGCAATCACTTTCTCTGGCATAGTTACTGCTTTCTGTCCTCTCCAGCTAGTTTGTTCGGTCCCCTTGCTTCCAATCCCCCTTCCCCGCTCGAGCAAACTGCCCTCCTCTCTTTCCCCTTCAGCCGATAAGCTCCCCCTCTTCCTTTTTCCCCTCCCCAGTTGGTTTGACTGAACACGATCGGGCCCTTTTTCCGTTTTTCCCTTTCCCCCATCCGATCGATTTGTGGCTCTCTGTTTCGGTTCAGACCACTAGCCCAGTACCTTGATTTGATCCACAAGCCACACCACATGGCCCAAAATGCTTAAGCCCAAGGTACTAGTTGTCTTTTATATGGTTTGTTATATGACTAAGATCAATCATGCAAATAACCAATGTGGGACTAAACACCATTTACCCGCAAACCTAGGGTATTACAATCTTCCCCCTTAGGGATGCAACGTCTGTGGTGGCAAAGCACGTCCTACCAACCACTTGGACCAGGGCGGGGCTCTGATACCATTAATAACGTCCCATGCAGACCACTAGCCCTGTACCTTAATTTGATCCACAAGCTACATCACATGGCCCAAAATGTTTAAGCCCAATGTACTAGTTGTCTCTTACATGGTTTGTTATATGACCAAGATCACTCATGTAAATAACCAATGTGGGACTAAACACCATCTACCTACAAACCTGGATATTACAATGGCTCTCATCTGTTGGTATTCGTTGGAGTTGATCGGTTCTGGCTTTCTGTTTGCTTGAGTTTGTCCGGCTAGTTTCTTGTGGTTGTTCGGCATCATCTCAGTTGCGGGTGGTTTTCGTCTACTGTGGTTGCCTTGTGATGCATTTAATTTATTTAATTTAGCTTTTATTTTCTTTTGCTTTTCTGTTGTTCCTCACACACTTGCAGTCACTATGCTCTGTTCTTTTGGCCATCGCCTGTTGCCAGTGCGCATAGGCTCTTGTCTCTGGCCTTTTTATTTGGTGATAACATAGACTTTGTGTATTGCGGTTCTTTAATTGTGTTCTATTCTGTTGGCTGCAGCTAGGTAGTGGCAGTTTGGCTTGCTTTAGGGCTTCGCCCGTTGCCGGCATTCCACCCACTGTAATGGCGATATCACGGTTCAATAATATTTCTCTCTTCATCATAAAAAAAATCAATTAAATGTCTAAATAGTACCCAATGCAAAATACAAAATCTACGTGCTTTTAACAAACCAAAAACAACAAAAAAGTAAAAAAAAAAAAAAGGTATTCCAATGGTTGTCAAAATGGAATGTGACACTCTTTTAGATTTTGAAAGTCATATTTGATTGAGTCGAAACTAATTTTTGGAAAAATTTCCTTCTAGATGAACAAACCAAAGCAATTGTAAAAAACTAATCATCCACCATTTCATGCATAAATCCAGAAGTTAGAGCCAAAACAAACCTCGAACGTGGTTTTACATAATTCTTAAATTTAGTGGAGTTGAAAATGGTACGTAATTAAAAAATTTATTTCATGGGGGACCACTCATGTGATGCTTTCATAGAGTATAAGAGACGATTTTTTTTTTGGGCTTGAGTTCTACATTAGAATAGGAGTGGCTCACCCATTAAATGATTTTAATAGTTACAAAAAAAATGTGGAGATTTTCAATTGGGAGTGGCCTTGGCCCCAAATAGCCAACCCATGGCTCTGTCAATGTTCTGTAGGCCTTTTTGTTAATCAAAATCGGAAGATTGAAAAATCTTGAAGTCAAAAAGCTTATCACCCCTACTTCTCACTTCTCTTCTCTAAACCTAGTAAAAACCAAAAACTTGTTTTCGCAGAATGTGTTAAGCATGTGGTGTGTCAAACACTCAAAAATAGAAAATAAAAAAACGAGAATGCAATAAGTTGCCTCCCAAATATTCAAGGTGATAACGAACACATCAGTCATCAGCCATTGGGAGAAATTAAAGACGGAAACATAAGAAGATAGAGAGGGTGTTTGAAATTTTCATTATTGGGTTTTCACGTTTTGGCTGCATTCCATCCCAAGAATTTATTCTACCATAATGAATTTTTTATTTTTGTATTTAGAGAAGAGAAGTCAAGAATAAGTGGAGATGAATTTTTTTACTTCTCATTTCTACTTTTCTCATTTTGGTTGACAAAAAGACATAAATAATGTATTTTGCACATATCTCTATAACAGTACTCCTATTGCAAAACGCATTCTTCACATTTCTCCTGAACATGAATACATTATGCTCATAATTTAAAAAGCCCATACAAAAAGCAAAATGCAAAAAAGTAAAAAAAAAAGGCTTTCAAAACACCCCAGACCCAGAGAGCCAACAAATGAACTCTGTACAATACAGAAAAGAAATCACTGTGTTATTCTATAGCCTTATCCCATGTTGAAGTTGTGGGGTTTACTCATGATATGAAGAAAGAGTGCAACACAGGAGAAAGAACAATTTTGTAGTGCAATAAAGATGACAAAGAATTTAAAGAAACAAGTACCCTTTTTTTTGGTAGTGCTATAATACATCTTGTGTATCATACGCACCCCTATAAACCTTACGAATTGATTAATAAAAGTTACGAGATACACCAAAATGTTATGAATAAAAAAAAAATGTTATAGATCATATTGTTGAAAAGTTACGAAAAACTAAAAATGTTACAATTGCTGATGAAGTGGCAGAATATGAACCATTCAATAAATACATATGATATAAACCTTTAATGAATGTGTATTGTAGCCTCTCTTTTTTTTCCCCCATGAAGAACAATTTTTGTTAGTATTTTAAAAGTACAATAGTATAAAGATGAAAAAGAATTTAAAGAAATTACTCCTACATTTTTAAAAGAACAATTTAAAGAAATACTAGTACTACATGGGGAAATGAAAAATGTTGTGGGTACACCACTTGTGCACATCAAATGTATACTAAATTGATGCGACGGATGAGGAGAGCTCCAATGGCTCCAACCAAATAAATGAGTTTTTTCTCGTCCGTCACATCACATTGATGTACATTATATTGTACCACAACATTGCAGGGTGAAATCGAGGTGTGGAAATTATTTCCCAAATCAAAGAGCCAAACATAACAAATTCTGCAGAAACCTTGATAAAGTGAACACGAGAAACGAAGAAAGGTGGAACGAGTAAGCAGAGATTAGTAGTTTTAGCTCTTTCCGACTTTTATGATTATTTTATGTAAGTGCCGTTAGGCTTCTTGGAATGAATTTACAGTTGATAAAAAAAAAAAAAAAAAGTAAGCAGAGATTCTTCAGGCGATATCCTGGTTTGAAGATTTTGCATTTATTGCCAGGATTGGAACGCGGGAACATCTCCGTTGTGGAATGTTATACGATAGTCCGGGAGTATCGAGATGTGGTACTCCGAGCTCTCTCCATCACACATTTGTGTGGACTACACCACAGAGTGTGTGGCTCCTACATAAATGTGTGGAGGGGAAAGCTTAAGAATACCACCACCTTGTTCGGTTTGGGTCTTGAGACCCACCGTGCATGGCCCTCAATAAAATTTTCTTTCTATCTTACTTTATTCATTACCTCCAAACCCTCCCTCAAAATCCAAACCGAACAAAGCTCACGTCTCGGTACTCCTAGACTACTGAATAACGGCTCCTCTGCTAGAGATTATTCTCTTTGGGCGGAACAGATAACAAAGAAGCAGAAAAGCTACACGCCCACGGTATAATGCGATTTTGTTCACCTCAAGGAGGATGAACGATGTTCTCATTCTGCTTCTGATTAGGGGAAAAAATGTGAGGTCTACGGGATTAATGCATTTTTTAGTAATAATAGGGTTAATTTATAGTGGACTCCACACTTTTTCAATCAATCAGAGTAAGTGTAATGTTCACTCTCATTTAGTGAGAGTAAACAAAATCTTTATTTTTTTTTTGCCAAGAAAGAAGAAGATTTTATTACTGCAAAGGAGAAGGCCCGGAGGCCTGGACATCATCTAATGCTATAGCAAACAACCACAACGGAAAGTTGTCCCTCCAGGTAATCATGCTAGCATCTAACAGAGAGTGCTTAGCCACTGAATGGGCTACCATGTTGCAACCACGTTTAACATGAGAAAAACGACAAGAAGTAAAATAGGTGGCAAACTGAATACAGTCTAAGATAATTGAGTCACAATCAGTAAATACTGTTGTTCCCTCCAGAGCTTGGACCACTTGCTTTGCATCACCTTCCACAATAATCCGGGATAAGTTCCAAGTTTGTGCAATCATCAGTGCATGCCGAAAACTCATCGCCTCCACAACCCGAGGCGAGAATGATCCTTTTAAAGATGTCATGGCAGCTCCAATAATGGCACCGTTCAAGTCACGTGCAGCAAGCCTAACTCCCCCTATTCTATTTTGCAAATCTAAGGCACCATCCACATTGATTTTAATCACACCAAAAGGGGGAGGCTGCCATCGCGCAATCTGGGATTTGGTAGCCTGTTGAACACGGGCAGACTTAACCGAGACAACATTAACCTTGTATTCGTCCCACGCAGTAGAGGCTTTGTCGAGAATCTCCCGTGCAGACCAACTTTGCTGATTAAAATGGGCGGTGTTCCGACCTTTCCGTAAGAACCAGCAAATCATAGAAACCAAAGCTAAAAAATTGTCCCCCTTCGCTGCAGGGAAATGGGAGAGGGTAGTCCACCAATCACAAAAACTCAAATGTTTCCAAACCTTAGAAGCATTAGGGACAAGGGAGGAGAGATCCCAGACCTCTCTAGCTCTTTTGCATTGAAATAACACATGTTCAACATATTCAAACTCTTTATGGCAGCAAGGACAGTAAGGATCTACATCAAGTTGCTTTCGATAGAGATTAGCAAGGACAGCTAGAAAGTTATGCAAACAACGCCAAATAAAATGCCGCACCTTATTCGGTATTGGGATCTTCCAAATTGAACTCCAATTCATTCTACTAGGATTACCACCACTAGTTTCCCCTTTCTCTTTAGATCTTTTAGGCAAAGCAAGGGATTTAGCCAAAAAGTAAGCGGAACGTATCGTGAATCCTCCATCTCCTGTATAATGCCAGACCCTTTTGTCCGGGATGCCCTGGTTGCTAATAGGAATGGCTAGAATAGATTCTGCATCATCGGGCACAAAAAGGTCCTGAACAAGATCATACTTCCATTGGTGAAGATCCTCATCAATTAAGTCTGAAACTTTGCGAAGATTGTGCAGAGGGTTAGGGCCCAATTGAGGTCTGCTAAGAACCTTGAAGGAGTAGGTCCGAGGAAGCCACGGGGCCGTCCAAATATCAATGCTACGACCATCACCAACCCGCCAGCGCCATCCTCTGCTAAGCACCTCCCTTCCAGTGATAATGCTCTGCCAAGCCCAAGATGCCGTTGATGGACACTGTAAGGA
Organism: Vaccinium myrtillus; assembly: GCA_016920895.1. Taxonomy (NCBI): domain Eukaryota; kingdom Viridiplantae; phylum Streptophyta; class Magnoliopsida; order Ericales; family Ericaceae; genus Vaccinium; species Vaccinium myrtillus. The sequence continues at coordinate 16,635,507 of CM029276.1, forward strand.
CCCGTAAATTCGTATAATTTTTCTGGAATAATATTGGGGAAATGTGGGAAATGAAAATAGAGTAGTGTGGGGTCAATGTGGAGTTAGTGTGTGCATTGGGATGCCTTGAAAACACATTAGAAACACAAAGGGTGTAAGTGCAATTAGTTGGGGTGTATATAGATTGTATATGGCTGATTTTTTTTGCCCAAATACACTCCTTCCTCTCTAAAATCAGACCTCTCTCTCTCTCTCTCTCTCTCTCTCTCTCTCTCTCTCTCTCTTTCTCCTCTCAAGTTTCTTCAAAAACCCCATCACAAATTCACCTCCCACACCTCATCTCTTCAAGATTCAACCCAAGAAACTTCTTCTACGCGTGTTTTGGAGCCCGGGGTAGCTTGGAATCACTCCGGAGAGTTCATTTTCGGTTGGGGTTGATCAAGGAAGCTAGGGTTTTCATATTTTCTTGCATTGGAGCTTCAATCTTGAGGTAGGGGAACAAATTCTACTCCCTCTAGTTGTATCAATGTGATATGTTGCATATATCTCACTCTTGCTCTTCCAATTTCTCAAAATCATGATTTTCTTCCTAAGTGGGTTTTGTTCAATTTGATTTTGTGATCTATGGATTGAGTTGTTGTTTGATGCAATTGTTGGTTGTTTTACCCTCCCTCTATGTCCATTAGTTGCTTGACATTTCCAATTTTTGGCCTAAAACATCATATATGCACTTGGGTTGAAGTTTCATGCTTTGGGAAAAATTCGCAGGAAATCTGGGTTTCCCCAAACAGTCGTGCAAAAACCTCCAACCGGTTGAGTGCTTCTGAAAATTTCGCTCGAGTCTAATGTGGAAGAAGAAGCTTAACATCGACGAGAAATATTTTCTTGAAATGGAGCCACCGATGCAGAAATTTTTTAGGTAACGGGGGTTCATAAATGATCGGGAGTTTTGTTTTATTTTCTGCTTAAATAATTTTTCGGATTATTTGATTATTTTTTATTGTGGGTTTCGCTACTTTCATTGTTTGTGCTATGGGTTATAAGGACCTAAAAATGTTGGTTACCAATATGATTGAGTATCAATCAGTGATGAGTTTGTGTTTGTACAGGGACCATGGCCTATTGGGTTATCATTATTTTAATTCATTCATTTTTTTTTTAATTCGGTTCAAAATTTTCACTCTTAAAATTCCTCTCGTCGAAATGAATTAATAATTTTAAAAAAATATAGACTTAAAATAAACAAACCAATGGAGACTTTTTTTGAAGTGGATAAAAAGAATAATCCGGCTTCATTTGCAAGTGATTTATTAACGGCCACATGGGATCAAAACCTAAATATTTGCTTACAATTGTCATTTCTTTCTTTCTTTCTTTCGAATTCAGTTTGTGTTTACTCAGGTTCGTACACACACTACACCGGTCACCAATACCACCACCACCACCACTGCGACTTTACGTCTCATTCTCAAACACCACCAAGACCGCCGTTGATTGATTGAGAGAGAGAGAAACTAGGGCAACACATTACGTTTTGATGGAGGAATCATGCAAGAAAAAATGGAAGGGGATTCTCGTCGATGACAGAGGGAAGAAGAAAATGGCGAAGGGGGAGGGAAAAGAGGGAGAAAAACTAGTAACTCTCAAGTCTACAGCCGAGGAGAGGATGGAGGGGGAGGAAAAAGAGGGAGAAAAACTAATGGAGGAATCAGGCAAGAAAAAACGGAAGGGGATTCTCGTCGATGACGGGAAGAAGAAGAGGGCGAAGGGGGAGGAAAAAGAGGGAGAAAAACTAATAACTCTCAAGTTTACAGCCGAGGAGATGATGGAGGGGGTGGAGTACATAACCCACGGCTCATGGAACAAATGCAACCATCCAAATTACAGATTGCCAGTGAAGAGTTCCTGTATACGGTCCATATCATTTCGTGAAGCAAGACGAACGGCTCGGTTACTCAACTCCCTCGAACACCCGACTATTCCTAGACTGTTAGCTTTGGATGATAGCGGCGGGGTTATCGTAGGGAGGATGCCTCACATATTTTTCCCGACGTGGCTCGATGAAGGGGCTGGCTCCACTCTAATGTGGAAGAAGAAGCTTAGCATCGATTGGAAATATTTTCTTGAAATAGAGCCAACGATGCAGAAAATTTTTAGGTAACGGGGGTTCATAAAGGATCGGGAGTCTTGTTTTATTTCCTGCTTAAATAATTTTTCGGATTATTTGATTATTTTTTTATTGTGGGTTTCGCTACTTTCATTGTTTGTACTATGGGTTATAAGGACCTAAAAATGTTGGTTACCATTATGATTGAGTATCAAACAGTGATGAGTATCAATCAGTGATGAGTTTGATACTCAATCATAATGGTAACCAACATTTTTAGGTCCTTATAACCCATAGTTCATATAATGAAAGTTGCGAAACCCACAATAAAAAATAATCAAATAATCCAAAAAATTATTTATGCAGGAAATAAAACAAGACTCCCGATCATTTATGAACCCCCATTACCTAAATTGTTTTTGCATCGCTGGCTCCAATTCAAGAAAATATTTCTCGTCGATGCTAAGCTTCTTCTTCCACATTAAAGTGGAGCCAGCCCCTTCATCGAGCCACGTCGGCAAAAATATGTGACGCATCCTACCTACGATGACCACGCCGCTATCATCCAAATCTAACAGTCTGGGAATAGTCGGGAGTTGAGTAACCGAGCCGTTCGTCTTGCTTCAATAAATGATATGAACCGTATACGGGAACTCATCACTGGCAATCTGTAATTTGGATGGTTAGATTTGTTTCATGAGCCGTGGGTTATGTACTCCACCCCCTCCATCGTCTCCTCGGTTGTAAACTTGAAAGTTATTAGTTTTTCTCCCTCTTTTTCCTCCACCTTTGCCCTCTTCTTCTTCCTTCTGTCATCGACGAGAATCCCCTTCCAATTTTTCGTGCCTGATTCCTCCATTAGTTTTCTCCATCTTTTTCCTCCCCCTCCATCCTCTCCTCGGCTGTAGACTTGAGAGTTATTAGTTTTTCTCCCTTTTTTCCTCCCCCTTCGCCCTTTTCTTCTTCCCTCTGTCATCGACGAGAATCCTCTTTCGTTTTTTCTTGCCTGATTCCTCCATCGAAACGTAATGTGATGCCCTAGTTTCTCTCTCTCTCTCTCGTCAATCAACGGCGGTCTTTGTGGTGTTCGGGAATGAGACGGAAAGTCGCAGTGGTGGTGGTGGTACTAGTGACCGGTGTAGTGTGTGTACGAACCTAAGTAAACACCGACTGAACTAGAAAGAAAGAAAGAAAGAAAGAAAGAAAGAAAGAAAGAAAGAAAGAAAGAAAAGACAATTGTAAGAAAATATTTGGGTTTTGATCCTATGTGGCCGTTAATAAATCACTTGCAAATGAATCCGGATTATCCTTTTTATCCACTTCAAAAAAAATCTCCATTTGTTTGTTTATTTTAAGTCAGTTTTTTTTAAATTATAAATTCATTTCGACGAGAGAAATTTTAATAGTAAAACTTTTGAACCGAATTAAAAAAAAATATGAATGAATTAAAATAATGATAACCCAATAGGCCATGGTCCATGTGCTAACTCATCACTAATTGATACTCAATCATAATGGTTACAAACATTTTTAGGTCCTTATAACCCATAGTTCAAACAATGAAAGTAGTGAAACCCACAATAAAAAATAATCAAATAATCCAAAAAATTATTTAAGCAGGAAATAAAACTAGACTCCCGATAATTTATGAACCCCCGTTTCCTTTTTTTTTTTTGCATCGCTGGCTCCAATGACCCCGCCGCTATCATCCAAAGCTAACATTCTGGGAATAGTCGGGAGTTGAGTAACCGAGCCGTTCGTCTTGCTTCACGAAATGATATGAACCGTATACGGGAACTCTTTACTAGCAATCTGTAATTTGGATGGTTGGATTTGTTCCATGAGCCGTGGGATATGTACTCCACCCCCTCCATCGTCTCCTCGGCTGTAAACTTGAAAGTTATTAGTTTTCTCCCTCTTTTTCCTCCCCCTTCACCCTCTTCTTCTTCCCTCTGTCATCGACGAGAATCCCCTTCCAATTTTTCTTGATTGATTCCTCATTAGTTTTCTTCCTCTTTTTCCTCCCCCTCCATCCTCTCCTCGGCTGTAGACTTGAGAGTTATTAGTTTTTCTCCCTCTTTTTCCTCCCCCTTTCGCACTTTTCTTCTTCCCTCTGTCATCGACGAGAATCCTTTTCCGTTTTTTCTTGCCTGATTCCTCCATCGAAACGTAATGTGATACCCTAGTTTCGCTCTCTCTCTCTCTCTCTCTCTCTCTCTCTCTCTCTCTCTCTCTCTCTCTCTCTCTCTCTCTCTCTCTCTCAACGACGGTCTTGATGGTGTTTGGAAATGAGACGCAGAGTCGCAGTGGTGGTGGCGGTATTTAGGGGTTCTTTGGCTAAAAAAACCATTTAGGATTCACAAAACTTTAAGTTTGACTAATAATTTTAAACTTTTTATTTCTCTCGTAGAGAGGAGCCAAGATTGATACTCAATCATAAAACCAAAAAAACCAAAAAAACCAAAAACCAGTTAACCAACATTTTTAGGTCCTAATAACACATAGTACAACCAATGAAAGTAGCGAAACCCACAAGAAAAAATAATCAAATAATTCGAAAAATTATTTAAGCAGGAAATAAAACAAGACTCCCGAAAATTTATGAAACCCGGTTACCTAAAAATTTTCTGCATCGTTGGCTCCATTACAAGAAAATATTTCTCATCGATGCTAAGCTTCTTCTTCCACATTAAAGTGGAGCCAGCCCCTTCATCGAGCCACGTCGGCAAAAATATGTGACGCATCCTACCTACGATGACCCCGCCGCTATCATCCAAAGCAAACAGTCTGGAAATATTCGGATGTTCGAGGGAGTTGAGTAACGAGCCGTTTGTCGTGCTTTGTGAAATGATATGAACCGTATATAGGAACTCTTCACTAGCAATCTGTAATTTGGATGGTTGGATTTGTTCCATGAGCTGTGGGTTATGTACTCTACCCCCTCCATCGTCTCCTCAGCTGTAAACTAGAGAGTTATTAGTCTTTCTCCCTCTTTTTCCTCCCCCTTCGCCCACATCTTCTTCCCTTTGTCATCGATGTGAATCACCTTCCGTTTTTTCTTGCCTGATTCCTCCATTAGTTTTTCTCCCTCTTTTTCCTCCCCCTCCATCCATAGTTTTAAATAGCGGTATCGGTCGCGGTATCGGTGTATCGGTGTATCGGTATCGGGACGTATCGGCGATACGTCGCGGGAATCGACTGTCTCGGCCGTGAATTTTTTAAATTCATTAGCAAATCATAAAAAAACTATATGATAAACATTTTTTTGCTTCATTAACATATTTTGTCACATTTTACACAATATTAGAACATATGATTACACATTTTCTTCAGTGGAAAGTATGTTACCTTTACTTATACTGCCTAGAGCAAAGACTTTACAGTTTACACACCGAATAATTTTTCTTCCACCAGCTTTAGTGACTTGAGGGTTTTCTCTTTTTTCTTTTCCTGAATCGAATTTGCGTGTTTACTTAAGCAACCTACGTGTTTCAATTAGGACCTTTTACTCCTCCCCAAAAATTTACTACACTGTCCTATCTCTCTATCTGTCCTCTCTCTATCAACTTTACTCTCCCCAAGTACTCTCTCTCAACTGATAAAAAAAAAGTACTCTCTCTCTCTCTCGCCCACCGCCGCTACGCCTCTACGGCTCTACGCCATTGACACCCATCGGAGAAGATCGACAATGAGATTGACGTTGCGTTCAACCATGTTTCCGTCGTCTACGTACGCTTCTCTTTCTCTCGAAATGATAATGAAACCCACCGCACCAAATCAGGTATCATCCGCAGTTCCACACTATTTTCTTTCTTTGAAACCAGTTTGCTGTTCACGAAACTGGTCCGTCATTCAGCCATGGTGACCTTTGCTGATCTTGTTTGTAAAACCAGTGAACATAGTACGACTGTAATGATCTTGTTTGTAAATCCAGTAGAACTAGTTACTATTTTCTTAATTTTCTGTTGCCGTCTCGTTCGATACCTTCTGAACCTGATTCCGTCTCGGCCGATATACCGATACGTACCGGGAACCGGCCGGTTCATATGCGATTTTAGGGGCACACCGCTATATCGGTGTGTATCCGTATCGGAGGCTCAAAATACCGGTACGAACCGGCCGATACGGTACGTATCGGCCGATATTTAAAAGTATGCCTCCATCCTCTCCTCGGCTGTAGATTTGAGAGTTATTAGTTTTTGTCCCTCTTTTTCCTCCCCCTTCGCCCACTTCTTCTTCCCTCTGTCATGGATGAGAATCCCCTTCCGTTTTTTTTTGCCTGATTCCTCCATTAGTTTTTCTCCATCTTTTTTCTCCCCCTCCATCCTCTCCTCGGCTGTAGACTTGAGAGTAATTAGTTGTTCTCCCTCTTTGTCCTCCCCCTTCACCCTCTTCTTCTTCCCTCTGTCATCGACGAGAATTCCCTTATGTTTTTTCTTGCCTGATTTTTCAATTAATTTTTCTCCCTCTTTTTCCTCCCCCTCCATCCTCTCCTCGGCTGTAAACTTGAGAGTTATTAGAACTTCTCCTTCTTTTTCCTCCCCCTTCGCCATTTTCTTCTTACCTCTGTCATCGACTAGAATTCCCTTCCCTTTTTTCTTGCCTGATTCCTCCATTAGTTTTTCTCCCTCTTTTTCCTCCCCCTCCATCCTCTACTCGGTTATAGACTTGAGAGTATTTAGTTCTTCTCTCTCTTTTTCCTCCCCTTTCGCCCTTTTCTTCTTCCCTTTGTCATCGACGAGAATCCCATTCCCTTTTTTCTTGCCTGATTCCTCCATTAGTTTTTCCCCCTCTTTTTCCTCCCCCTCCATCCTCTCCTCATTTTAGAAAGTTGAGAGTTAATTAGAACTTCTCCTTCTTTTTCCTCCCCTTTCTCCTTTCTTCTTCCCTCTGTCATCGACATTAGAATTCCTTTCCGTTTTTCTTGCCTCCATCCTTCCTCCATTAGTTTTCCCCCTCTTTTCCTCCCCTCCATCCTCTCCTCGGTCATCGAGAGTTGGGAGTAATTAGTGTTTCTCCTCTTTTTCCTCCCCCTTCGCCTCTCTTCTTCTTCCCTCAATCATCGACGAGAATTCCCTTATGTTTTTTTTTTCCCTCCCTCCTCCATTTTTCAATTAATTTTTCTCCTCTCTTTTTCCTCCCCTCCATCCTCTCCTCGTAAACTTGAGAGTTATTAGAACTTCTCCTTCCTTTTCCTCCCCCTTTTTCTACCCTTTTCTTCTTCCCTCTCATCACTTGACTAATTCCCTTCCGTTTTTTCTTGCTTCTTCCCTCTATTCCTCCATTATTTTTCTCCATCTTTTTCTCCTTTTTCCTCCATCCATCCTCTCCTCATTTGTAGACTTGAGAGTAATTAGTTGTTCTCCCCCTTCGCCCTCTTCTTCATCCCTCTGTCATCGACGAGAATTCCCTTATGTTTTTTCTTGCCTGATTTTTCAATTAATTTTTCTCCCTCTTTTTCCTCCCCCTCCATCCTCTCCTCGGCTGTAAACTTGAGAGTTATTAGAACTTCTCCTTCCTTTTTCCTCCCCTTCGCCCTTTTCTTCTTCCCTCTGTCATCGACTAGAATCCCTTCCCTTTTTTCTTGCCTGATTCCTCCATTAATTTTTCCCCTCTTTTTCCTCCCCCTCCATCCTCTCCTCGGCTGTAGACCTGAGAGTAATTAGTGTTTCTCCCTCTTTTTCCTCCCCCTTCGCCCTCTTCTTCTTTCCTCTATCATCGACGAGAATTCCTTTCCGTTTTTTGTTGCCTGATTCCTCCATTAATTTTCTCCCTCTTTTTCCTCCCCTCCATCCTCTCCTCGACTGTAGAATTGAGAGTTATTAGTTTTTCTCTCTTTTTCCTCCCCCTTCGCCCTCTTCTTCTTCTTCCATCAATCATCGACAAGAATTCCCTTCCATTTTTTCTTGCCTGATTCCTCCATTAGTTTTTCTCCCTCTTTTTCCTCCCCCTCCATTCTCTTCTCAGCTATAGACTTGAGAGTAATTAGTTCTTCTCTCTTTTTTCCTCCCCCTTTGCCCTTTTCTTCAGCCCTCTGTCATCGACGAGAATCCCCTTCCGTTTTTTCTTGCCTGATTCCTCCAATAGTTTTTCTACCTCTTTTTCCTCCCCTTCCATCCTTTCCTCGGCTGTAGACTTGGGAGTAATTAGTTTTTCTCCCTCTTTTTCCACCCCCTTCGCCCTCTTCTTCTTCCCTCTATCATCGACGAGAATTCCCTTCCGTTTTTTCTTGCCTGATTCCTCCATTAGTTTTTCTCCTTCTTTTTCCTCCCCTTCCATTCCTCCATTAGTTTTTCCTTCTTTTCCCATTCCCATTAGTTTTTCTCTTTTTCCTCCCCTCCATCCTCTCCTTGGTCAGAGTTGAGAATTATTAGTTTTCTTCTTTTTTCCCCCTCCCTTTTCTTTCCTCTATTAGTTCCTTCCATTTTTTCTCCTCTCCTCCTTTCCTCAATTAGTTTTTCTCCCTTTTTTCCCCTCCATCCTCTCCTCTTTTTTCTTCCTCTATTCCTCCATTAGTTTTCTCCTTTTCCTCCCCTCTCATTTCTTTTAGTTCTCATTTTTTTCTCTCCCTTTTTCTTTTTCTTCTTCCTCTCATCCTCTCCTCGATCGAGAATTTAGTTCCATTTTTTCTTTTCCCATCCCTTCTTCTCCATTCCATTTTTTTCTTGGTTGATTCTCCATTTTTTTCTCCTTTTTTCCTCCCTCCACACATTTACATCGGCGGTAATTTTTTTTTTAGAGGTCTCCTCTCCTCGGCTCTCTTTTAGACTTGAGAATAATTAGTTATTCTCTCTCTTTTTCATCCCCCTTCCCTTTTCTTCTTCCCTCTGTCATCGAGCCCTTTTCTTCTTGCCCAACTTGTCATCGATTGAGAATCCCCTTTCGTTTTTTTTCCACCGATTCCTCCATTGGTTTTTCTCCCTCTTTTCCACCCTCTCATCCTCTCACTTTATTCTAGGGTTTGTGGACCTTCCCTTGAGAGTTAGAATTGGTTTTTCTTCCTCTTTTTCCTTTGGCCTTTTCTTCTTCCCTCTGGCGATCAAGATCAATCAGGTGCGATGAGAATCTACCGTTCCGTTTTTCATATGGATAGGTATATCTCATCCATCAATGAGTTAGTGATTTTGATTCCTTCCCTGGTTTCTCTCTTTAGGGTTTTCTCTCTATCTCTCAATCATCGGTAATTTTCTTGGTTGGTGTTCGAGAAAAGACGCAGGGTTTTAGCTTGTTTAAGGGTGGTGGTGGTATTGGTGACCAGTGTTATGTTTGTACAAACCTAAGTAAACACAGACTGAACTAGAAAGAAAGAAAGAAAAGTCAATTGTATGCAAATATTTGGGTTTTGATCCTATGTGGCCGTACACACACTACACCGGTCACCAATACCACCACCATTGTGACTCTGTGTCTCATTCTCGAACACCATCAAGACCACCGTTGATCGAGAGAGAGAGAGATATATATATAGAGAGAGAGAAACTAGGGCATCACATTATGTTTCGATGGAGGAATTAGGCAAGAAAAAATGGAAGGGGATTCTCGTCGATGACAGAGGGAAGAAGAAAAGGGCGAAGGGGGACGAAAAAGAGGGAGAAAAACTTATAACTCTTAAGTCTACAGCCGAGGAGAGGGGGGAGAGGGGAGGAAAAAGAGGGAGAAAAACTAATAACTCTCATGTCTATAGTCGAGGAGAGGATGAAGGGGGAGGAAAAAGAGGGAGAAAAACAAATGGAGGAATCAAGCTAGAAAAAACGGAAGGAGATTCTCGTCGATGACAGAGGGAAGAAGAAGAGGGCGAAGGGGGAGGAAAAAGAGGGAGAAAGACTAATAACTCTCAAGTTTACAGCCGAGGAGAGGATGGAGGGGAGGAAAAAGAGGGAGAAAAACTAATGGAGGAATCAGGCAAGAAAAAACGGAAGGGAATTCTCGTCGATGATAAAGGGAAGAAGAAGAGGGCGAAGGGGGAGGAAAAAGAGGGAGAAAAACTAATAACTCTCAAGTTTACAGCCGAGGAGACGATGGAGGGGGTGGAGTACATAACCCACGGCTCATGGAACAAATCCAACCATCCAAATTACAGATTGTCAGTGAAGAGTTCTCGTATACGGTTCATATCATTTCGTGAACAAGACGACCGGCTCGGTTACTCAACTCTCTCGAACATCCGACTATTCCCAGACTGTTTTCTTTGGATGATAGCGGCAGGGTCATTGTAGGGAGGATGCCTCACATATTATTGCCGACGTGGCTCGATGAAGGGGCTGGCTCCACTCTAATGTGGAAGAAGAAGCCTTGCATCGACGAGAAATATTTTCTTGAAATGGAGCCAACGATGCAGAAAATTTTTAGGTAACGGGGGTTCATAAATGATCGGGAGTCTTATTTTATTTCCTGCTTTAATAATTTTTCGGATTATTTGATTATTTTTTATTATGGATTTCGCTACCTTCATAGTTTGTACTATGGGTTATAAGGACCTAAAAATGTTGGTTACCATTATGATTGAGTATCAATCAGTGATGAGTTTGTACAGGGACCATGGCCTATTGGGTTATCATTATTTTAATTCTTTCATATTTTTTTTAATTCAATTACAAAATTTTTACTATTAAAATTCCTCTCGTCGAAATAAATTAATAATTTAAAAAAAACTTACTTAAAATAAACAAACAAATGGAGATTTTTTTTTCAAGTGGATAAAAAGGATAATCCGGCTTCATTTGCAAGTGATTTATTAACGGCCACATAGGATCATAACCCAAGTTGGGTACCTATTGAAAGTGAATACCATAAGTTGGTGACTTATGCACATCGCCTTCAAGTCCATTTCCGTTGTTCATTTCAGATTTTCAAGATGGACTTGCAAAAGACATAAATGACTTATGCACATTGGTGAATCTCGTTGTTTTTTTGGTAAATTAGCTTGAAATAGAAAAAAAGGTTAACCGAATATACAGCCTACAAGGGGCATACCCCAGAGGAAAAGAAAGAAAAAGAAGAAAGAAATCTAAAACTAAACCACAACAAAATAAATAGCCAACAAAGCTCAATACACACTTCAAAGAAGTAACACCAAAACAAAAGAAAGGCTAAGCTAGCTACAAGAACTAAACTCTTGATGCCTTTAACATCTTGATTTTTCTTTAAGCTTCTTTTTGTTTTGAGCACTAGTGGATGAAGGTGTTAAGGATTCACCCACCACCTGGTTTACACTATGTCGAGGTCCAATGAAATCGCCTTCCAAGGGAATCCGTGGAGGCTCTCAAAATCGTGCAGACCAACGAAGAGCCACGGGGGGAGGCTCTTGTTGAGTACTACCCTGACCAAGGAGAATTGGGGTAGCATCACAAGATATAGCCCCTGCACCATCTATCTTTGTCACCTCCAATGCGGAGGAGGTACCCGAATCCTCACATTTTTCAAGAACGCCAAACGTGTTAGTCGTAGGAGAAACACTGCTAGACAAGGAGATGGCCATAGGCATACCCGGAGTTTGATTTTTCCTCTTCACCACCTCTACCCAATCATCCTTACTTCCACTAGCTAACCCATTTTTAGCATTGTGCTCATGAGCAACGGGGACGTCTTGTCCTACACTCACCTTGGCATTTTTCTCTTGAACCACTGGGACATCTTGTCCTACTCTCTCCTTGGGTTTCCACACTGGAAGAGGTGAGCCTTTGGGCTTAACTGTGCAGGTACTAGTAGAATGGCCAAAGATCTTGCAAACATTGCAGGCTTGAGTTTTCCAAGGGACCTCTACTCTAATTTCGAAAGGCTCCCCGTAACCCAGATTCACTACGAAGGACTTGGGAATCTCCGTCGCCGCATCCACTTCAACACAAACTCTAGCAAACGTCAACCTGCTATGATTTTGCGTGAAATCATCAAGGTAAAGAGGGTTGCCGATGACACTAGCAATACTACTCAATCCATCCTCTGTCCATAATTCAAGGGGAACATTGTAGAATTTAACCCACACCGGAATGCTAGAGAAGACACTTTTAGTAAGTTGCATCCCCGGATGCCATTTTTTAATCACAATATGTTTGCCCCCACAAAAGTATGGACCGTTCTCAAGAATGGAATCCAACGTGTCCTCATCCCTAAAGTTGAACACAACAAAGCCATTATCCAAGGTAACCACATCCTCAACATCAATTTTCCATACCCGTTGAGCCCAAGATCTAACTTGAAAGTAGGATAGACTTTTATCCACAAAGTAACCCACAATAGCATGTTTCCATTTCAGTGCCCCATTTTCAGAAATCTTAAGTGGAATCATAACTTGATTATTCACATACTCAATCGGAAACCTCTTAAGGTGTTTACTCAACCTATTAGTTTTTTCATTGTTAAGCAAAATCTTAGCATTTGTCCAAGCATTCAAGTTAGCTTTAACTTTCGATTTAGATTTATCTCCTAGAGTAAGATGAGATTGAGCACTCGTATTAGAATTTATGTTAGTGGCAGCCGCGCTCCTAGTCGGGTTTTGAAGTGGTGTGGTAGTAACTCCACCATTCTCAGTTGCCCTGACCGGGGAGCTAAGTTTCGGCCAAGAATCAGCAATGACCGGAGGCAATTGCAATTCTACTGCGTCGACATTCTTGGCCTCTACAGAAATATCATCCTCCTCGTCAATAGAAACAATTTCCACATCAGAGTAACCAGCCGCATTGTCAATTTGGTCATGAAAGTCCCGAAGAGTTAGCTTAGTGGCTGATTTTCGGTTACCCATGACAACCCTCTCACTGTCCTACAATATATGATACACAAAAGAGAGAAAGAGAGAGGGTGGTACCGTAAAAACGAGGTCAGTAGAAGCTCCGGCGAGGTTGCCGGAAAGTTGCCGGAAAAATATCGCAGGAAAATGAACGGCCTCAAGTGGATGGAAACCCTCGGCTCATGGAGTCTGAATATGTAAGTGGTTAAGCTTGGAGATGCTCCGTTGGCCATAGATCTAGATTTGAATGGCGAAAACCCAAGAAAAGAAAACCCAAGAAAAGAAATAGGGGTTTTACGCACTGTTGCCGCCGTGGAACTCGAGGAAGACTGAAGATGACTGAGAAGATAATGATTGAAGTACAACAGCAGACCGTGGAGCTCGAACCCCTTCGTAAAGAGAGCCCAAAACCCCGAATCCCAAGTATGTTACTGTTACTGTATCGGCTAAAGCCTTCCCTCACGAGAGAGCATAATCGGTGTTCTCGAGTGTAGACGAGGTGGAAGTTGGTCGAACTCTCTGCCTCTCGATTGCTTTCTCCATTATCTCATTGATATGAGAGCTTGCCTTCTGTTTCGTTCTTGTTTCTCTCCTTCATAGTTTCTCCAGCTATAACAGTTTTTATCTCGCTGTTGAAAATCACTTGAAGGAGATAGAGGTGGATGAGAAGTTTCCTAAGACGCCGCCAACCTTGAAGAGTTTCCACATGTTCCATCAAAGATTTACGGAGTGTGGAAATTTTGAAGAAAAGAGGTAAACACAACACCTTTTAGATTAGACTTGGTATATGTGCATGCATACGCATTGTGGTTAAATTGTGTTTTTAATTTGAATTACATGAGAAAAATTTATAGTAATGTAACTCTGATTATAATGTTTTATAATTAGCGCAATTTGATTCAAAGAAAACCACTTCTCTTTATATTTTTTTTGAAGCAATTCCGAATACATGAACTTTTTTTTTTTTTTTTTTTTGGGTTGCCCCTAGCCCTTGGACTTGTGGGGCTTACCCCGGTGCCGGCCCTAATTGTCATTGAACTTCTTGCGTTTCAGGAAGCTAGCAAAATTCATGTATAGAGCGCCCTTTTTTGGAATTGGATGGATAGACGATTATTCTTGAGCAAGATGGAAAACTTCAAGAAGGGTTCATCTTTGGACTTCAATATACAATTTCAGTTTGATCAGAAGGCAAGACCGAGGACGGCGAATCTTCAGTTGGGACAAGTGCTGGTTGCCATGCCTAGGTTGGTGGGCTGGCAACAGTTAGCAAAAAGTCTACCTGAAAAGAGTCCTCTCAGGGGAATATATGATAAAAATGAGAGCGGCAAACTTTTCCAGCATAGTGGCGGGATTTATTGGTTTCACATTCTCTGCCTCAAACACTATCGAGAGACCGTACGGTACGACTCCTTTTTTAGTTCTTTCATAAATCTTGTAGTTGTTCCGTTTACTTATCCTCCTTGGTTTGTCATTCTAACCTAGTTTTGATATGATTTAACACAGCGTGAGGAGAAAGCTGGAAAATAAAAACGTAAGGTTACAAACGCTACAGATGATCGTGCTGCTCTGGATGAATTGTTGGAAGTATACCCCAAGGCGATCACCGTGTTTTATGAGAAGATGGCATTTACCCTCTGTCCTATCTCGCTGCCTATTTTTCGGTAACAAAAACCCCTAAAAGAATTCCTTTCCTTTTTGTTTCTGAAGTATTCATAAAGCGGAGCTAAGTTTATGTATTCCCTCCAAATGGTTTTTGCAGGAAGGATCTAATCGAGTTCTTTGAAGAGGAACCTGAACCTCTACTGTGATGTTGGGTGAGCTGGGCAATACCGTCACGTGGCCATTCAATGTGGGTCCTTGTCAAAAAACCAGAAAATTCAATGACCTGTATTGAGGTTCCTAAGATATGTAGAGATCTCTCCTCAGGGGAGGTAAGTGAAATTCGAACTAAATTACTTAGATGGAACCCAGATGAGAGCAAATTATCCTGTACGAAGCAAATATTATTTCGAAATGATTTTTAGGAGATAGTTAACAACAACTTTATTATTTGGCAATTTGCTCATTTCAGTCTGAAAGCCTAATGGTCTATCATCTATGCGTGCAAAGCAATTATACAATGATTTGATATGAGTATCTTTCTGCATCACACTGGTACAAAATTTTTGAGTTAAACATGCAAGTTATTCTATCCCCTTCCCCTGAGATGCATTTGAAAATTGAATCACCTCTGCAAAGGCTCAATTTTTAGAAAGGTCCATGTGCAAGAGTTACCGGTGCCATTCTAAAAGTTAACTTCAAGGCTTTGAAATTAGTCAAGGGGTGCGCAAGGTAGCCTGAACATCCGATTAAAAAAAAAATATTTCAACTCAAGTTAACACTAGCTTATATTCATCTTCCTAACTAGCTTACAAAATGAAAAAACATAAACTGAGAAAGTAAAGTGAACTTCCTTATACTATAAACTAGTGTGAAAACGCACGAGATCGCGTACCCATTAGCAATTGAGTAGATGTTGTGAAACACAAAGTATGATACTCCAATGGCTATTGATTAGCATTGTGCTTGTTGAAGCTTTTCAGTATAAATATTTCATCGTTGTGTAAATTGGGTGGGTTTCATTATTCCTTAGACTTTTGAAATGCATGCCGTGTTGTATACCCGAATTCCAGATGGAGATATAAGACTAGGGATGGCAATGGGGATGGTAGAGGGTGGATACCACTACCTCCATCCCCGATCCCCGAACCTATATCAATCCCCATTCCCTCCCTGATCCCCACCGGGGATTTTAGTTTAACCTCCATCCCCGCCCCGATGCGGGGAACGGGGATCCCCACGGGGAATCGGGGATCCAAAAATGATTGTTCTTTAATGTGTAGGTTTTTTTAATAGTCTTACACTTTAAAGTGAATCGGGGATCCCCGATGGGGGATTGCTTGACAAGCTATATTGTTTCCTACACTTGTGAAATGCATGGTTACACAAAATAGATGGCGGTAATCATGGTGGGTATGAACTATACAAGTTCAAACTACTTATGCAAGAAGTACCGGTATAATTAGATATTTGCTTGACTCCACAAAAGCTGTTTAGGGCAAAAGTACATGACAATCCCTCAAGTGTAAGTAAAAGCAGAATCCATCAAAGGTCTTTTGTTTGTCTTTGGTATATAAAAGTGACAAGTAACCGCGAAGGCCTGAACGTAAACGCTAGGGCCTAAGCGGTCACAGTGCGGGTGTGCCAGGACTGGATTGTAGTCCAATTGTTGAGATAGGTCTCGTGCCTTCTCCTGACTTCGTAACGTGAGCGAAAGGGTAGAATCACACTCGGTTCGTCTTGCCTTATCGAAAAGGACTTATAATTTCCCAAACAGCTTGGAAAAATGGGTAGCAAACGAGTTAAAATGAAATACAATTTTATTAATTGTGATTAACAAAGATGGGATACAAGGGAATATAAAGACGAATTCTAGTCTAGGCTAGGCAAACATTGAACATGAAAAGTAAAATAAAATCCACGTGACTGGAGGGATAAAACTCTGAGAAGAGTGGTTTGTAAGCGTTAGCTTTGTGGTTGAGAAACCCCGAATTCTTCTTTGATTTTTGTATTTATAGGCCAAAGGGTTCCATGTTTTGGCGTCATGATCTTGAATTTCCAGCCAAAAAGTTTGTTGCTTGGACTCTTTGCCATTGGCCATCCTGTGATTTTCCCTCCAAAATGTAAAAGCCAATGGCTAAAGAGTCCACGTGCTACAGGCCTCTAACATTATCTCTACGTTTTTCTTTTTCTCAAAACATGGATGGCCAATAGCAAAGAGTCCAAGTCTTGGCCATCTCTCTCTTTGTATAGAAAAAAAAAAGGCGGGAAATATCTTCTATCTTTGTGGAAAGTTAGAGATAAGTCTTTGAATTATCTTCTTAATAACCAAACATTTATATTTCCATGGGAAGTTAGAGATAAATTCTTCTAACCCCCATTTATCTCTAACAGAAGGGAGATGATAATTAACCATTTAATACATAAATGGCCTTTTTAATCATTTTTCCTATTTTCATGGGAGTTAGAATTCTCAAGTGTTTTTTTTTTTTAGAGTTGATAGTATTTCAAATGAGGCTATCGTACATTATTTTCAAAATATAATACGTCATTGAGACCAATTATAAAGCAAATACATGTATCACTGTGTATCTACGTCATAGTTAACTTTTTAATTTAGTTATTTCTTTGCATGTGCAAATACAAAAAATTAACTTGCCTGTAAATCTAATTTTTGACCCCGGTAACTTAAATTTTGAAGAGCCGTGGTGGGTGCATGTTCATGAGCCCAAGGCTTCTTGAAATGCTGAAGGGAATCCTAGCGAGAGAACTAACAATTAATCCCTGCAAGAGACATCACCCACTCATTTAAACGGAGATGCAAAGACCGAAAGGGTAAAGTATAAATTGGAGTTCAAATATCAACATGGTAAATGTTGGTGCAAAAATCGAATAATCGATAGAAGTGAATAAAAATGGAGAGAAAATGATTGTTTCAAGGTGCATTACATTGTTGCTATCATTAAGACGATATTCGTTGTAATAACCCGAAATTTCGTAAATAAAGATTTCGATTTATTAATTCAAGTATTTAATTTTAATACCGCGAATTAAAATAATTTATTATTTAGTTTAATTAATTCAAATAAAAAATTTGTTTATTCCTTTTTATTTATTTTCCGCGCCGTAAATCAACGCTTGCACACCGGGTATTACACCGTATCGCGTCTGGAAAGCCATACAAATCCCCCAACTCTTATTTTGTCTCCTTATAGCTAGCCCCACCTCTTTTAATGCCTAAATTAGACCTATTTCTATTTTTGGAAAACCTAATTAACCATGTGCCCAATTTTGACTTTTCATGTGCCCACTCTTGACTTTTCTTCCAACTTGGACTTTACTTTTACTACATGCTAATTTGGATTTTAGTTTCGGGTGGGAGTAGTGTTCCCTCAAATTTTATGACGGGCATGTATCCGTAAAACTACCCATCTACGCCCCAAATTCCTAAGCAACGACTACCTAAAAACACTATTTATTTTCGTAGTTCTTTATTTAACCTACAAGCCCATTACTTGGACCACAAGACTTTAGCCTAATAAAAAATAGATTGACCTTATCCTAAAACTAGCCATTAAAACCTCTTTTTTTTTTTTTTTTTACAAAAGGTTTTTTTTACAAAAGGTGTTTGTATGCTCACGGTCCGGATCGGTCCCGGATTGGCATGAATCAATTAATCCAGTCACGGTTTTTGAAAATACAATCCGTGTCCGATCCAAAAGTCTCATTTATTTTCCGAAAAAATAAGTCACGGATCGTTCCGGATTAATCCGCGGATTTTCAACATATTTTTTTCAACAAACAAAGGTAGTAAGGCACTAGCAAGTAGCAAATGCAACTAAATAAAGTTCAAAATTGGAAAAATCCCAAAGTTGGAAATCCCAAAAAAAAACAATAAAAAGGATAATAGTTATATATAACTCGAACAAACAAAGGCACAAACTTATATTACCACAACGGATAGCAGATAGTTACTTCCTGGTTCACTCACAAAGACAATAGTAGATGGTTACTTCGGGGCTTCACTCACAAACAGAGAGTATATATAGTAGCACTTATAATAATTTTACCCCCTAAATTTTATAGAGATAACAATATTCGCACCATAACTCCTACAACAGTACAACCAAACCGTAAGTCTGCTAAATTAACAATATCTATGTAACTATAATTATAAAAGTGATAAAATTATATATAATAAAAATCTCACGGTCCGGATCGGTTAATCCACGGTTTCAAAATCAAAATCCGTGTCCGATCCAAAAGTCACGGTTTTTTATTTTTTGAATCCGTGTCCGGACCATTAATCCACGGTTAAAATCCAAAAGGTACGGATCGGTTCGGTCCAGACTGGATTCACGGATCACCGGTTTTTTTGAGCAGCCCTAGTTTTTTGGACACTTATGGGGAGAGGAGATGGCTGATCATTTTGGGGGAGGAGAGCTTCATTGTTTTCCTATAAATAGCTTCCCTCATTTGCTTCATTCTCACACCAAAAACTCTCCTCACCACCTTGTAGTAAACTAGTTTTTCAAGAAGAAAAACCATGAGTTCTTCAAGTTCTTCTTGAAACTCAACCTTCCACCACCACACTTCACCACCCTCGACCACCCCTAAATCTTAGAAAGGTAGAATAAGCCAGCTAGAAAGCATTCGAGCAGCCGTTACTCCGTCGGAATCCAACTAGCTTATCGGCTTCCGACTAGTCATCGGAATTAAGGTAGATAATTTATCTTAACCCTAAATTAGTATTTACTAGTTCATATTAAATATGTCGTTAGTATGCTGAAATGTGCTTAAATTTGATTAAACGAGATTATGTTGGATGGTTAGCGATTTAATGAGAAATTAGACTTTGAAAATCACACCTAGTCGTTACTATGCACTTTTGAGACTGACTTTTGAAAATATACAGTTATAATGCTCGATGAACATTTGGAAAATAAAATTATGCAGTTATAATGCCCGAATGAAAATCGACTTTTCAAAATTATGCAGCTATAATGCCCGACTGATTTTTTTGGAAAATAGTCGACTAAACTTTTCTTAAAGCAACTTCAAAATGTTTTGACTATATTTGGACTATTGAGATAACCCAAGGCTAACACCCTTGAGGGTCTGTAAAAAAAGATGAGTTTTGCGCTGTCTAAGAAAGGAATGGTGACCGTAACTGCATTCGTGCGACCATCCGACCTGGTACTCTCCTGGTTATCACTTGTCTAAAGAAAGTCACCCAATGAGATTTTTCCTAAAGTAACACGGTTATCGTGAAATGATTTTAAACGGAAGATTTATCGTGAAACGATTTTAAACAGAGGATTTTTATGGAAATTATGGCCTATGCACATTTCACGAGACGATACGACACAATACGTTTTCCGAGTAGATGAACGATTGATTTCACGTGGATAAATAAAGATAAGATGATAAAGAATCCGATCTGTCATCAAACGATATCCGATCAACACAATTGTTAGAGTTATTAAAGAACTCAATGGCCCTATTCGTTTCCTAGTTTAGTTTTAGTTTTAGTTTTGATGACATCATCATTTTTCTCATTTTTTTCTCTATGTCTCTCCACTCATTACACCTACTGACATCATTAAAACTAAACTAAACTATCTAACTAAATACAACCAACGAGATTTACGGATCTGGGGTGCATGTTGTCCCTTGCACGTTGTCCGATCTGGGCCGTCCGTGCTCGGCGATGGACGGCTCGAATCACATCTTGTCCAAACACATCTGAACCGTCCGCTACCAAACAAATCTGAATCATTCATTGTCGAGCACAAATAGCCCAGATTAGGAACAACATAGATGCTGTCCCTTTAGGGCCCTTTAGGGACAGCACCATCCCCAATTCGAGATTTACATAATGCACTCTTTTGTGATGTGGGTTCAATAAAGACTCGGAAGACGAGGAACTGGACCAAAAGCTCCTCTAAGAGCAGCCACAGCCCTTACTCAAACCCAAACCCAAATTTGAAATCTGAGTAAAAACACCCAAAAACCTCCTCCAGTCTATGAACCAAACCCATATCAAATTGAGTTTTACTCAGATTTTTCCTCAAATCAAGGGAGAACCAAATCTCTTACTCAGATTTCAAACGGCTATATTGCGGTGGTGTACTCGCCGGAAGAACTTCGACGTCGCCGGAAAGCGGTGGTTTCAGAGCTGGTGACGGTGGACGTTGGTGGTGTGGTGGTTGGCGGTCGTCGTTTCAGATCTGGTGGTTGGGGGTCGTCGTTTCGGAGCTGGTGACGGAATTTTTTGGTGGTGGTTTTGACGACGATGGTGGTTTCAGACGTTGGCGGTGGTGGTCGTCGTCGTCAAGGAGTGATGGTGGTCGTCGTCGTCCAGATCTCGATCTGAGTTGCGACGGCGGGCAGCGGCGGCAGGCGGCGGAATACAGTGGTTAGGGTTAGAAATTTGGGTCAAGGACTGGAGGAGGTCATCTCAAATGGAGCTTTTACTCAAATTTTCACTCAAATTTGAGTAAAAAAAAGGTATAGGGCTGGAGTTGCTCTAACATCGCTGGAGAGGAGCCAGGTCAGCTAGAAATTACCAGCCCTAGTAGAATAAGACAAACTAGCAAGGAGACTTGTTTTTCGGCGGCAAAGTAAAGGAAGAATAAGCGCGAGAGGGAAGGAGATTTGGCGGGAGGGTATGGCAGATCTATCTGGAGAAAAGGGTGAAGGAGGAGGAAGGAAGTTGAAAAAATGTAGATCTAGATCATCATCATCAGCAACAACAAGCGGTGGAGAGGATAAAGGAGGAGGACCACAGTTGAAAAGATGTAGATCTATATATTCCACACCATTATCGGTAAGCCAGAATACTCCCTGTGTCTTTTCGTATAATCGTGATGGTATGGGTCCCGTGTTGTTGAGCGTCGACAACTTCGACGAGAAGACTTATCGGAACAAATTCTGCAAAAAGTGTCGCGTTGAGCTCTTCGAACAAGACGACAATGAAAACGGCGACTGTCGTAGTGAGGGGAGAAAACACAAAAGTCCACCACCACCACCACTGCGGCAAATAACTCCGTCGAAGTCAAGTTTGATTCCATTTGGGGAGATGATTGTCGCCGTTGGCTCCACCGTCTACGTCCTTGGTGCTTACGTGCTCAAACCTGAACAATTACTTGAAAAGGATACCCACCCGGGATGTTTTTTTGGCAATGTTCTTTATTTTGACACTAATCATGAGGAGGAGGGTTGGAAGCGAGGTCCTGATTTGCTGAACGCCAGAGGTAGCGGTAAAGCAGTTGCCGTTGAAGGAAAGATCTATGTTTTTGGCGGCAATGACTTGGAGAAAGCTCGGGAACCTTGGGGTGAAGTTTTGGACCCCATAAAAAACGAATGGAAGCCTCTACCTCCGCCACTTGAATGTCTGGATGATAAGGAGCTTGAGTGGCCCATTGTCGCCTACGGTGCTCCATCGGAAAAGAGGATTATGCTGGGTGGCGAAATCAAGTACCTCTACCATGTGAAGAGTGGCACTTGGGAACAACTAGATTGGGGAGTGTGTGGAAGCCCCCGTTTTAAACCAATTGGGGTTGGCAATATCGTCTACTACACAGAGGAGACATCTCTCTTTGCGGCAAATATGAAGACCAAGAAGCTCTACCAGGGGAAGATTAAGGGTTCAAAGCTTGGCGACAATAGACTCTGCCGCCTCTGTGACATTTTGCTACCTGAAGAACCACACTTGGTTCATTTGGGAGGAAAAGAATTCTGTTTTTTCACGTTCCAACTTCTTCCAAATGGTCACACCAAAGTTTGTTGCACCAAGTTTCGAGTTTCAAAACGTTCTCGTCCTCCTCCCCTCAAATCTGACCTTTCGCATCGTGAGCCAATGGGCGGCTTAAAGGGCTCCGTGGTGGGTATTGTTTCTTGTGTTTTCGATCAGCCACTGGACGACAATTGGCCTGCCCTCCTGCTGTAAGTTTGCATCCTCTCATACTGTCCCCTGTTATCTTTTAGAATATAGTTTTGCAACTGTATGGGTATTTCACTATTCAGAACCACCACCTCCTCGAGTCAATGATTTTTAGTTCCTTTGCTTCTTTGTGCTTTTGCTTGATGGTATAATCCTTGATGAGTGAGAGTTGCCATTTACGCTGCTTGAACTAGGGATCTCCATGGTACTTAATGGACTTTATGATTTGTAGAGTCATGTTGAGCAGTGGCGACCCAACACTTCTTTTTGAGGGCCTGAGTTGAAACATCATTGGCAGATGTTGTGGCATTGGAATATTACTATATTAGTAAGTATCGAAATGGTCCCTCTAGTTTAACCCCAGTCTTGATTTCATCCCTCACCTTTCAATTTCACTCTAACGACCTCTGTAGTTTCAATTTTGGTCGAATTGAGTCCAAAAGTTAACCTCCGTTAGCAAACTTAACGGAAATCCCAATTTTAGGGTTTTTTGAGGGGTAGAACAGACATTTTGCCCTCCCTATTGCCCAATAACAAACCCTAACTCCTCCTACCCCTTTTTTACCCTTGGCAAATCTCAAAAAAAAAAAATAATAATAATAATAAAAAATTCCACCAAAAATATAAAATTGGGGAGCAAAAAAACTTAATCTCGCATCAAATTAAACCCAAAGGAAAATGGGCAAAATCACAAAATCATCAAATCAAAAAAACTTAATCTTACATCAAAATCATAATCGAAAAAGCCCCAATATGCATCACTCCCACTGAAAGAAACCCCGCAATTGGCAATCACGATGATGACGATGTCCTCCTTCATGCTAAATGGACCTGAGTTCAAGCTGAAGGGACCACCAGGGCAACTTCCTCAACTGGGCACCTATCGTGGTCAGCCATGTGCCCATTGAGTTTCTCGGCGTCGGGTTTGGACGCCAGTGAGAGTGGTGGTGGTTCAAAAAGGGGTAGGAGGAGTTAGGGTTTGTTATTGGGCAAGAGAGAGAGCAAAATGTATGTTCTACCCCTAAAAAAACCCCAAATTGGGATTTCCGTTAAGTTTGCTAACGGAAGTTAACTTTTGGACTCAATTTGACCATAATTGAAACTACAAGGGTCGCTAGAGTGAGATTGAAAGGTGGGGGACGAAATCGAGACTGGGGTTAAACTAGAGGGACCATTTCGATAAATTTCCCTATTAGTAAAGCTGAGTTTCTTAACTTAGGAATATATATACTTTTTTCCATTTGAAGACATTGGTTTATTAAGCTTTCACAATCAACTTTGCCTAATTTAGGCTTTTCAATTTACAACTCCTCCTTCACTGGATCGTTACGGTAAATCAACTTTCAAGGGGATTCTTAGCATGTTTGATGCTAGGGTTGCCCTTCATGATAAGAAGGGATGGGAGTTGGGTGGGGATCATTTAAAGTCTGCTTTTTTATTTTGCAAGGACAACCTGGTAAGTTATACTCGCGCAGAAAGAGACCAGAGAGGGAATTCCAAGTGTCATATATATATATAATATGAATCTTGATAATGCTTCTATTTCTATATCCCTGAATGTGACAAACATAGTTTCATTGGGCACCCGTTTTTGAATTTCGAACCTTATAAGGTGAAGGTCATTGGCTGGCTGGTTGGAGTCTCAAGTCATGCAGTGGCGGTGAATAGTAAGTTGAACACAGATATACGCGTACGTCGAAGAAAAAAAGAAGAAATTCAGTGCTTCATTGTAGAACTCGTAGGTTAATTTGATGGATGATATGAGGTAGATTAACCACCTTGCTTGTAGCTGAGCACACAATTCTAACCTTATGGAAATGTTGGATGAGTAAGAGAGAACCATATGAGAATTTAAGTTCTAGAATGTGAAGCTTTTTTTTGTGTGTGTAATTTCATGCATATTAAGATTTTTATGGTTTTAGTCCTTGCATGCAAAATTGCACTGTTGGTGGTAGGTGATGTGTAGCATCCCAAAGAAAGTCCAGTTAGAGAAAAAAATTACTGTTGTCCTTCATTTTTGTTAAGGAAAATCATCAACTCGTTTCTTCGTGAACCTTGACGTGTGCTCTGTGCTCTGAATTTAGGACATCATTTGTATAGTCCCTTAAACTTAAGGGCAGAACACCCCGTTGCTCCAACATATGTTTTTGAAGTTCTTGATTTTATTTGGGTTTAGAGACCAGATTTGTAAGTGCACATTCATTTTATTTGAGTTTATGAGATTTTGTATTTTTTTCAGAATGTTTGCTAGTACATATTGAAATTCTGGTAATTTCCTCTTATTTGGTGATTTTATTTTCAAGTCCAGCTTACTGATTCCGCATCTTTGTCTTTACGGAGATGTTGTTTCTTGTTATAGGGGACATATATTGAAAAGGTTTTAGTGTTCCATGACTTCTGGCAGTTGCTGAGTACTCTCGCTTGTAACTTTGTTTTGCTTTTGACCTGTACGGAATTTTTATGATACCAAAAGGTTTGTGCATTGGCTGTATATTTTGGGCTGTACCATAGATGGCCCAATTGATGATGTGGTTGTGAGCTACTTGACAGTGACCTTGTTGGCACTGAAGTGGCCACATTGTTGGAGGTGTCCATTAGCTTCATTAACCCTACTTGTTATGGTAGCTCATTGCATTTTAATTATGATAATCTCTGTTGAACAACTGCTCTTGATTGGGTATTACGTGAAGTGCCATTTCGAGGTGTGATATTTTATCTTTTCATTGGACTTTCATTTGTATGGTTCGATGTTGGTGTATTCATGGTTGGGAATTGGGATTGTTATCATGGTTGATAAATGAGCCGAACATTGGATTGTTCAATTTTGGTTTGAATACTTTATGAGCTTCAAAATTATGTTTAAGCTGGGCTTGTTTATTTGACGAGTCGATCTCAAATCACTTTTACCTGAGCTGAGCACGAGTTGATCTAGAGTAGTTATACGGAGTATACATCATAGATTCATACATTTAACAACCCAAGTAGTAACATGTTCAAGCTTGGTTTGAAAGCTTAACGAGCTTTAAAAAGTTCCTGTTTGGTTTGTGCAAGTAACAAATGGATCTTAAACGAGCTTTTAAGGAGTCAAATGTCAAACAAAAGCTACAACTTGCTTCATTTATCAGCCCTAATTGTTAGGCTCAACATATGGAAGTTTCGATGCTTATGCTTTTCAATAATTTGTGTGCAAATCTTAGTGGTAGGGACCTTCCCATTCCGTTTAACAAAAACCAGAACCATCTTGCAGTTGTGGAACTTATGGTTGTCTTTAGCGTATAAGTAGCATGTAGCTTCAATCAGCATAAATTCATAGGGGCGAGGGATCTCCGTAGGACCTATGTTCTAGTCAGAGTGCTTTAGTTGCTTTTATTTTTCACTTCTACTTCAATTGAAATGTCATATACTGCAAACAATGTTCCACTGGGTGCCAAGGGATTGGGAGACTGGGAAAATGAGAGAGAAGGCTTTTCAAGTTATTGGCATCCTTTGATTTGGTATTTGGGAACTGAGCGGTATCTAGAACATGTGCTTGCTGTGAATACTTCAGTCATTGTTCTATTGTCCTTAAGAGTATGGGATACGGTTCTGATATCAGGATACCAGTAAACATTTTTTGTTTGATTTGGATTCTCATAATGCACTTAGAGTATTTGGCTTTTGTTGGTAAGCTGCAGTTTTCAAACTTCATACCGATTGGTTTGTAGGTAGCTTGGGTCTGCGAGGAAGGTGCCTTTTTAAGAATTTGGAAATTGTGTTTATATTCTTTTCATTTGTTTATTGTTTTGTCCCACATTCTATAACATTGTCCGGGTATGATCCATAATATTTTTTTTTTATAGAACGCAGAATGAGCATGTTGTCAAACTAATTAGAGTTGATTCTTACTTAGCATTCTCCAGAGGTTTTTTAGAACTGTGTTAATATCTTTCTAAATTTATTCGTGAATTGCTAAAACTGCTCTTTTGTTTGTAGAAGCTTATTTCAATGGGTGGATTTGAGAGAGTTAGGTTTGTTGGACAGTTTAATTGGGTTAGGCTGTGGTAGGGAAAACTGCTTTCTGTTCGAAGAGTAGGGTTATACGCCAATAAGCTAGTTTTTAACATTTATGGGATGTCGATGATGCAGGGAGGGAATGCCGGGTGGGATAAAGGATTTGGGAGGAAGTGTTTCGAAGGATGGGCAAGAAGTAGCTGTCAAAGAAAAGAAGCAAAGGAGGAAGAGGAGGAAGTTGCAGCAGGAAAAATGAATCTAAAGCCGCTACAGACGTGCAGTTCTTGATGCTCTGGTAGGTCGTTTTTCACACCAAAAATAATTAATAAAACGAAATAATTACTAGTAGTACTCAAATGAATAGTGATAAGTATTCCGAGTATCGTCCTCAGGGATTATAAGGCTAAGCTGCAACTATTTCAATTGATTTCTAAATTAATTCGAGAAAAAGTGATTTGAGTTTGGTTTCTAAAATTATCTAAATAATGAAAAGCAAGAAAGATTGTGAATAATATGGAAAAAGGTCTTAAGGTTTCGAATCCACCATAACTTCGCAACCAAGTAATTATACTCCCTCCGTCCCTTTTTAAATGTGTTACTTCGTAAATCCAACTTATTAAAGAAACATCATCATTACACCTTTCACATCAACTTTTTCCTCCACTTTACACTTTTCACATCAACTTTTACCCATACTTTCCAAAATTATCCTCCACTTTTACCCATTAACTCTTTACCCACTAACTTTTCAAAGGGCAAAATGATAATTGTACAAACTTTTACCCATTAACTTTTCAAACCACACACTTATTTAGGGACAACCCAAAATGGAAATGTCATGGAATGATTTAAAAATCCTGGACGAGAGGTCTTATTAATTTAGGGAAATCAATTACCAATTGATGGTTACAATCACTAAGATAAAAATACAAGCCCTAAACATCGATCCTATCTTGGAGACAAGAAAATAGCATGTGATTGAAAACCGGGTGTTTACACTCAAATTTGGCATTTTTTCAGCAAGGGCTTAAAATGTGATTTTTTAGACCGATTTGGGCTGAATTTGCTTGTAACATTCATGGGCCTTTGTAGTTCTTGGATTTAAATTATTTTTAGGCCCGTTGATTACTCTTTTGCTGTAAATTATTGGCCAAATGGTTATAGAGAAAAAGTGATTATGGCTAATAGTTCAAAATTAAAATCAGTTTTATGGATAAAGATCCATATTCTAATTTTTTAAAATGGATGGTGAGCCTATCCCTTAATTTAAAGTAATTATATTAATTTAGGGAAATCAATTCCCATGATCTTCTGAGGAGATACCCTAGCAATATCGGATGGTGAGCCTATCCTTAAATAGCAAGTGAAAGTAACTGTTTATCTTCTGAGGGAGATACAAACCGAGATTCATGGGACACATGTCAAGCAGTGAAGGCCATCTGCGAAATTGAAATTGATGGTCCACGATCTCCTACAGACACCGTGTGTGAAAAGATGGCTAAAGAACATGTGATGAAATTCTTCTCCATGATCAAGAGTAACTGCAAGTAACTTCCAAGTTCCATGAACAGGGTGAGATAGTGGGACACTTGGCAGCAGCAGAAGTAAGAAGAAGATTGGCGCCAAGATGCTAACCCGTGAGGCCTATAAATTCCCCATTCGAAGACGAAAAAAAGGGTTCACACACCACCAAGCCCAGCGCTTATTGTCAATTCATTCACAGTACTTTTAAGCAAAGTCCTTAACCATTTTTTTTCTTCAAATCGTTTTGAGGAGGAAATTTCCCTGTTCTAGCCTTGCCTAGATTTCCCTACTTTCGTGTAACTCCATCAACTTTGTTAAAGCCATTTAAATAAAGTTGTTCTTTTAATTTATTTGTCGTTCTTTTGCTCTTACGCGGATAGAAAATATTAAGTCCTCGCACGTAGGCAAACTTGAACCATCATTCGGTCTCACGCTTAGGCCGAACGCATTTGCTTAGAAGAAGTCAGATCAAGGTACGAAGGCCTTGGTACGAAATTGAACTGTTTTACAGTTCTGGCACGCCCTCAATCACCGCTCTAGACTCGCGGTAATTTTCCGAAGAAACACCGGGCATAATCTATCTTCGGTTGGCACGAATCGTCTTCGATTCTAAAACTAATTAATCTAGGCACGACTCGTCTTCCCTAGGCATAGACTATCCTAATTCACAATTCCATGCACCAAAAAAAATGTTGCATAACTATGTATTTGCATTCACATTCACAGAAAACAAACACATAAAACTAGATAGGAAAAATAAGATCAAATCATAAAAATAAGTCTCAAAGTTATACAACCGTCGTTTTGATAATCAAAATCCAAAATTAACATAAAAACATAGTTACTTGGTTAGGGTTTCATTTACACCCTATGAGGGATGTTTATAATGACCAAAAGGAACAATAAAAGCTGTTTTATATCTATCAAACTCATTGATCTAAATTTGCCAAAATCCTGATTTTAAACAAACTTAGAAAAGATGACTTCTTTATTCAGCCTATCTGAAAGATCCTTTTTATTGAGAATTGGATACCTAATCCACATTGTGACTTCATTAAGAGTTTTATAATTTATTACTAGCCTAGAAACACCTCTTTCCTTTTCAGCCTTTTTATTTACATAAAAAGATGTACAGCTCCAAGGAGAATAACATTTTTTTTAATGATTTTCTTTTTTATCAAACTGTCAATTTCATTTTGACACATAATTAAATATTCTTATTTCATTTGACTAGGTTTGGCTTTGGTAGGGATTTTCCTTTCATCAAAACCTTTTTCATAGGGTGATGAAACAATATGCTTCTTTCTGTCCCAAAAGGCATTTGGGAGATCACTACATATTTCTTTATTAAAATCTTGATTTATTTGAGAATTTTTTTCTTTCATGAAAGGTTTTTGGAGTATTTCTTCAATATTCATAATTTGTATTTCTTTTTGTAAAAAATTTATCTGTCTATCTTTAGCAGTGGTTTGACGAACAATATCATTAATCTCTGTGGACGTCGCCACCGGATAAAAATTATTGGGTTTAAAATAGAGTCGCCACCCGAGTTTTTATTTTTGGAAAATGGATTAACGCCCGAAAAACCGTTTTGAAAATGTTTTAGAAAATAACATGACTTGCGGATGAAAAGAATTTGAAAAACCGAGATCTTTTCGGATTCCGGAGCCAGGTTACAAACGGGAAGGTTTTTAAGACACCCCGCTCGCCCGATTAAAAATCAGTCTTTACTAAATATTTGTGGGATTTTTCAAGAATATTTTAATGCTAAACTTTATCCAAATAAACAATTTATCATTGCAAGAAAAATAATAATAATGAAAGGACAACAAATAATAATCAAAATAACGACAAGTAACTAAACAGAAAATCATAATTTCAAACTGTTTTTAAGAGAAATGATTTAAAAATTTTGAATTTAGAACAGAATGGCGTGCGGTACTCTATGTGTGATGTGCGGTACAGATAGAGTGTCATGCGGCACTGTTCATACAGTAAACAATTTGAAACTTGATTTTCGAGGGAAAAATGAAAGCAATCACGTTTATGATGTTAAAATTTAATCAAAACTCAGTTGTTTTTGGAATGGAAAACCCATGTTTTGTTTTCAAAATGTCTCTCCTCAATTGATTACACCATATGATCCAATGGTTTTACCGTATGGCGTAATCGCGGAGATTTTAATCAAGAAACTTTTGGTTATCGAATTTTATCACAACATGGATCTACCAAGCCCAAGGGAGGTAATAAGAGACCATCCTGGACTTGGCTTCACCCCTCAGAATACCGAAATGACAGGTTTCGGTCAAGAAACCGAGATTTTACCTTCGGACGAAACTTTCTCGGAATGAAATGCCTTCTGGGAACTCTTGGTCGTGGCTTGAACCTCCTTCCTACTTCAGACTTTGCTCTGATTATAGCAATGAGGTTGCTTGGTTCTGGGTTTGACAAAATGGATGATGGCTGAGACACGGTTTGGACCGAAAACAGGGTATCAGGAATTTCGGGTTTCAAATCGGGTTATCTTTTGGAAGAATTTGGAATGATTATTGGACTGATTTATGGAAGTAGTAACTGGGTATGAGATGATAAAGGATTTTGGTAGAATCTAGAGGAGGTTTTTCATGGTTTCCGATTGTCTTCTCTCTCGGTTCCGATCGGTATATATAGGCGTGAGAGTGTGATTGTTCACCAAGTAAACTTGATGCCCACTCCATGTAATGATGGCTATGGCCTAGCCTTTTCATCTTGCAAGAAACCGTGATGAAGTAAGGAAGCTTCTTCTGCAAAAGTTGACTGATGTATGACAGTGTCGTGCGGTACTGAAACTGTGTCGCGCGGTACTCTTCCACCGCCGTTGCCAAAAAGGAACATCGTGCGTGACTGGGGGAGCACAGTGCGTGAGAGTTGAATGCCGTACGACACCGTTGACCGTGTTGACTTGAAGAATTTCATTCCGATAGGTTTTCCGAGCGTTTCTTTTCATAATTGGGGATTAAAAAATGTACGAGAGTTCAAATTTGGGGTGTCTACAATCTCCTTATAGATTGGAGCAGTTATAAATTCAAAAACTATTTCATGACCATCAATGTTAGCAGATATACCAGTAATACTGGTGTGAATTGGCATAAGCATTGATAGGAAAGGAGTACCTAAGGTTACCTGTTGCTGGAGGTTTCTTATTACATTGAAAAGTTGTCTCCAAACATATACCTTGATTGAAAATATAAACATTATTAAGCTTATATTTTATGATCATTTTTAATCCATCGGCATTAGTAAGACTCTGAGTAGTCTTTTCAAAATATTGAGTTGGAACCAATCCTTCTTGTATGCAAAATTCATATCAGCCCCACTATCAACTAATGCAACAATATTGTCATATTATATTCTTTATGGATAACTATATTTTATCCTGAAATGCCATTTCTGGTAGACAATATTATTTAAAATATTTAAATAATTATGATCTTGTTGTTTAGGAACTGCTCGTTCCTTATTCATAGTATTTAACCTATGGTGGATAGTGATAAGCTCTTGAGTAGCTTTCGCTTGAAAAGATTTCAGAATCTTAATTTCTGATTTCAGGGTATTAATTTTACCTTTTAAATCCAGAATTGTGACAGGTTTAGAGTTATTATTACCTCATTCCATTCTTTCTAAGACTTCCCTCAGATTATATGTTCCTATTGGGATTTGAGGTTTTCCTTCCTCATCTTCCTCTTTGGCTGAGGTTATTCAAGTTTCAATGACTTTTATCTTTAATTGGGGATCTTGGATCTGGTCTATGACTTCCAAGAGGGACTTCTGCTTGTCAGTGAGGACATTTATACTTAAACCATTCACTTCAACAATTGCCTTCCAATAATTGTCCGAAGTGGAACATTCTAAATTATTACAGTTACAATTGTTAGGCTCTTGATCAGAGTTTGAAGATTCGTATTCTTCCTCTGATAGATATTAATATTAATCTCTTGATCTGAACTTATGTCAGATTCTGAATCACTAGAATTTAGCATAAGCATGAACGATTGTTATTTCAATTCTTCATCTATTTGTAGTTCATTAAGCTTCTTTTTAGTGGTACAACGATTAGCGTAGTGGCCAATTTTTCCACATTTGTAGCATTTTGCTGTGGTTTTGGTTTTAGTTTTCTTATTTTTTGGTCTATAAGTAGACTTTCCTTTTTTATCAAAAGAATTTTTTGGTTTTTCTTTCTTATAATATTTCCTCTTTACATGTTTGCTCCTGCTTTGTTTCCTAGGATTCTTAGGGTAAATAGTAGTATCATAAGCAAATTGATCACAAAACTCTCCCAATTCGTGCTCACCAGTTAGGCGTTGCTTCTTCAGTTGGTTAGTATTACCATTTTGCTTATAAACAATACTATACATCAGCATTTGATGTACTACGTTAAAAATCTGATATTCAGACAATCCATCAATGTTTTCACTCATAATTTTTTTCCCCATTGTAAGGTTTTTTTATTGTGAAGACAATCTTCTTCATACAAAATGTCTTGAGGACTAGGTCGCGGATAGTAATATCTATCTACTCCAGAATAACGGTGCCTATTAGAAGGATACATAACTTTATTAATGAAACTGGTTCTTGTTTGAAAAAAGATTCAATTTGCTCTATTTCATGATTATTATTAGAATTGATATCTTCAGAGATGACATTTAAAGAGAGGTTTTTAAGTTTTTTTCTCCAATTCATCCAAAAAATTAGTATTCTTTTTAGGATTGCTTAATTTAAATCTTGTTATTTCTAAAGGAGGTTTAATATTTGTGGGTTGGAATAGAATCTTGTTTTTTCTACAATTTGATTTACTTGATTCTCAATTCTGTCAATTGAGATCCAGTTGTCCCCAGATGTAAATTTGTATAGTTATTTTGTTTATAAATTCTATCAGTGTTGTTATCCCATTCTGCTGGTTTAATAAAAGGCACAGTTTTCCAACGTATTAGATTTCTTAGAGTCAGAAAATTGTGACTCTATTCTTAGGGGAATAGCAGGAGGAAGAATTGCCTTTATAACAGCTCCGTCAACGCTATGCCAACTTTTTTTTGATAATCTTCTATGACATTTTTATAGATTGATCTAATTCATCCCACTACCGACCATAAAACCATTGGGTAAAAGGAATTATCCTTTTGGAATATTCTATCCAATTATAAAATTCATTAAATCTTGAATTTTTGTAAATGGTTTTTGTTATACTTTCCAAAATACCATTTTCGAAAATCATCATATTTTGGCTTGAAAAATTATTGATTAATAGATTCTCGATTTATTTGAAATTCAACCACGTAAACTGAAATTCATTTCACTGGCTGCTAGCGATTCTCATCTATTGGACGGGTTAGAGCTATTATGGTAAACACCATGAGGAATTTGGTTTTTTGAAAGTCTTATTCCTTCCACAGATATTTCTATCTATTAGGGGTTCTGGTTGTTCTGACACAGAATGTCTACTAGAAGTTGGTAAACTAACCGTATAAGGTTTTTGGGAAGAAAAACTACTCCTAGCACTTCTGCTTCTTGGATAATATCCTATAGAAGGATTCCTAAAATTTAGGCTAACATTTCCATCAGTATCCTAGATTATTTGCTCAATATGCCGATTAACTATTGGTTTGGGAGGAACAATATTGTTTAAAGTCCAATTGTCTGGAAAAGTAACTTGTTCCCAATTAACCAACTTATTGGTTACAATATTTGATGTAAACATGTTTGTTTCAATCAAAACTGTCTAGTCTGCTGGCCCTAATTGACGCACCCTAAGATTTATAGTATTCGTAAACTTTATAGTGGATTCTACAAATAATTGCTATAACCTCAGATCCTGGAAGGTAATCATATCTTTTGGTTTGGATTCTAAGATTTAAAGCTTCCCCTAAGTTTCTATCAATAAGTGATAGAGTAAGATTTGGATAAGCATCAAAATATATCGGACCATGACATAGGCTGGTCTCAACAACACCCATAATTGATGATATGAAATTATTACATCAGCCATCTCTCTTGTTGCTTGAAGGCAAATATCTTGTCCGAGAAGTGTAAATGGTTTGAATGCTACTTGGACAAGTCCTAGGCGTACATACCTATAATTCCTCATATGAGAATCTAAATCCTTAGGTTCCATAAAATTAATTATATTTATCATTTTCTTCTATGCTTTCAATCCTTTCCATAGTTTTTTTTGCCATGCTACTCTTAAATTCAAGCATATCATACTTCTAAATGGTTTCTGGACGAACAGAAGGAATTGTCCAGTGATTCAATTATTCTTGCACATTAACAAATTCAACAAATTCAGTATTTTTAATTTTATCAGAATCAGCTTTAAAAAATCTACTCAACATGATATTAAAGTGTTAATGCTTACATAAGTCTCAATCTATTAAACAATTATGCATCGTTTGTACCTAGTTTCAGTGGGTGGTAAATTAACAATGTCAAATGATCTAAATAAAATAGCATGTCTGTCAACGGCTTTCCGGTCAAGGCCAAACACTCACATCACGCGATCTTATGGCAACACGAAACTCGACCGCAACTTGGGTGACATCCCACTATTTTATCTAGATTATTTGAGATTGATAAGTTATCACCATACTGGAATTAG
Organism: Vaccinium myrtillus; assembly: GCA_016920895.1. Taxonomy (NCBI): domain Eukaryota; kingdom Viridiplantae; phylum Streptophyta; class Magnoliopsida; order Ericales; family Ericaceae; genus Vaccinium; species Vaccinium myrtillus. The sequence continues at coordinate 16,670,005 of CM029276.1, forward strand.
GGATAAACAATGTTTAATTGTCAATAGATTCTTATGTAACCATTAACTATATAATTATAATTAAGCCACCATATGGCTCTGATACGTCCTTGTAGGGATTGATGATACCACATTGAGTAAATTTATAAGTTTCAGTTATGTCAAACCATGCAGGTGAATATTTCTATTCGACATATCAAATAAGTTAAGTGGTCAGTCTCAAGGTGATTTATAAGATGTTGATTAGTGGGAGATTGTCAATAATCGACTTTAATCAACAGGTATCTATAATCTTAACGTGAGAAGATTAATAAGTATTTAATAACGTGGAGCTCGAAATATAATTGAGATAAAGACGAGAATACAATTATAATTCTTTAGTTATAGGAATTATAATTTGTGAAATAAGAAATAGAATCTTCGTAGGATTATGGTTTCTTGTTTACACAAGGAGCCCAGATTTATTTCTCCTAAGATCCCTGCCCTAGCCTTATAAATTTACCGTCTTGCTCTATAGGTCTTAAGCGTTTTTTGAGAGAACAAAAAAGTGATTGTGAGAGTGAGAAAAACAAATTTCGTTGGAGTCCACAATTAGGTACGAGATTCGAGGTATAAGGGAATAGGGCAATAGGGCAGAAGATGGTAAGGTACGGTCGAGCTTTGTTCGTGCTGTAAACGGGTCTAGACAAAAATAAACAAGTCCACCATACGCTCGTGTCTACGGAGGAGATGTAACCCTAATTCCGCCATGTAGGGTTTGTATTTAATTTTTTTTTGTTTAAGTTGTACGCGTTATTACTAGGTTCCGTGATTCGTTTCCCACCAGGATCTGGCTCCTCTCCAACAATGGAAGATGAGCTTTTGTCAAGTACTTTAATCATGCTAAGGAATTGTGTTAATGAGATATTGTTTCATACATAATCCAAAATGTATTTACTTTGAAAAAGTTGGGAAAAGGGGAATTCGATCTAGTGTGTTGGGATACATTTTTCTGAAGATTAATTGGATCCGATCTGTCATTAAAAGGTATCCGATCAACATAATTGTTGGAGTTGTTAAAGAACTCAATGAGATCTTCATAATGTACGGTTTCGATTATCCACATGAGTTCAATAAAGACTCGGAAAACGAGGATCTGGACCAAAAGCTCCTCTCCCATCACTGGAGAGGAGCCAGATCCTGTTCGAAATTACCAGCCCAGTATAAAAGAGAGACTAGCAAGGAGGTTTGTATTTTTCAGCGGCAAAGTAAAGGAAGAGTGAGCGCGAGAGGGAAGGAGATTGAAGTTCCGTTCGACCAAAAAAAAAAAAAAAAAGAGGGAAGGAGATTTGGCGGGAGGGTATGGCGGATCTATCTGGAGAAAAGGGTGAAGGAGGAGGAAGGAAGTTGAAAAAATGTAGATCTAGATCATCATCATCATCAGCAACAAGCGGTGGAGAGGATAAAGGAGGAGGACCACAGCTGAAAAGATGTAGATCCATATCTCCCACACCATCATTGGTAAGCCAGAATACTCCCTGTATCTTTTCGTATAATCGTGATGGTATGGGTCCCGTGTTGTTTAGCGTCGACAACTTCACTAACCGGAACAAGTTCTGCAAAAAGTGTCAAGTCGTTGAGCTCTTAGAACAAGACGACAATGAAAACGGCGACTGTGGTAGTGAGGGGGGAAAACACAACAGTTCACCACCACCACCACCACTGCGGCAAATAACTTCGTCGAAGTCAAGTTTGATTCCATTTGGGGAGATGATTGTCGCCGTTGGCTCCACCGTCTACGTCCTCGGTGCTGACGTGCGCAAACCTGAAGAATTACCTGCAAAGGAATCTCACGGGAGATTTTTTTTTCGCAATGTTCTTTGTTTTGATACTAATCATGAGGAGGAGGGTTGGAAGCGAGGTCCTGATTTGCTGAACGCCAGAGATAGCGGTAAAGCAGTTGCCGTTGAAGGAAAGATCTATGTTTTTGGCGGCAATGACTTGGAGCAAGCTCAGGAACCTTGGGGTGAAGTATTGGACCCCATAAAAAACGAATGGAAGCCTCTAGCTCCGCCACTGGAATACCTGGATGATGAGGAGCTTGAGTGGCCCATTGTCGTCTACGGTGCTCCATCGGCAAAGAGGATTATGCTGGGTGGCGAGATCAAGTACCTTTACCATGTGAAGAGTGGCACTTGGGAACAACTAGACTGGAGAGTGTACGGAAGCCCCAGACTTAAACCAATTGGGGTTGGCAATATCGTCTACTACACATATAAGGGATCTCTGGTCGCCGCAAATATGAAGACCAAGAGGCACTACGAGGGGAAGATAAAGGGTTCCAAGCTTGGTGACAAGCGATTCTGTCGTCTCTGTGACCATTATCCACATGAAGAACAACAGTTGGTTCATTTGGGAGGAAAAGAATTCTGTTTCTTCACATTTCAGCATCTTCGGAATGGTCACACCAAAATTTGTTGCACCAAGTTTCAAGTTTTGAAACGTACTCGCCCTCCTCCCCTCAGAATTCCTCCCCTCAAATTTGACCTTTTGCATGGTGACCCCATGGGCCGCTTGAAGGGCTCCGTGGTGTGTACTGTTTCTTGTGTTGTCGATCAGCTTCTGGACGGCAATTGGCCTGGCTTCCTACTATAAGTTTGCATCCTCTCATACTGTCCCCTGTTAGTTTTGCAATTATATGGGTATTTCGCTATTCAGAACCACCACATCCTCGAGTTGCGTTGCTTCTTTGTGCTTTTGCTTATTGGTATAAATCTTGATGAGTGAGAGTTGCCATTTACGCTGCTTGAAGTAGGATCACATGGTACTATAGGGACTTATACTTTAGGATTGGTAGATTTATGTTAAGCAGTTGTGACCCAACACTTCTTTTTCAGGGCCTGAGTTGAAACATCAACGGCAGATGTTCTCACATTGGAATATTAGTAAAGCTGAGCTTTTTGGCTTAAGAATATTTTTGTACATTTGAAAACATTGGTTTATTAAGCTTTCATAATCAAGTTTGACTAATTTAGGCTTTTCAATTTACAACTCTTTCCTTGCTGGATCTTTACGGTAAATCAACTTTCTTTGGGTAAGTTACGGTAAATCAACTATCGATGGGATTCTTAGTGAGTTTGATGCTAGGGTTGCCCTTCATGATAAGAAGGGGTGGGAGTTGGGTGGGAATCATTTAATGTCTGCCTTTTTATTTTGCGAGGACAACCTGGTAAGTTATATTCGTGCAGAAAGAGACCGGAGAGGGAATTCCAAGTGTATATATATATATATATATATATCTTGTACTCTACATTTTAAACCTGGCACAGATTTTGTAGTTATTGGTTGTGGATATTTCATCTGTTGGGTTTTGTGTCATAGAGCAGTGGTAGCATGCTTTTTTTGTTTTCCGGGAGAAGGTTGGTTTTGTGACATAGGTATTTCTTGTGAATATGAACCTTGATAATGCTCCTATATCCTTGAATGTGATACATGATTTCATTTTGACATCTGTTTTTGAAGTTCGAACCTTGGTCATTGGTTGGCTGGTTGGAGTCTCAAGTCACGAAGTGGCAGTGAATAGTAAGTTGAACACAGATATACATGTACGCGGAAGAAAAAAAAGAAGAAATTCAGTGCTTCATTGTAGAACTTGTAGGTTAATTTGATGGATGATATAAGGTAGATTAACCACCTTGCTTGTAGCTGAGTAAACTATAACCTTAGGAAGATGTTGGATGAGTAGGAGAGGACCATATGAGAGTTAAGTTCTAGAATGGTAAGCTGTTTTTTTTTCCTTTTTTTTCTTTGTGTGTGTGTGTGTGTAATTTCATGCTTCCGTGTTTTATGGTTTTAATCCTTGCATGCAAAATGGCACTGTTGGAGTTAGGTGATGTGTAGCATCCCAAATAAAGTCCAGTTGGAGAAAAAACTGCTGTTAGCCTTCATCTTTTGGTAAGGAACTCATCAATGAATTTTTCTTTGTGAACCTTGACTTGTGTTCTGAATTTAGGACATCATTTATATAGTGCCTCAAACTTAAGGGCAGAACACCCCGTTACCGCGACATATGTTTGAAGTTCCTGATTTTATTTGAGTGTAGAGACCAGATTTGTAAGTGCACATTCGTTTTATTTTTGAGTTTATGAGATTTTATATTTGTCAGAATGTTTGCAAGTACATATTGAAACTCTGCTAATATCCTCTTATTTGATGATTTTATTTTCAAGTCAAGTCCAGCTTACTGATTCTGTATCTTTGTCTTTTCAGAGATGTTGTTTCTCATTATAGAGGACATTTATTGAAAAGGTTTTAGCTTTCCATGAATACTAGTGGTTGCTGGGTACTCTCGCTTGTAACTTTGTTTTGCTTTTGAGCTGTATGGTATTTTTTTGACACCAAAAGGTTTGTGTATAGGCTGTTTATTTTGGGCGGTACGTACCATAGATGGCCTAATGGATGATGTGGTTGTGAGCTACTTGACGGTAACTTGTTAGCACTGAAGTGGCCACATTGTTGGAGGTTTCCTTTAGCTTCATTAACCCACTTGTTATGGTAGCTTATTCAAATTAATTATGATAACCTCTGTTGAACAGCTGCTTTTGATGGGGTATTACGTGAAGTGCCATTTGAAGGCATGATATTTTATCTTTTCATTTGACTTTCATTTCTATTTGTTCGATGTTGGTGTATTCATGGTTGGGATTGTGTTTAGGGTTGATAAACGAGCCGAACATTGGATTGGTCAATTTTGGTTTGAAATCTTTACAAGCTTCAAAAATATGTTTAAGCTTAGCTTGTTTATTTGACAAGTCGATCTCAAACCATCTTTACTTGAGCTTAGCACGAGTTGATCTCGATCAGTTTTAATATTTTATGCATCATAGATTCATACATTTAACAACCTGAGTAGTGACATGTTCAAGATTGGTTTGAAAGCTTTAGAAAATGTTCATGTTTGGTTTGTGCAAGTAACAAGCAGATCTTGAATGAGCTTTTAAAGTCAAACAAAAGCTACAACTTGCTTTGTTTATCAGCCCTAATTGTTAGGCTCAGCGTATGGAAGTTTTGATGCTTATGCTTTTCAATAATTTGTGTGCAAATCTTAGTAGTAGGGACCTTAGTTGCACGAAGCAAGAGTGGTTGCGGGTGCGGGAGAGCGGATGATCATAGAAGTGTGGGAGCGCCGTCGGGAACGTTTAGGGAAAATTAATTAAATATTTTTATGTCTTTTAATTTAATATACTTAAATGTCAAAAAGAAAATATTATTTTACCTCTCAGATTGCAAAACCATAAAATTATTTATACTTTTAATACGAGATTCAATTGTTCTCCATATCTTAGTTGCACGAAGCCATGGCAGGAGCGGGAGCGGGGGCGAAGGATTATAGGAGCTCCTCTTTTGGGAGGGGGAGCCTTTAGGAATAATACATGAAACTAAATATATGTAATGCAAGTAAATATTAGTATGCATCATTCATGTCAATTGCAAAGATTGTCTTAGTAACTAGGTAAGATAAGTTTTAAGTTAATATTTTTCTAATATGATATCATTACTTTGTCTTTTCTCTTGCTTGGTATCTTTTGTTTTTGTTTCTTTTGGAATTTGTATGCCTAAGAGTTCTATCCTAGTTAGGAGCGGGTTCCTTTCTCAATGGGAGCAAGGTTCTAGGAGAGTCTTGACTTGGGAGCGCGGGAGCAAGGTTCTGAGGTGGATTCGCCACCCACATAGGAGGTTCCTGCAACTAAGGTAGGGACCTACCCATTCCGTTTAACAAAAACCAGAACCCTCTTTCAGTTGTGGAACTTATTTTTTCTTTGGCGTACAAGTAGCATGTAGCTTCAATCAGCATAAAAATCGCAAGGGTGAGTGATCATCGTAGGACCTATGTTCTGGTTGGAGTGCCTTACAAACAATTTTGAATAATGTGCTATTTATAGATGTGCTATGCTTTAGTTGCTTTTATTTTTTTACTTTTACTTCAATTGAAATCTCATACATTGCGAACGATGTTCCACTGGGTGCCAAGGGGATCTGGAGACTGGGAAAATGAGAGAGAAGGCTTTTCAAGTTATTGGCATCCTTTGATTTGCTCTTTGTGAATTGAGTGGTATCTGGAACATGTGGTTGCTGTGAATACTTCAGGCACTGTTCTATTGTCCTTATGGGATATGGTTCTGATATCAGGATACTGCTAAACATCTTTTGTTTGATTTGGATTCTCATAATGCACGTAGAGTATTTGGCTTTTGTTGCTAGGCTGCAGTTGTTAAACTTCATACCAATTGGTTTATAGGTAGCTTGGGTCTGCGAGGAAGGTTGCCTCTTTAAGAATTTTGAAATTGTTTTCTATTCTTTTCATTGGTTTTTTGTTTTGTCCCGGATTCTATAACATTGTCGGGGTATGATCCACAATATTTTTTTCTCAAGAAAGCAGAATGAGCATTTTGTCATACTAATTAGAGTTGATTCTTACTTAGCATTCTCCAGATGTTCTTTTGAAGTGTTTTAATTAATATCTTTCTTAATTTATTCTTGAATTGCTAAAACTGCTCTTTGGTTTGTCCTAAATATTATGAATTGCTCTATTATCTTCTGTTCAGAGACTCCATTGGGTTTGACCTTGTAGAAGCTTATTTCAAAGGGTGGATTTTTGAGAGAGTGGGGTTTTATGGGCAATTTTTTTGGCTTAGGCTATGGTAGGAATAATGTTGCAAAAGTGCCTTTGGGCAAAAGTAATTAGGTAGTACATATATAGCACGGAGGCGGATACAGACACGAATACCAACACGACATCATGGGAATCCTAAAAAAATGGACACGAACACAAAGGGGGACACGACAAAAATAAATTTATAAATAAATGATTAAATATCTAAATATATCATATATGTGTGCACAAAACATAATGTATATATAGATGTATACACTTTTCTTTCATATATGTGTGCAACAACAATTTATATACTTTTTCTTTCATATATGTGTGCAACAACAGTTTGTATACATAGATATACAATAAACTTCTAATAAGGGACCCTTATTTAAGTTTCCATGCAGACCTAGGGGTATTTTCGACTTTCCGGACTAAATTTCGACGATCCGAACCGCTCAATGTTTTTAAAACGTGTTTTTAAGGGCCCCCGCGAGGAATCATCAAAAAAAGTAACCGGGAAGGGCTTGATCCAAACAGTTTTGATAAAAGTTAATTACTGTTTGGATCAAGCCCTTCCCGGTTACTTTTTTTTTATGATTCCTCGCTGGGGCTCTTAAAAACACGTTTTAAAAACATCGAGCGGTTCAGATTGTCGAAATTTGGTCCAGAATGTCTAAAATACCCCTAGGTTCGCATGGAAACTTAAATAAGGGTCCCTTATTAGAAGGGGGTCCCATAGATATATACACTTTTATTTTGATATGTAAGATATTTACACTCTGTATATATATACATACACATATATACATGTGAGATGTACACACACGACGACGGAGATATATACATTGAATATATACCAGTATATACATACATACATATGTATATATGTACCACAGATCCCATAAGGGATCCCTTTGCTATGGTGCGAACCTCCCCTCTCCTGGTCATTTTTTAATGATCCGAGCCGTTCAATGTGTTTAAAAACATGTTTTTAAGAGTTTAGGCGAGGAATCAGGAAAAAAAAAGGTCGAGAACGGCTTGATCGAAACAGTTTTTCATATATAAGGGACCCTTACAATATTTATCGAAAACTGATCAGATCAAGCCCTTCCAGGTATTTTTCCTTTGGGATATTTCTCGCGGGAGCTCTACAAAACACATTTTAAAAATATTGAGCGGTTCGGATCGTCAAAATTTAGTCCGGAAAGTAAAAAATACCACTAGGTCCGCATGGAAACTTAAATAAGGGTCCCTTATTAGAAGTTTTGTGTGTGTGTGTGTGTGTGTGTGTGTGTGTGTGCCCTTCATATGAGGGATCCCACACTTTGCTAAAGTGTTGGACTCACCTTTCCCGATCAAATGTAGACGATCCGAATCGTTCAATGTGTTTAAAACGTGTTTTTAAGGGTCGACTTGAGGAATCATAAAAAAATAAAAAATGGCCGGGAAGGGCTTTGATCCGAGTAGTTTGCGTTAAAAACATTATATGTACAGTTTTATCGAAAACTGTTCGGATCAAGCCCTTCCCGGTCATTTTTTTAATATGGGAACACGTGTGTCAATGCCTTGTCCCCTGAATGTCCTGTCACCTCCAAAAAATAACTTAATTTGAGGGACACGCCGCGTAGCGTGGCCAATACTTGTCCCCTAGTGTTCCTCGAGTGTCCTCGTGTCCAATATGTGGTCTAGAAGTGTCAATGCTTCATAGGGTAGTACTTTCAGATAGCATAATGATGAGAAAAAGAGACATACATCAGAGGAGGAGGAAGGACTGCTGGGAAGGTGAAGAGGGAGGGCGTGATCACACAAAGCTTTTCCAAATATTTGAGATTTGATCATCCTGTAGGAACTTGATTCATTTGTGTGCTATAAAAGAGAGACGATCTCACGTCTGATAAGTTTTTTAACTTCTATTTTGATCTCTGACCTATTAATTAATGAGCAATCACTCTTTAAAGTTTGAAGTTATCAACCTTACCTAAGGGTGTGTTGTGGCTGTTCACTACCTCAGTTATGCAAGCAATCACTCTGTAAAGTTTGAAGTTATCAGCCTTACCTAAGGGTGTGTTGTGGCTGTTAACTACCTCAGTTAATGTAATAATACAGCCATGGTTGTTGTAGAAAACGTGGGGGTTTCCACCAATAAACTGCTCCCTGTTCAAAGAGTAGGGATATACGTCAATAAGCTAGTTTTGAACATTTATGGGATGTTGATTGTGCAGGTATGGGATAAAGGATTTGGGAGGCAGTGTCTCGAAAGCCGAAGATGAGCAAGAAGTAGCTGTCAAAGAAAAGAAGCAAAGGAGGAAGAGGAGGAAGTTGCAGCAGGAGAAATGAATCTAAGCCGCTATAGACGTGCAGTCTTGATGCTCTAGTATGGAGGTCAAACAAGTAGGAGCTTTTTGCTTTAAGTATCCAGGCTTTACTGTGTTTTCGTTGGCGGTCATGCAGTAACTGTCTTATGTTGTTGTAGTAGTGGATGAGATAATTAAGTTAGTCTTTCTGAGACGTAGTACTCCCTCCGTCCCAATTTGCTTGTCCCTCGTGGGAGTGCGTGCATTTTGCACGCAAAAAATAATGTACAAGCACTAATTTTTTTTAACAAACTTTACACCAATTTAAAAATCTCATTGAGAAGAAAATTTGGTTTAATTTTTTTTTCCAAAAAAGTTTTCATAAACATGTTACTATTTTTTTAGTGCAAAATGCACGCACTCCCACGAGGGGCAAGCAATTTGGGACCGAGGGAGTATTTATTTTGGTTTATGGTGCAAATATGGTACATGCGTCTAATTACCAAGTTATGCAGTATCTAAGTTTATGCAGAGTCAAATTTATGCAGTATGGGAATGAATGGGGTAAGTTAATTGGATTATTTGTAAACCCGAAACTCTCTCTCTCTCTCTCTCACACTGCCTCGCACACACATGCATAAACAGAGTTGTTTTTTTCTATATACAGTTGACGTGTATTGTTTGCAGATGGATGCTTCGTGGACTCGCTGGTCCCTCTCCTTTGACATTCCACCCGTCCTTTTTTTTTTTTAAGGAACTTTACCGACCTGCTCCTGTTATAAATTTTTGTTAACATAATCATAATGTCACGGTTGATCTATGGTTGAACCAGTAATATCCGTCCACCCGTTATCTTTTCTGGTTTCTGGGTTTTGAAACATTGCTTACATGTCAGTATCGCCTAATTTTACAACACAACCAAATTGTTCGGAGTCCTTGTGTAGATAGAAAACAGGAGAGAAATCGCCTTGTGTGCTGAAGCAAGAATTGTCCAGTGCTCTAGCACCATTCTCAATGTGTACAAGCAGTTCCCTTTCTGAAATTTTGTGTGAATTCAAGCGCTCACGCATTGGTCAAATTCATCCTGGGCAAAAATTATGTGATTAAAGGGAAAAAATTATGTGTGTTACTCACACAAAAAAGCACAAATGAAAAACAAAAAGAGTAAGAAAGCTCGATTCCAAATCACGCTTTCAGTGAGAGAGCAATTCCAAATCCCGCGAAGGAGTATTTTAACAAATAGTTTGAAAAGCAGAATATGCTTGCACTTAGCAATTGGTTTGGAAAATGAGACTACTCACCCAAAAATTCCCACCCAAACCCCTATTTACATTGACAGCCACTTCTTTTAATCGCTTTGAGATTTTTGCAATTCAAGAGACAACCCACGAATGCAGCTGGTTAAGGTTTATGATCCAACGTATTTGAGAAAGGAGTGGATTATCTTCGATCAAATAGTTGCAATTGGTTTGGAAAAAGAGACTACTCAGCCAAAAATTTCCACCCAAACCCCTATTTATATTGTAATAGCACCCTACCCCCTCCAAATATTTGAGTGCTTCAAGTTTCCCCCAAACTAACATGTTATTCCACATTAAACCCTTATGTCACAGGATATCTTCATTTCCATTTATTTTATTTTTTTTGGAAAAACAATACTTTCAAATTTCTGGTTCTTTACAAATGGAATCCTTCTTCATCAATCAACATATACAAAAGTGGTTCTAAAATACTTTTACATGGGTAAGTTTTGTTGATATGGGTTTCTTCTACTTAAATGGTTCAAAGTCACAGTTAACCGGTTATGCTGATGCTAGTTGTTTGTCCAACCCACATAAAGCTTGATTACAAACATGATATGTATTCACTTATGGTGACGCTGCCATATCATGGCACTCTGTGAAACAGAACATTGACAGTCATTTCTTTTAATCGCTTTGAGATTTTTGCAATTCAAGAGACAACCCACGAATGCAGCTGGTTAAGGTTTATGATCCAATGTATTTGAGAAAGGAGTGGATTATCTTCAATCAAATAGTTTGAAAAGCAGAATATGTTTGCACTTTGCAATTGGTTTGGCAAAAGAGACTACTCAGCCAAAAATTCCCACCCAAACCCCTATTTATATTGTAATAGCACCCTACCCCCTCCAAATATTTGAGTGCTTCAAGTTTCCCTCAAACTAACATGTTATTCCACATTAAACCCTTATGTCACAGGATATCTTCGTTTCCTATTTATTATTATTTTTTTTGGAAAAACAATACTTTCAAATTTCTGGGTCTTTACAAATGGAATCCTTCTTCATCAATCAACATATACAAAAGTGGTTCTAAAATACTTTTACATGGGTAAGTTTTGTTGATATGGGTTTCTTCTACTCAAATGGTTCAAAGTCACAGTTAACCGATTATGTTGATGCTAGTTGTTTGTCCGACCCACATAAAGCTTGATTACAAACATGATATGTATTCATTTATGGTGACGCTGCCATATCATGGCACTCTGTGAAATAGAACATTGACAGCAACTTCTTTTAATCGCTTTGAGATTTTTGCAATTCAAGAGACAACCCACGAATGCAACTGGTTAAGGTTTGTGATCCAACGTATTTGAGAAAGGAGTGGATTATCTTCAATCAAAGACACTCCAATTATTTTATATGAAGATAATGATGCATGTATAACTCAAATTAAATGAGGCTATTGTAAGGACCAAATTCCGGAGTCGTCTTGTTTTGGCAATTCCATGTGACAAAACACATATTGATATTGAGTTGTAATTTTTTAAGTAGGAGTTTGTATAGGATTAAAGTGGAAGGAATCTCGTTATAATGTAATTTGAGAGTTAGTGGTTTTAGTTGGTTGTTGCCGATCAATATGGTGCATTTAGAACAGGAAGACCAATCCTGGGATCAATCGGTTTATTGGTTGGGTATCTCCAATTTAGCACAGGCTGCAAGGTTACACAGGGCATGCAGGTTCAGATCATAGCGACTGATAGAGGGATCGATCGGGTTCTTGCAAGGTTGCACAGGGCGTGCAGGTTCAGAGCATAGCGACTGATCAAGGGATCAATCGGACTGTTAATCGGCAACGCCAAAAAATCTGGATCTACAACGGTTTGATCAATTGGCTTACGATGCGATTGATCGGAATAGCAACTCTATAAATATATCACAGTTTTAGAACTAGGGTAAGCAAGTCAGCTGTAAGAAAAGAAAATCGTGCCTTTTGTTCTCCAACAGATTAAAACTTATAGGGCTGATGGTGGATCTTGGAGCATTAATCCATGGAACATTAATCAAAGCTTCAAGAGGTTTCTACATCAACAATCAAGTTCAAGTTTCTTCCGGTGGATTTCCGGAATAGCGTTTGGAAGGCTCGTGGATTCGAGGCAGCGGCAATCAAATAGTGGGTGTGGTGAACGAGGAGTCGGCAACCGATCTTAGGTCAATTGCGAGGAGTCTCAATTGTGAGTAAGGTCGTTTTGTAACCACACAATGGTTTTTATAGTGTTTCATTCCTTCCCGTGGTTTTTGCCCATTTAGGGTTTTTCCACGTATATCTTTGTGTTCATCATTTTTCTTCAATTCTTATTTACCTGCTTTAATTAATTGTTAGCAAATTGAGAATTTCAGCTACTTCAAAGGTGTCTCCAAAATTCTTTTATAAACATGGTCTTTAGAAGAGTAGAGATATTGATGTTCAACAAATACGCTCAAGTGATAATCTGGCAGATTTATTCACCAAAAACATTGTCAAATATCAACATTCAGTAACATAATCCACAATATCGGAATGATCAACTCAAGGGTTTGTTATGCAACATCGAGGGGGAGCAAGTACCATAATGTTATCATATAGATTGTATTCTTTTTTCATCGACTAAGGTTTTTTCTCATTGGGTTTTCCTTAACAACGTTTTAATAAGGCAATCTAAAGACTAATGTTACTATTGTAAAAGACACAAGAATACTGTACTTTTTTTCCTTCGTCAAAGGTTTTTCCACAGTGAGTTTCCCTTGGCAAGGTTTTAACGAGGCATGTTCGTAGTGTATAGTCATCCAATCAAGCGGGAGTGTTACGAATTTAAGGCAGCCGGTGGCTGGCTGAATGATTAGATGAATAGTTGAATAAATTACACCTTAGTCCCTCATTATAACTTATTTACAAGGATAGGTCCCTAGAACTTCATCTATAAGTAGGGCATTTGGTGGTTAGTGTTATTCATTTAGAAATCCGGAGAAAACATGTGGAATAAGAAAGTTTCAAGGCAATGAGAATTTGATCAGTCAGATGATCTTAACAGTTCTAGGAGAACTGACTTACGTATATCTTGTCTCAATATTTGCTTTACTGTATGCACTTTCTTTACAGTATTATTTGTCTCAAGTTCATAACAATTTACATAATGTAATCTTTTTTAATAGGAGTATTATTTTAAGATTATTTTATTTTTTATAATTTACTTAGTAAATATATTGGCCCCATTTTATAAAGTTTGTCTGGGATCCTGAAATTTTTTAGGGTCGGCTTGATTTTAGGAGTTTTTACTCAAATTTGAGTTTAAGTGAAGAATTTAAGCAAGGGCGGGGATGCTATTATTGAAGGGTTTTTTTTTTTTTGGTCTTTATTAAAAAAAATTACATTTATTTGTATTGTATCGATTTTTTTTTTTATAATTATTGATGGTTGATTGGTCAGATTTGTAAGAGCATCTCCACCCCTTATTCAAATTTTCACTCAAACTTGAGTAAAACCTTGATTTCGTATGTAGCACTCCAATGGGAAAAAGAAAATCTAGGAATAAATATGAGTAAAAGCCTCATTAATGACATTTTTGTAAATTTGAGGGGGGAGAAAATGACCTTCAAAATTTGATGTTGGATTTGGTTCTCACCAAATTTGGTGAAGAATTTGAGTAATATCAAATTTGGTGAAGGAGTGGAGTGAGATTTTTGGTGATTTTTACTCAAATTTGAGTTTGACGTTGAATTTAGGTAAAGAACGGAGATGCCCTTTGTACTTGGCGTGCACACTTTTTTGTAGTACAGGAAGACGCAAAACCCCAGAAATGATACGTTTACAACAAGCTTCTCCAAACCGGCTCCAACTTGCTGACGTGGTAGCAAGTGGGCCCCACTTCCTCAGCTGAAGCAAAAAAAAAACGAAAATTTGAAAACCCAGATCGGCTCCCTCTCCACCGCTCCGCCCCCATTTCCTTTCCTCCGACCAAACCAGAGAGACATAGGGCAAGCAGCTCGCCGCCACAACCGCCGACCCTCCTCCTCCGGCCTCCCTCTCCACCTCCGGCGACCGCCGCCGCCAAGAAAAGGGTATTCACCATTTTCGATAATAAATTTCAGAACACTCGTGCAATTGGAATCCATGCTCGTATTTGTTGTTCCAGATTAGATGACCCCCTAAGTATTTTCTGTGTGGTTGAGTTCATTCCATTTTCAGCAAGAAGATAGTCCTTGATCCATTTTGTTTTCAAGCCAACTTCTTGTATAGTTAATTTCCTTCTTGGCGGCGGCGGTGGTCGCCGGAGGTGGAGAGGGAGGCCGGAGGAGGAGGGTCGGTGGTTGTGGTGATGAGCTGCTCGCCCTCTGTCTCTCTGGTTTGGTTGGAGGAAAGGAAATCGGGGCAGGGCGGTGGAGAGGGAGCCGATCTGGGTTTTCAATTTTTTTTTTCTTCACCTGAGGAAGTGGGGCCCACTTGCTGCCACGTCAGCAAGTTGGAGCCGGTTTGGAGAAGTTTGTTGTAAACGTATAATTTCTGGACGCAAATCCCTCAGTTTGATTTTCAAAAAACCAAACCCCCCCTCCCCCACCAAACCCTCCCCCAAAAATTTCCCCGCCACATCATGGCCTTGTCCTCCACTCCCGCAGATCCTCCCTCCTCCACCGCCGCCGCCACCACCCCTCGTCTCTTCACCACCGCACCACCTCCATCAAGAGACCCAAGACCCCCGCCAATCTCACCATACCCTCACCCTCCCTCCCACTACCACCACCAACACCGCCTACCCTCCCAACAAGCACAACAACAACAACCCCTCTACGCATCCCAGCCTCCTTTTGCCAATCTCACCCCCAGAGGACCCGCCACCGCGGCCACGAACCGGGGAGTTCTCTACCCGGTTGCATCCTCCGGCCGCGGGTTCCTTCCCAAAACTTCTATTCGGCCGTCCCAATCTGCTGCTGATCAGATACTCACGATTGCTAACCAGGCCGGGTTCCCACCCCGGTCCGGACCTCCGTATTCTCAAACGGTTCGGGCTTTCGGGTTCCCCCATTCGGATCCTCATGCTCACTTGATCAGGCCCTCCCATTTACAGCACAATTTTCTTGGCTCAACTGGCGGCGTGATGTCGGGCGCCGGGAAGGGCGTTCCTGTCTCCGTCCAATTAAAGGTTCGGAATTTTATAATTGGTTGATTGATCTGCCGTCCTTCGTGTCTGTTTATGTGTGCATTTTTACCAGTCGTGTTTTTCTATGGGTGGATTATATTGGGTTAAAATTGAAGCGTTTCAGTTTCTTCATAGTAGAAATGTAATACCCTTGAATGGATTTGTCTTTGTAATTTGCACCCTTGTTGTTAGTTCAATCCTAAGTCACATAGTGAGCGAGCGGGGAAAATTGTCTTTTAAAAATTTCTCAAAACACTAACTTATTAAGAAGTGGATTGTAGACTGTAGAGCAAGGATTGAGAATGGGATGTGGATGCATAATTGAGTGCATTGTTTAATGAAATATTTATTCCTGACTCTTTCTTGACACCTCTCTGGTTCAGCCTTCCTATGATTAGTTTTCTCGACCTAGATTGCTTAAGATTTGTTTTTTAGGCTGGTCTTTGATACTGGGTTCACGAGCTTTTAAGGTTTCTTTTTTTTTCAGGTTGCACCATCTCACCCGTCAGTTTCTGAATGTAATGGCTATAAGGACCAGAGGTAATTGTATAGCACTTGAAATAGGTTTTATTTTTTGTATTTTGGTTTTATGCATATTCCAACTATTTCGCTGGGCAATGACAGAAAAGTTTTCGCTATCCTATCTGCAGGTTTAGAAGCAGGGACGATACATTTGCTACTGTTAGGGATCGAAAAGTAAGGAACCACTCTAAACTGATCCCAATTCATGAGCATTTTTAGTTTTCTTTGGTACTTTTCGATACAAAATCAGTTGCAATATGTTTAGGTGCATTTTTTCTGAGTATCTGATTTATTTGGTTTCGCATGAGACTATGGATCATTAGAATGAACCTATTCTATGCATGCAGATACAAGTAAGGTGGTTAACAGTGAAAGCATCGTAGTTTTGGTAAAGGAATTTGGCAAGTTGTGTTGCATACTCTACTAGAACATTTAGATGTGGAAGCTATTCGTGAAAAAAAGTACAGAAATATTCCAGTTCCTGCAATATTGCTAGAAAGGATTTTAATACTTTAGTATTATAGTTGCCCGAACAATGGATCTAAGAGGGGCAATTCGTAATAAATAATATCATTGCTTCATGTTCGATACTCTGTATAATACTGTAATCCAAACAATTGCAGCGACAGTTACATCGACGGTATCTTTTCAATCCCGTATTGATGCTTAAATTTTTGGTGGACCTCTTGATGCAGAGTGGGTCCTTGGCTTAGTCTATCAGTTCCTGTAGGATGAAACGATGGAGTTGCTCTGTGGGAAAAACTTGAAAGCACAATGGGAAACCAACAAACTTAATCGAATGTGGGAATTGATAATTTACAATACAATAAACACACTGTGTAAATATGAGCTTAAGGTGACCTATATGCTGGTATCACACTGGATATTCTTGGAGGCTGATATGATAGTTGCATTGGGAATTGATAATTTACAATACAATAAACATACTGTTTAAATATGAGCTTAAGGTGACCGATATGCTGGTATCACACTGGATATTCTTGGAGGCTGATATGATAGTTGCATTGTCTTTGGTGTAGATATAGAGCAAGTTACCCATTCTAGATGGACGCATATCTGATATTTGGTTGCCAATTGCCACTATAAAATTGCTAGTTGTCCCAAAGCTAAGCTGCTAAGAAATTAGTCCAACAATGTATATCAAGCTATCTATCAGCCGCATTGTCAATTTCTGGTTTCTTTTTTGGGGAAAAAGGTGGGATTCTTCCTTCAAATTAACTGATTTCACAATTCAAAAGTCAAGTCAGTGTTTAGAAAGATCTACCACTTCTGTTGATAATATACATTGTTTCATGGGCATCCTTGCTATTCATGACATCCTTCCTTCTAGAGTTGCTTTAGTTAGAATGTTGGACCACACTATTTTTTCTAACTATTTGACTATTTTCCTACCGAAGGTTTGGTAGAGGAAACAATTATTCCTCTTATGTTTCAAGCACTGGATTGATGAGGAATTGCTAAGAAAATGCTTCCACATTACTCCTTCAAACACTCATTTCTTTGGTGTTTGATATGCTTGCGATGTATATCAAATGTTACTCTATGTTTGGTTTAAGTTATAAGTTTCTTCTTGCAGTCATTACCTTTATTTGATGCTTATAGGTCAGGATCTATGAGGGTTCTTCTCTTTATGCGCTCTGCCGGTCGTGGTTGAGGAATGGTTGTCCTGAAGAAACTCAGGTCTGTATTGTGGAAGACTGAATTTGTCTTCATTTCATGGGAGACACTTCTTTTAACATCTTTTTGTGTCAACTTGTCAATAATGCAGATTACTTTTAGAACATTCTCTTCATATTGTAATAATAAAGTGCATATTCATATGAGGACAATTCAAATTGATCTTGATGATATTCTAGGAGCATTGGAGCTTAATTTCCATACCTCTTATGAAGATTCGAGAGTGCTAAGTTAGTTATATCCCCTATCCATCCCTCCCTATCAGCTACAAGCCCACAACCCCCCATAAAATGAATGATTGATTTGGGAATGTAGATTGGTGAAATGGCTCTAGAAAGCCTTTATTTCCATATGAATGTGACAAAAAGAAAGTTGATGTGAGTTGGGTTAAATCTCCAACCCCAAAAGCTTAAGCCATTACAAGGTGGGTTGAACAATTTACATCTTGTAAACACTCCCATCACTTGTGACCTGGCTTCGCATGTCAAGAGGAAAAATGTAACTCACTGGCTCAATCATGAGTCATGACTCTCTATGGGTAATCTTGGATACTCCCTCCGTCCAAATTTATTTTTCCCTCGCTCTATTACAACCGGATAAAAAATCGGTGATATCTTTAAATTGGTTAGTAATTATATGTTCAATATTGATCTTGTTTGATGGAGCTCGATTAGTTCTATAAGATAATGTTTTTAAAATTACATAAAAACATTATAAATTATAAGATATAATCATTTGAAAAGTAGCACGAACTCCCAAAATGGACTAACAAATCTGGACGGAGGGAGTATATAAGTTGAAGCGCATGAACCCAAGTTCTCCCTCCTTGGCCAGCCCTTCTGGGTGAGGTCTCGTAGTTTTTGTGCATGGTATCAAAGGGACCCATGTGTATGACAGTCTCGGAGCAGAGACTCTGCTGTGCAAGAAAAAGACCCAGTTGTTGCGATTAGACTTTGTTGGCTTTGCTGCTAGGGAGGAGTCTTGTCCATTGTGGAGATTCTAGCAGCCATAGCCTCCACAAATATGAGGATCTCGTTGCATTCCATGAGGTGACAATAGAAAGGGCTAGCCAGGAGGTGACAATAGGATTCACCGCTCTAACTAATATATTCAAGATCACATATCTTCCAATCTCAGATTAGGTGCTACGCAAACCAACTGAGCAAAATAGGGTGCACTAATACAGGCTAAACTGAGCGCACAAGAACATATATAATGAGGGGACATGACTGGAACTTCAGGCTTCCTGGAACCAAAGCTTTTGTACCTAATAGTTCTTACACCACTAGTCACAATCACAAAGGTTGTTAATAAGGCAAAAGATGTATAAGATAAAAATTGGAAATCAGATTATAACTTGCGGGAATTCAGATTTCTGAATAATTACGCTTTGTTACACCACCATCAATTTACACCTTCAATGTTATATCTAATTAGTTTACTCCTTGCTTAGCATCTAAACGTTAGATCCAGAATCTGAACTTTGATGCACTTCGTTCAGCTGCCATCTATAAATTCCAAGATAGGTTATACGGTATCTCGCTGAGTGATAGTTTGAATTCAAATGTTCCCAAAGCTTATTCTGTTGCTTATCTAGGAGCCGACATTGGTAACATCCACAGAAGTGGTTCAAAGAACGAGAATTCGGTAGCAGTGAAACTTTGTTAACTGTTTGTTGTCTTGTATTCTAACAGCTTTTAGTTTCAGTCGAAGGACTGCTTTAGATAAAGATTTTCCTTGTTGGATATTGCATCTTATGCTTATCTTGAGTGCTTTTTGATTTTTCATTTCTTTTTACTTGCAGCCCCAATATGTGGATGGTGTGAAATTGCTTCCAAAACCTTTGCCTACACTTGTACCAGATGCTCCGATAAAAAAGGAGGATGGTGAAGAGGAGGTTAGTATACCCTTTGTTGTAAAGTTGTCATTGGCTCCCAGGGGACACATTTTCCTTTTACTGTGAAGTCCTCTGATTGCTCCTGATTTTTTATTTTAATAGTTAAGAGATTCACTCTGTCATGTCTAGAATTAAATTGTTCAGGCTCACAGAATTGGGGTGGTTGAAATAATATTATGATGCAGCCAATTTGAGGATCTAAACCAAACCAAACCAAGCCGAACCTTATGTCCCAATCAATTACGGTTGGCTACATGATCCTTTTTTTACATTGAGTTCTATCAAGGGCTACCTGTTTTAGCATTGTAAGGAGATAAACATGACAGCCTCTGACAAAACCCTAACCCTTTTGGTTTCACTCTCCTCTTTCCCCTCTCTCTGTGCTCTGACCAACATAGCCAAACCCCCTTTTTCTCTTTCCTTTTTCCCTTTGTCTTTTCTTCTCACTCTCTTCACGACTACCCATGTAGATACTAAATTAGGCATGTACTAGTATAATTTTGAGAACTTACTCATTGTGATCACACATACTTGTAGAAATGCCTACAAAGACAAAGGGGGAATTAGTGAAAGGAGATGTGGGGTGGTGGCAAAAGGAGAAGGAAGACATTATATATGCAATTGGATCATTGTTTGTCATTAATGAATTAAATTGTTAAATTTGATTAACATGTCTAAACAATTAATAGTGAATAAGGTGTGTTTTTTTGTCATTAATGAATTAAATTTGATATAGTGACTAAGGTGTGTTTTTTTTTGTCTTAATTAAAAAAAAAAATTGCATTTGTCAGTTTTGCGTCGATTTTTTCTGAATTATTGATTTGTGTCGATGAGAGTAATCTAAAAAGTAAAAAAATATTATTAACTAAACTAAATTTTTTTTGAATAAAGACAAATATAATCCAAATTTTCATGAAATATTGGATTATTTTTGTCTTTATTCAAAAAAAAATTAGTTTAGTTAATAATTTTTTTACTCTTTAGATTCCTCTCGTCGAGATGAACCAGTAATCCACAAAAAATCGACGCAAAACTACCAAATGCAAATTTTTTTTAATAAAGACAAAACAATAAACCATTTGGTTTATTTTTACTAAAACACCACTAAATAACGATGGTTATGTATGTTAAATATGCAACAGGAAATAGAAGATGTTATTTTTCTTGTAAGTCCCACATTTTACCCAAATACAGAGGTGGTGATGGTAGAGAGCTATGTATAGTCGTGTTTCCTGCAAATAGTAATCATGTTTGATGTGATTACATGGAGATGTCATGCTCCAACTTTTACGAATGTAAATGATTTGTTCTCACTTCTCAATCATTCTTTCATTTCTCTTGAGAATGCCTTTTTCCTTTCTCTCTGCTGACTGGAAGCTATTTATTGTGTTTGATAATTTGACTGAGAAAAATATCAAAGAAACTTTCCACTTGAAATTGAGGTGATTTAATTATCTTACCGAGGAACTTATTATTTTTGTAAAGGTCTTCTATGGTTTCCCAACTGAATATTTGGTTTTTCTTTAGCTATTCATTATCGATGCATATTGAGGATTGTTTCTTGGAATTCCAATAGGGATTGGAATCTTGCATTCACCATTCTCTCCTGTTTGGATATCTTGAGTGGATGAGTTATTTCTGTTTATTGAGTTTGGTTCTCTTTTGTTAGATCTTGTCCCACATTGATTAATTATAACCTCCAAAGCTAGTATATGAGCCAGTGCAACCTTTCCACTCATTGCCAATTCGTTTTGAGTTGGAAGCTTCAACATCTTTCATTGAATTGAAGAGGTGATATCTTGGCTGTACCTGTTTTCAGGAGGAGAGACCTGTGGAGAATTTATCTCCGCAAGACCTATTACAAAGACATGTCAAGCGTGCTAAAAGGGTTCGAGCTCAGTAAGTTCTACACTTCTACCATTTGGGAGCCAACCCTAGTACGATAGGACAGGGTTGGTTTCTCTTTCACCAGATATCATTGCTTGTTTATGTGAGTAGTCAATAGATATTTAGAAATTTTCTCATTCATTTATTCATCTTCTTCTTCTCCAATGTTTCCTCAATATGACTCAATTTTAATCTATCAGTTTCCTGACTAATTGTTTAAGAAGCTGCCTCAGAAATCAAGGATCAAGGTTTCCTGTCAATGAAGTGTTTCGACTGGCATGGAATTGGAAATGTTACGGATTCATTTCAGAAGCGCAAGAACAATAAATAACATACAGAAATGTTTCAAAGATAGTTGATCTATCTATAAAGTATAAAACTGCAATAGTTCGCTGTTTGAAAAAGAAAAAAAAAAACCGCTGCAAAAGTGTGCTAATTGATTGGTTAAACATACTTATATTCATAGTCATTGGTAGAGAGAAACAAGTTTGATATAAAAATTCGCAAGTTCCAATGTGTTTCACTGTAGCACTAGAATTTCATGATCCCGTTGCGGTTTCATTTCGGTTCTTTACGGGAACATTTTAGCCGCTTCAATGGAAATGAAGGAAAATTTTACTCTTCGATTGATATGTGTTTTTTCACATGCTACGTATGTGCAGTCATTATGGGGACTTTCACCATGGGCTCTCGTGTGCTTTAACTTACTGCATTTTCCATCGTGTCTGTATTGGCCTTTCTATACAGTCGGTTTTCCTACAGGAAAATCAAGAAAAGAGAAGAAATTGATTTGGGACGTTGAACAGTAGAATGATGTAGTATCTTAAGTGGCATAATGGTGCTTATTGCTGTAGTCTAAGGTATGCATGTGTAAATGACACAGAGTCTTGCTACAGTAAAAACTCTCGAAATGAGAAGGAAATGATAGAACTACAAAAACCATTGGTGTGGCTTGTGAGGTTTCCAACATTGCCTTCAAATTTTCTGTGTTCTCTCTGATTCTTGGACAAGCGCCAACTCATAATTCCTCTATGTTTTTGCATGTAGATTAAGGGAGGAACGGCTACAACGAATCGCAAGGTACAAAACAAGGCTTGCCCTCCTCCTTCCCCCACTTGCAGAGCAACAACAGTTCAGAAATGACACAGATGCTTCCAACTGACTTAATACTTGAAAGATGGGGCGTCCGTACTTGATATTGTACTCCTGTTTCATAATGCCAAAATTGAAGAATTCATGATGTACTTTCAACACAAGCACAACAAAGTAGAATTACCCAGTCTCATGGCATATTGTATTCAAATGCAGGTGGATACAAGTCTGACCGAAACTAAGAGGGTTGCGGATAACTGGGTTTTTCTCTTGTATAATGTAGGTTCAAATTGTTTAGTTAGTTATATTCTCGAGATGTTTACATCATCGGGTGTAGCTTTGGCTAGAATGGACAATGGTGCTGTGAATTTCTATTCCAAGGTTCATATATTGTTGGAAACTTTGAGAAGTGAATAATGTACTGCTTGTGTAGTGAACTATGACCTGAGTAGGTATTGAGATTTTCAAAATGGAGGCTACTACCTTTGTGGGATACTAAGATAGATATTAATCTTGCAGTGTGCCGTTTTCCGAATCTTTTCTTGTTGATTCTGCTTTTATTCCAGTAATGGGCTTGTTTTGCATCCATTTTCTTTGCCTTGATTTGCTTGCTGTTAGGGTTATCGCTCTTTCCAAGCGGAGGCATTTGAAGCAGTGTTTAAAGCACGGTGGTAAGAACATCTATGTATCTATCTGTCTATTTATTTATCTATACCTTATAGTAATGTGTTTTACCTACAAAATTCTCCAAACCCCAAATCCTAATTTTATAAAATTTTGATTTTTTTTTTAATTGTTAAAACCAACTACAAGACAAGTGTCCCAATCCACCCCCATCTCCACCCTTGCACTGTTGGGGTGCAGACAACTTTCAGCGGTAGTCTATCCTGGGGGTAATTTTGGCCGTAGGGCGCGACCTATTTATTTAGCAGTTTGTTAAATTTTAGGGTTATCAGCTTTCAGAGAAAAACAGAGAGAGGCGAGAGAAAACGCAGATCTCAAAGACATTGTGAGAAGACTTATACTCTTATTTTCGATTTCATAGTGGACTAGTGTGGCTCCCGTGATTTTTTCACACGTTGAGGTTTTCCACGTATATCTTGTGTCTCATTTTTCTTTCCCGTTTTCATTACACACTACTGTTTGTGTTCCGATATAGGGTTAATAATATACTTGCCCCTCAAACTATTTAATTTTTAGTTATTTTCCCTTTCAACTACCGAATGACACAACAAACACAATCCACAGGCTACACTGCTTGGGGCAACATAAGGTTGAGAGCTTCTCTCTCTAAACCTAGAGAGAGAATGCACTCCCTTGCACTCTTCTACCCACAAACCTAATCCAGAGGTAATATTATGCTCTGATAGGAGATGCTCAGCCTCATGTCTATTCGATGATGGGTCATCCGAAAAGGGGATCCATGGGTCGGTTGTAAAGAGCTTCATTTTTATGAGGTCTGCGTAGAGAACCCGCATTTGCGGTCCAAAAAAGGAGATCTACAGAGATGAGTACCTCTGGGCGCTATTTACAAAAGGGGATCTAAGAAGCCGCTGGTTTAAGGTGGTCTTCTTCATTTTTGGGTCTGGGGACTCACTTTTTGGGTTCTCCAACTTCAGATTCATCAAACAACAAAGGGTACAGATCTCGGTACCTATTACTATCAGGCTATGTAAGTGGTTCGTGATCTTATCATTTTTCAGAACTTCTACTCTCACAATTTCGGTCCATAAAGTTAGATCTTAGCTGCTGTTGGAGTCTGGAGTTTTGATTTTTGATATATCTAAGCATGGTTATAGTTGTACCATATGTTTCAATTGAAGCTCTAAGGATTTATTTGTTAATCCTGACGTTTTAAATGGTGAGATTTGGACATGGTTTGTATAGCACCAGATGCTTCTTCATGAGGAAGAAGAGAGGGCACTACACTCTCTTACCTGAGACTAGGCTTTACAATGGGGTTCAATCGGAATGGGGGGGCCTGCTGTGCACCAGCCGCATGGCACCGTGCCATGCGGCCATCCGAGCTGTCCATTGTGAAAATGAACTGCTCGGATTTAATCCGAGCTCAATTAAATCCGAGCCGTGCGTTGCTTGATCAAATCCGAGCCGTGCATTTTCGAATGGACGGTCGGATGGCCAGCCAAGCGTGATGGCATCTTCAATCTGGTAAAGTGGCAGGCCCCGCCTCCGGGTTCAATTCAATCTCAAGTGGCAGCAAATGCCACAGAATGCACTTTACACACTTTATGAGAAATGAATATTTTATGCTTTTTTGACCGTAAATTGTGGTCTAGTAAAAGAATACATGGGCCCACACAGCAAAAGTTGCTGGCTTTGTTTCACGCCGGGGTGAGAATTCATGTGACAAAAGGCAGTGGGTCTTCAAAAATTGTTCAGTTTGGACCACAGCTATACCGTAGGAAATTGTTAAAATAAAAAATAATGGGCCGTGTAGTAAAAAATGGTTTCAAGGCTTGATATTGCAAGACATAGTGGTCTGCTTGGGCCCACATTATATTTAATATTTAAGGCTTTGAATCCCAATGGATTTGTTCTACTAACGGATTTTTTTTAAGGCAGGTGGGCCTACATCATATTTCAAGGCATTGGTAGACACAGTGTCCCGAAATTGGGCTATATGGTTATTATTATGGTTCTATTTTTCTCCTGCTTGGTTACGGTTGCGCATTTGGAATTTGGTTCATGGCTGTTTATCGGCGTCTGGTAGAGATTGGCATGGGTCCGAAGGCGTAGCTACTTAGGTTGATGGCCAAAGTTTCTATGGGCTGGAGTTCTTCGAGAGGGACGGAGTTTTCTCTGAGGCTTACCCTAGTCATGGTTCTGCCTTAGCATGGTCCGAAGGTCTCATCCACCTTTGGTCCCGAGTTCTTTGTGTGCGTACTGTTTTCGTAGCGGGGGTCACTATGGTTCTATTTTCCTCCAAATTGGGTATGGTCTCACATAGGGTATTTGGTTATGGCATTTTTTTTGGCGTTGGTGTGATCGACTTGGGGTCCGATGGCATAGTTACTTTGGTTGATGGCTTGAGTTCTATGATCCGAGGTTCTTCGAAGGGGACGAAGTTTACTTTGGAGCCGACCCTAGACTTTGATCTACCATAGCATGGTCCGAAGGTCTCATCCACCTTTGGCCCCGAGTTCTTTGTGCGTGTTCTTTATTCATTGTGGAGGGTATTCCTTTATTTTATCGTGTGTGGGGATTTATGGATTAGGATAGTTTGCACCGTTTGGTTGATTGTGTGTGGACAAAGCCCGATGGCGGAGATTACCATTAGATGTGTTCTACATAGTGGTGGCCTGGTTTTCTCGATCCGGGTTTATCCCTTGGGGCCGGCTCTGTCAATCATGATCGTCGCTTGGTTGGGAGTTCACCTATCCTTAGCCCTATCCTTGATCATTTGATAACACCACGGGCTACTTTTTTATTTTCATGATCTTGCACTATCTCTTATGGGTGATTATGACGACTTTAGAGCTTGGATGAGAGTGTTTGCAGATTTGGGTGGACTAGGCTTATATTCAGCGTAGGGTTCGATGGGGAGTTCCCTTGGGCATTATTGTTTGTCGGTGTTCTACTTGAGACTCATACCCTTGGTGCTTGAGTTTTATGTTGTTGTTGCTACCTTAGTGGAGGTCAAAGGGGCGGATCTTATGCATATGAGATGATGTGTTCATTGTACATGCGATTCATTAGTCCAGGGGCTGTATGTGGTTTCAGCAGTTTTAGTTGGATGTGGCGAGGCCGATGGCGGGTCGTCTGGAGGTGTGTTTGCACGTGTTGGCCTAGACTTTCTTCGAGCCGGAGTTCTCTCTGGGGCTGTCTTGCCGCCTTCCGATTATTCACGGAGCTAGGGTTCCTTCCATCTTGCCTCAACCGGGACTGTGTTACAAGTGTAGCGGTATATTCATCTCTCTTCGTATTTCCCTTACTTATGTGAGGCATTTGACACTATCACCACTTAGATGTGGCTCTTCCACAATGCCCATGCTCATGCCCTTGATGCCTCTATTTCCTTTGGGTTAGCTAGGCTAATGGGACGCGAGCACGGGTTAACTCACATTTCATACAGTGGGGCCTCTTCCTGTACCCACTACATGTTATCCAATTGTACGCATGACTTTCAATTTTACCCTAGCCTTGTGGGTTGTGCATGGCATTAAAACAACTATTTGCTACGCTTATTGCATTTTTGCTTATTTACACCTATGCCGGCGGGATGTGCCGGTACTTCTTATTTTCCCACCCCGGAGGGTTGTGCCGGGGACCACGCACTTTTCTTTTCTTTCTTTTTTCATTTTGTTCTTCTTGGGGTATGCCCCTTGTAGGCTATACATTCGCTTAACCTCTTTTAATTTCAAGCTTATTTACCCAAAAAAAACTACCGAATGACTTTACTTCCCCTTCCAACTATCCAATTTTTACCCAGTTAATCCAATCAGCCAATTTCCATCCAATTGATGGATGGAAAACATCCCAACTAGTGTATTTGGCGCAAGACGATGTGTAATTTGGACATTCCACCCTTCCTCCCTAAAACGTTCCCTAATCCTAATAGAAAACCCAACATTGTTTCATCTAAAAAAGAAAACCAAACCCTTAAACTTGAAAAAAAATCTCTGTGTGTGTGTGTGTGTGTGTGTGTGTGAGAGAGAGAGAGAGAGAGAGAAAAGGGAGTGGGGAAATGTTTTTAGGTGGCAGAGGACCGGCTTTCTCTCTCAATTTCATTGCCAGAAATTTCGGCCTCTCTCTGGTGGATTTGGTGAGCTTCAGTAGCGGCCAGTTAGCTTCTATGCAATTGAGTTGGAATTGTGGGGAAGAAGGCCCCGCAAATAATGCTGCAGTATTGGAGAGACGATTGAAACAAACCCGTAATTTTCTCTTTATTTAATTTGTCTCATTGGGTGTTCCTGTTCTTAACATGGGAGATGAATGTGGCCAATCTACTGGGGATTTCCTTCATGCGGTGACAGAAAACCCTTCGACTGGAATTCTTGAAGAAATGAATTCGCAGTTCAGACTGCACAATTTATTGCACTTTTTAGTTCTTTGAGAATTAGGCTAGGCTATATTCTTCAAATGAGAAGATCCATCATGTAGATTCCTGGCTATGACATTAAAAGTTGACAGAGAGGGGAATGACGTGATCT
Organism: Vaccinium myrtillus; assembly: GCA_016920895.1. Taxonomy (NCBI): domain Eukaryota; kingdom Viridiplantae; phylum Streptophyta; class Magnoliopsida; order Ericales; family Ericaceae; genus Vaccinium; species Vaccinium myrtillus. Next base: position 16,697,596 of record CM029276.1, read on the forward strand.
CTACTGATGTTTTGAGTGGGGATGGCGATTTGTTTAAATGGAGACTCTGATTTTTGGAAGATGAGAATATATACATATATACATATATTGGCAGGGATAGACATAAATACCCTTGGGGTTATGTTTTCCATCTATCAATTGGATGGAAATTGGCTAATTGGATTAACTGGATAAAAATTGGATAGTTAGAGGGGGAAGTAACTAAAAATTAGATAGTTTGAGGGGCAAGTAGATTATTAACCTTCCGATTTACTAACATGTTCCTCTCCCCACGCCCCCAGTTTTGACCTTCTTTGAAATTTGCCATTAATAAAAAAACTTATTTTGCCCCAACTGACATACGTCTCCCCCTAATTTATCGGAATTGGGGGGCCTGTAGTGAGCTTACTCACTACACCCCTGTAGTGAGCTATCATGATCGTCCGTTCGGCAATCAACGGTCCCGATTAATTTACATAAAAGATAAGTCCTTACTCTCCCAAATTTGTAAGTTGGATATACCTTCGGAAGTTTTGGAGTAATGGAAATTATTTTCTGGAGTTCAAAAAAAAAGAGCATTGCGCCCGTTTGATATACGGGGATTGAAAAAATACAAATGTAATTTTTTGGTCCTGTGCATTGAACGGGCACAATGCTTGACAAATACCCAATAGAAATGTGGTTTGCTTGAAAAAGCCTTCAAACCCCAAATCCTAATTTTATATATTTTTCATTTTCTTTTAATTTTCTAAAATTGGGAGTGAGAAAAATGGTGAGAGAGGGAGAAAGAGGGGGAGGGATGAGACGGAGAGAGAGAGGGTATGTGGGGGAGGCTGGGCAGTTTTTTCCAACCAAGAAATAAAAAAAATGGAGTAATTTTCATCATCCACTCCTAACCTCTCTCCTTTAGGAGAAAATTTGGGTGCGAATAGGGTATGGGTGACGTGGTGCCCCTTCGGCACATTCGAGCCGTCCAAAAATGCATCGGACGGATGCCGTTCTCCTCCTTTTGATACATGGAGGGATGTCGTTCCTCCCCATCTTTTTATCATATGGCAACCATAGGCAACTCTCCCTTTCCATTTGAATTGCCATGGACTTGAAAGACAAATCCCAATCCCAACTCTCCCTTTCGATTTTTCTGTCTTATCTCCTACTTTTTGCTTCTTTTTTTTTTTTTTTTTTCATGGATCCTTTTGTTCTAACATGCATAGGTTTTCTCTCTTTCCTAAATCCCAACTATTTTTCCCAAAAAATTTCGACACTTCTTTTTAACGTACAGAGACAGAAAATAGTTCATATAGAATTTACACTCTCTCTAATGAGAATATTCAATTTATTCGTTGTAATTAAATAAATAAAAGTTGTTAGGTTGATTATTTTAATTTATTACTTCTTTTTTAATTTATTTGATTGGGATAGGAGAAGCCTTAGATCCGACCCAGTTGTAATAAATATAGTTTATGGTGGAAAGATTTATTGTATTAAATTCTTAATTATGACTTTTATTTATTAATTTGTAATATTATAAATGTGCCCAATCTTGGGGGCGTTATAGGTCCTTTAGGAGATATGCTCTTCTTATATCATCTCTATCATTAGGATTATATGAAGAGATATTTTGTCGTAGCCCAGGATCGGCAGGAAGACTAGACAAGTCAATACGGCTTCACTTCGAAGAGTTTGGAGGGTAGTTATCAGTAAAGGTTTCGAGAGGGGATGACTCTTGCACCGCTCTTGGCTTTCTTATAAGAAATTTGTCCATGATTCCAACTAACAAACAAAAATTTAAAAAGTATTAGTATTAAGAATACTAAATAGTTCAATACCATATACCCAATGTTGTAACAAATAAAAAAAATCTAGTCATGAGGACAAGTATTAAATAAGCAAAACATGATCCAACAACATCAAATTAACCTATATAATAATCAAACATTCACAAAAAATGAGATAAATATAGACATATATTGTACTAATTGATCTATAACCTAACCAAATAGAATAAATATAAAGAGTTTAAGAGAGGGAGAGTTAGTGGTAATCTTACTTTTTTAAGGCAAAATTTGATAGATTGTAAAGACAGAGAGAGAGGCGGAGAGCACAGGAGCGAGAGAGAGAGGAGTGAGTTTAGGCCACTGAACCACCAGATCTTCACTTAGAGAATACAAAATACTAAACAGAGATCCATTTTTTCTTTTTGGGGAACCAAATTGAGCTCCTGTTACTCGAGAGAGAAGACGAGAACAAAAAACTTCTATTCATATTTAGAATGGGACTTGGGTGTTAATCTATATTTCGCTTTGGTGTTCAAAAGAGGACTAACCTAAAAATTTTGACATATTCTAGGTAAAAAAAAATTCGGGTTGTCAAGTGACCATTCTGACTATCAAGTAGAGTAGCCAGTGGTTCAAGACAAAGAGGTATAGGTTAGGGTGTCTCCAGGTAAATAACCCCTTTCTCTTTTTTTATTGGCAACAAAATTTATTAATACTCGAAAATGGGTACTAGAGAAAAAATTCTAAACACTTCAAGCCAAATGACAAGTCCTTAAGTCAAGGAAAAGGAATCAAAGGATAGATAAAAGGGAAAATTATTGAAATGGTCCCCGTAGTTTCACCCGAGTCTCGATTTAGTCCCTCTGTTTCAATTGCACTCCAATGAACCCTGTAGTTTCAATTTTGGTCGAATTGAGTCCCCAACGTTAACTTCCGTCAGCATATTAGACGGAAAACCCAATTTGGGGGTTTTTTGAGGGGCAAAACTGACTTTTTGACCCTCCTTCTTCCCCAACTTGAAAACCTAACCCTAACCCTAAATCAATCGGCTACTCCTCCCTCTCTCCACCATAGCCCACCACCAAAACCTCCATAACCTCTCTCTCTCTCTCTCATCTCCACCATAACCTGACTCCACCGCCCTTCTCTCTATCTCCACCAAAATCCACCTTCTTCCTCCACAAACCAAGAAACCCCTGGTGTAAACCCCTCTCTCTCTCTCTCTCTCTCTCTCTCTCTCTCTCTCTCTCTCGGTTCCTGACAAAACCCACCAAGCCCTCCTCCAAAATCCCTAACCCGACCCCACACTTTCAAACTCCTCTCCAATCCCTCAACAAGACTCGAATTTCTCAGGGTTTTCAACCGGAATCTTCAGGGGGTTCGTACAAAATCAAGGTAAACCCATATCTTTTCTCCCCACACGGTTTTGATCTTCATTACTGGAACCCGAAAAGGCAAGAGTGCTTCACGTTTTGACACTGTACTATCTGAAATCTGATTCTATTGATAAAATTTGGAGTTGGGCTGCTGATGTTGGGGTAAATTTCTGTGCTCTCTGAGAAGTTTCTGAACTTAACCAACCCCTAGCCATGTTTGCGGCAATGAGGGATATGAGTACAGAGAGAGAGAGAGAGAGAGAGAGAGAGAGAGAGAGAGGATTGGATTTGATTTAGGGTTAGATTTTCAAATTGGGGAAGAAGAAGGAGGGTCAAAAAGTCAATTTTGCTCCTCAAAAAACTCCCAAATTGGGTTTTCCGTCTAATCTGCTAACGGAAGTTAACGTTGGGGACTCAATTCGACCAAAATTGAAACTACAGGGTTCATTGGAGTGCAATTGAAACTAGAGGGACTAAATCGAGACTCGAGTGAAACTACGGGGACCATTTCAATAATTTTTCCTAGATAAAATTCTTAGGTCCCCTTGCATACTTAGAGACTTTTGTTCGTTTGGATTTTTTTAAATCATCCCCTGTGTGTTTCCCAATTAATTTTCTCCCAAATTATAATGATCAGAGCTTTTCAATTTTCATTTGTTTTGTTTTCGAAAACACAAAAAAAGAAATTAAAAGAAGGAAAACAAAAATTAATGGAAACAATGACAAGAGATTGGTAACTAATATAGTACTATGTTGCTATGACCAAAAATATTTTTCTTTTTATCTATGTTTTGTAAATTCTTTTAATTTTTCTCGTCAAGATCAATAAATAACTTTATAAAAAGTAAACACAGAACTTGACTTTTAGGAAATATTAATGAACTAATAAGTCGAGCAGAACCCTCCAAAAAGAGAATTAATAAAAATCATTTTTTTTTTGTAACAGCGAAAAAAATAGCGGGACGAGCACAACGGCATTACTACAAAATGACAACATCTTATTACACATCATGGGGTTAATAGTTTTTGTGACCCAAATAGCATGGGAAATGCTATGTACCCTGATAATATATCCTGAAAACTACTCCGACACAGAAATGTGTAGCGCAGATTTAAAACCAAGTGAATTTAGACATTTGATTCATTTTTGGGTACTTTTCGGGGTATAATTTCTGAGTGATTTTATTTTTTCCCGGTGCAAAGGAAATTCATATTCTCTAGGTATGTAGCATTAATTGCTCAAATAGCATTAGAAGTAGGTGATGACGCGATCTCATGGAAAATGTTGCTTTGTTAATGGTAAGACTGTAAATGAACTGAGCTGTTCGTGAACTATTCGAGGCTCGATTCAATAAAGGCTCGTTCGAGTTCGATTCGGATGCTAAACAAATTGAACCTGAACCTCAATTTTGGCTCGTTTAATAAACGAGCTGAACCTGAACTTAACAATATTCGGCTCGATTAGGCTCGCGAACTTGGAATATATGTATAACTCATAAAAATTTCATATATGACCTTGGATATGTATAAACCTTTACATATACACAACAAAATTTTTATAAATTATACATGTATAAAATTATAAAAGTATTACAAACTTAAATTTTAATATGTTTTTATAATTTTATATATGTATGAACCTATTTATGTACAAAATAAAAAATTTATTTGAAGTTCTAGACTTGTATAAGAACATAAATATCTAATAGTTTTGAATCGATTAGGCTCGTGAACAAGTTCGAGTTCGACTCAAACCTAGGCAAGCTCGACTCGAGTTCGTTTAAAAACTTAATGAACGAACCTGAACATTCTAAAGCTCGGTTTGATTCGGCTCGTTTACTGCCCTAGTTAATGGAATCAAATGGATTCACATCCAGTCACAGAATCAATTTGCCTTTTGGAAATTTTTAAGGTGCCATGAGGCCCAAGCAACCAAAATTATTGAGATGTCATGAGGCCCAAGCAACCAAAATGGGCCCATTCATCCACTTCATCATTTCCCTTTCCACCCAGAATTATTGAGGCATTTGGACCGTTCAAAACATTTTAAACGGCTCAGATTGCACACTACAATTCTGTACCGCACTTTCGCTCACTACAAGATCCAGCTCCTATTAGAAATTGGTATCCCTTGCTATTTCAACACTGATTTGGCTAAATTGAAAAAAATTGGATTTTTGTTTTTTTTCGTTTTGTCCTTATTCAAAAAAAAAAATGCATTTGTTAGTTTTCGGTCGATTTTTTGTGGTTTCTTGGCTTATCTCGAAGAGAGGAATCTAAAAAGTATAAAATTGTTAGCTAAACTTAAAGTTTTGTGAATAAAGACGAAAATTAATCCAAAAAACTGGTTTATTTTCGACTTTATTAAAAAAACTATTACTTTTGACCATAATTTTATACTCTTTAGATTCGTCTCGACGAGATAAATCCAGAAACCAAAAAATCTTGATGCAAAACTAACAAATGCAAAAAAAAATTGAATAAGGACAACGAAAAAAACCAAAAAACCAGTTTTTTCAATTTTACTAAGATTATTTTGAATTTCACGTAATTATTTGTTGGCCGTGGCGGATGGCATGAAAGAGAACCACCAAACAGGCCCCGGGTACTGATTAAGGGGGCATTTGGTAACGTTTTTGTTTCCTATTTTTTGTTTTTGTTTTCATTTTTTTTTTTAACTAAAAACAAAAATGTGTTTGGTAATTCATTTATGTTTTGTGTTTATTAAAAACGTTTTCAAAATTTCTAAAAAATTTTAAAACACAAAAAATATGATTTGTTTTGTTTTTAAAACAGGATTGTTTTAACCGAAAACAGAAATTTTAATACCAAACATGTTTTTTTTGTTATGTTTTCACAAACAGTAAACATGATTCTAGTTTCAGTTTTTTTTAGAAACCAAAAACGTTACCAAACACCCCTGCATATTTCGAGTGTCAAAATTAATTTCTTTATCTTTATACAACTAAGATAATTTAAAAAAAATTAGAATACATATAAAAAAATTAGAATACATATTTGAAATCAGAAGATGGGAAGGAAGTAGTTAAGAAAAAACGAAAGGTCTGATGGGAAGGAAAGCCAAGACAAAAAACGAAAGGTGAACACCATGGAGGGAGTAATAGTTGGCAGAGATGTTTTTTCAGACGGTACCTGCTTGAAGATATCGCATTAGGTGATGTTTTTTTTGTGCGGAAAAAACAAGATAAAAAAATAAGGGAATTGATATTGGCACTTTCCATTTTGATATTGGTCTCTATTAGGTGAAGTTACTGAATTACCCTTGTGTTTTTAATTACATTTTTTTCTTGCTTTCAAAATACAAGGGTGGTTTAATAACTTCACCCAATAAAGACAAAAAAGAGAGTGTCAATATCAATCCCCAAAAAGAAAGCGATAAATCCTGGGTACTGACCCCCTATACAGTTCATGTATCAATTGGCTTCGGAGATTCACTTGTAGGTCCTGCACGGTTGATCTGAGCCTTTCATCCATCTCAAAATCAATTTTTGAGCGGACTCTCGTGAAAATCAACTCAATCGACAGTTCCTAAGTTACATTTTTCCCCCCTCATTGAGCCCTGTCAAGGGTCATGATTTATTATGATAATCTGCTAGGAGTAGCATGTAGCTCTACATGGTTCTAAAATTATTCACCAATAACTTTTTATCCAAAGTATCGAATACACAATTGTGAACCCATGGTGTGGGAGTCCAACCAAAAAGCCAATGGCAATCTCGTAAAATCAACCCAGGGTTCCAAATACACCCCTTAATTATCTTTGTAACCCAGGAGTATTTATTTATATTTGGGGAAATTTTTTAAAAAGCCCCTGAATTTCCAGCCAATTGTAAAAAGAAAAAACCTAGACTTCAGCCGTCAACAAAACCACACCCACTTTATATTCCGTCAACAAAAAAAATCTCTGTCGTCCCATTCCATCACATTTTTAATAGAGGAAACCTTGGAGTTCCCTTAAGTGCCCAAAACAACGTCGTTTAGGGCGGAACTTAAAAAAAAAACACCCAACCAACAAAAAAACAGAATTGATTGGTTCATAGAGCATCTCCAGCCTTTTCCCTACTCAAAATGTGAGTAGAAAATTACTTAAAGAACCAATCAAGTGAAAAAAAATTGGGATACAACACATTATTTATTTTTTTTAAGATAAAAGGTACCTAGCATTTCGGATCTTTAATGGCGAATCTGGAGAAAACCCAGTGAATTCTCATTGGGGTATCGTCAATTTTCTAGGATATTGTAGCAATCTTAAACAACATGTAATTGGAGAGAGAGAGAGCTCTCTCTCTCTCTCTCTCTCTCTCTCTCTCTCTCTCTCTCTCTCTCTCTCTCTCTCAATTGTATCCCCCAACTGAAAACAACCAATTCAAAAGAAACAAAAACAAAAAATTCCTGCCGCGAGTGAACTCAGTAATCCGGCGAGCAACCCGTGGACATGGAACAGAGGGAGGACTATGGCGGTCGAGCCAGACTCGGTGAGTTTGTATGCGGATTTGATGTTTTGGACGGAGGAGAATATGTTGACCTGAGTCAAGGTGCATGTGTGGACCCTATTCCGGGGTCCCACGTGAACTATTCAAACCATTGATTATTTTTGAAATACTTTATTTGAGTTAGCTCTGAAAAATTCAACTCAATCGGATACATGTTAGTTCTCAGTCTTATCGTTCAATGTTTCATTAAGATTATAGGATCAAATTGAATTGAAATTTTCCAGGATAGTTTGAAAAATTATTTGAAAAATAATCAATGGTTTTGTTCGTTCATCGGTACATCATAGAACACATTTTTGGAAAACTTAGGGGGTATTACTAACAAAAAATAATTTTTTTTCAAAAACCAAGACAGATCATTCTCTCACAATACATCATATAAAAAACCGTGAAAAACCAGTTTATTCTAACAACACCCTTAACGGAACACCCCCTTATCATAGTGCAAACCAAAATGGTAGGTACGGCTAGTAGGGCTAGTAAGAGTTAACCATCTACCCGGATATGTATATTCGGGTAACAAAAAAAATACAACAAACACAGGATATAATCTACCCGGATATGTATATCCGGTCAAATTTTATATCCCTCCCTTATATACTGGAAACAAACAAGGCAGTAAGTTATAAAAATAAGGGAAATGATTTTAGCACCCTCCTTTTACCCCTTTCCTTTTTTCTTTTTCTTTTTTTTTCACGTAAAATTACTAAACTAGACTTATTTTTACATTCATTTTTTTACATGGGAAAGACAATTTGATAATTTTATACGGATAGAGACAAATAAAGGAGTGCATGTGAATAAAAGGGGAGTGCGAAATTATTTCCCTGAAATAATATAATCGAAGATAACTATCCTCCAGAGTCCAGAGTAGATGGGCCGGTAACTTCTTTGTTTCGGATGAGTAATGGGCCGGTAACTTAATAAGAGTCGAGTCATGACCATTTCAAAGCCTGCATACATTTAACGTCAACCAAGCCCTTATGGCCCTTATCTACTTAGCCCACCTCACTGCCTTGAACAATCGGGCTGGGCAGGCCTCATACAAGTCCTCAGCCCGGCCGAAAGTGATGTTGGCTGGATCGAGTCACGGGTTCGGGCGAGCTAGAAGAGTCCGCCACGAAACTTTAGCCTTACCTAACGACAAAAAACCAATGGCAATCTCGTAAAATCAACCCAGGGTTCCAAATACGTCAAAATGATGAGGATTTTGGTGTAAATGGCAAAATTTGAAGGCGTTTTTGGGAGGCTCCCCAAAATGATTGAAGGATTAGGGTAAGGAACCAATATTTATTTTTTATTTTTTTTGGGGTGGAAGTGCAAGAAATTTCATTAATGAAGTAATAAATATTACGTTAGACTGAGTAAATTAATATAACTAAAAAGGACATAATACATACCATAAAGGCAAGAATACAACCAAATCAAAGGAATGATAAATCCAGCGAAAAAATGATTACGAGGTTAGTAGTCGGAGATCCGAATGCAAAATATCGACGAGTAGCTGTCACAGTACTTCTATTGACAAGGCTTCATTGCAGGAACTGTCTGAAAGCCAATCAAGTGACTCAAGCACCTCCGGTAGAAAGCATTGCATGCACAGGTACACATCATGCAACTAGATGGCCTAAACCTGCTAGTCTACTACGACCGATAAAAAAAATATAACTAAATTTATTTTTTGGGAAACATCATTCCAATTACAAGAACTGCTCCACCTTCCCATAATGGTTGTCCTCCAACATTCTGAGGGAACAAACATTTAATCAGTGGCAAAGCGCCATAATTTTAAAGCGAGCCAACTTAAAAAAAGTATTTTCAACGAAAAAAATGTATTTAGTGTATTGTGTAGATTGTATATGTGCTATATGACATTGTTCTTTGATTGACAATTACAATACCCATATTTGAGTAATTGCGTCTATAAAAAGGAATTAAGTAAATTTTACATAACAATGTAGAATTATTTTATTTTCTAAATATATCAAATCCAAATTATTTAGATTTTTGGAGATTAATTATACTCCTACTAATTATCTAAATAATAATTATACTACATATATTATTATCAAAATTTAAAATTTTGAGGGAGGCCAGGGCCACCCCGGACCCTTATATAAACCTCCGGCCCAATATTTCTACCTCTTGAATTCTTATTTTAAATTTATCATATAATTATTTAGAAATATTCAAAAAAAAATGAAAATACACACATTTTCTTACTTTACTTTTCAAATAGCGACTAATAATTTCAGAGATCCAAAAATGGAACACAGGACAAAGATTATGGGATGGAGAGAGGGTAAGGGTAAAATAAATCTCGTTATTTGAATTTTTTTGCCCTCAAATAGAAATCTACAATCAATGAAACGAAGGGATTTTGGATAAAGCATTTACAAACATTCAATTGAGATGATTTTATTGCGGAGCCCATCGGAAAATCATTCTAAGATGAATGAACGGCTCGGATCATTTGTTTGGGATCCAAAAGTGGGTCCCCAAGCAATCTGTACGTTTTCTGTTCTTTTTCCTTTTAGCAAGGTCCATACTACAACAGTGCAACTCTTTATGTTTCCAGATTCTTCTATTCAAAATTAATACTGTTAACTATATTTCAGGACAATATTTGATTTGAAACCAAGATGAATGCAAGCGAGTGTAAGAGAACAGTCGCGTTTATATTGATAAAATTCAATCGTAACTACTAAATAATGCGAGTTTACATTCGGTAAATCTAACTTAGTAAAAGTATGGAATGAGAAAGTTATGTTTCTAGGTCTTTTCGAATCCGCATTAACGATCAGGACCGTAGTCTGATATGTTTTAGAAAATCAAAACACATCTATCTCGGGAAAAATGAATTTAGAAAATATTGCAACACAAACAAACAGGGCCTAAAAGAGTAGTCGCGACTCACGCAACGAGCTCAATTGGTGCTGAAGACCAGACGCATATATACTAGCAACGAAGGTGAAAAGCTTCTCCTCTACTAACCATTCATTCAAACATTAAAAAAACCAATCAAAAAAGAAGGCAAAAAAAAAATTTGGAAAAAGATTCTGATAAACGAAGACGACGACGAAACATAGAGAGAGAGAGAGAGCGCCCAAAACCCTAACTTCCTTCCCCCTACCCCTTTTTAAAACACACAGACATGGAGGGACTTGACACTGTTTGAAACCAAAAATCGAAATCAAAATCAAAATCAAAATCGAAACCATGCCTTCATCAGAGCAGACTGAATTAACATGGACGACTTGGGAGGAGCTATTGCTGGCGTGCGCGGTGAAGCGCCACGGCATCAAGGACTGGGACTCTGTCGCCATGGAACTACAGACTCGAAGCTCGCTATCTCTCCTATTGACCTCTCAAGTCTGCAGAAACAAATACCACGACCTTCAACGCCGTTTCACCGAACCTGACGACGACCACCGAACCGATACTATTCCTTGGCTCGAGGAGCTGCGAAAACTCCGTGTCTCTGAGCTTAAACAAGAGCTTCATCGATACGATCTTTCGATCCAGTAATTTTTTCCGCTTAAATTTTTGAATTTTTGAATAAAATTAACGGATATTCTGGGAGTTAATTAATAATTATACATGAAAATTAATGAAAACGACATGTAATTCACGTTTGGATCTGACAGAGTCCGATCTGGTTTTTCGACAGGACGTTGCAGTTGAAGGTGAAGAGCTTGGAGGAAGAACGCGAACGGAGCTTGAAGGAGAACGACGACGTGGAACCAGATCTGGAAAAGAATTTGGAAAAGGAGAGATCAGAAAATGACAAAGACGACGACGGTGACGCCGCACGAGCACCGGAGAAGAGCTCGCCGACGTCTGCCGCCGGCCGAGAGAACCGGTCGTTTAACGAATCGAGCTCCACGGCGAACCGGACGGAGCCGGAACCGGTGGGGACCAGCGAGTTTAAACCGGATCCGGTTCAGAGTGAGTCGAAACCGGCCAGCGAGGACTCGTGCAACGATAGCTCAAATACGGTGGCTAAGCATGCGGCGGCGGCTGCGAAGGTGAGTCAGGAGGAGAAGAAAGGTGGTGAGTCGACCGGGTTGCGTGACTCGGTGGGGGACTCGAAGGAAGGGTTGAAGGAGAGCAGCGACGTGCAGAGCACGGCGAGTTTGACGAGGAAACGACGCCGTGAGAAGGAAGTTTCCGGCTTGGTGTCTCCCGCCACCATCAAAAGGGGAGGCGAGAAATCAAAGCCGTTGGTTGGGCTTTTAGATATTATCATCCGATCGCATAAACACGGCTCGCTGTTTGAGAGCCGGCTTGAATCCCAGGTAAGATCCTGTGCTTTTTGTCTTTCCATTTTCAGCGTGCATCTGTTTGGCATGATCTAATATCCATCGTTGATCAGTTTTTTTGTTAATCATTGACCGTACAATAATCGGGACCACGCTTGACCTCAAAAATATCATTTGATGGAGTAGTCATTCAGTGCCCCCAAGCCACCATGTGGTGCCGGGGGTCACTGAATAAAATTTTCATTTGGAGGCTTTTAAAAGGAAATGATTTTGGCAATCCCTTTATCCATTGATATTTTCTTTTTCTTTTTCTTTTTTTTTCTTTGTTGAAATTACTAAATTGCCTTATTTTTATAGTCATTTTTTCATATGAAAGTACAAAAATGGAGCGTTAATGGATAAAAAGAGAGTTTTCAAAATTATTTTTCTTTTTTAATCTAATATATGGAGGTTGATCAAACGGTAAATTATCGTTTGATGGAGTAGTTACATTAGTACCCCCAGGCCACCATGTGGTGCCCGAGGGTCATTGAATAAATTTTCCAGTCGATCTTTTTTTTTAATGAGAAATAATTTTGATACTCTTTTTTTTTACTTATCTATTGACATTTTTTTTTTATTATCTTAATTTATGTTGAAATTACTAAACTATCCTTACTTTTATAGTAACTTTTTCATATGGATGGCAATTTGATAATTTCAAGTTAATAAAAAAATAAAAAAAAGGGAGTGCAAAAATCATTTTCATTTTTTAATCTAATGGAGTATCAAGGTTGAGATTCGAGGTTTGAACTAACGGTAAATAGTGATAAATAAAAATTAAAAAAAAACTAACGGTAAATAAGAAGCTAATGACGTGGACATGGTCCATTACTGGATAGGTTTACACGTAATTTGTTAAATAGAGACTTTTGTAGTGCAAAATGAAATTAATTATAACGTTTAAGTAGTTAATGTTTTCTTTTGTGTTAAACTTTTTTAAGAAGTCTTCTTCTTCTTATTCATACGACACTCCAAATTAGGGTTGAGTTTTTCCTAAATTATTGCTCTAATATTATTTTTAGTTGAGTTTTTGGGGATAATTTATGGGATTAATCATTCGTCTCCACTAGAGAAAGCAGAAAAGAATAAAATGTTTAGATAGGACAATAATAAAGACACTATTTCAAAAACAAAAAAAAATCTTTAGGGAAATATTTTTATTTTTAGTTTTAATTATTTACTTTTTATACTCCTCTCGTTGAAAACTCACCGTGAGAACTTATTTGGAAAAAGAAAAAAAAAAGGGTGAATGAAAAATAGTAAAATAACAGTATAGGAACATTGAACAGGAATTAAGGGCGTGTTTGTTCCTTACCCAACCCTCACAAACGAGAGGAACCAATCCTTCTGCTGCCAATTAAAGCTTATCCAAAGTTTCTGATGGACTGCCCCACGATAGTTTAGTAGCTATGAGATTTCCAACATATAAGACTTAAGAGGACAACAAAAGCTTAAGTTTGGGCATGAACCGCGCGTGTTCAAAATTGCAGATTTAAGTAGGAGTGGTTTGCTTAACAATCTCTCTTGGTTATCTTATTTTTCATTTATTTTTTCTGCTTTTGTTATTGCATACTCCAATTTTTATTTTTTTTGGATTGTTTATTGGTTAGTCTTGAACCCAATAGTAAAAAAAAAAATGAACAGAAGTAAAGAAAATTGAATAAAGACAAAATAATTCAAAAGGTCTGTATTTTTTGAGTTATTTTTGGATTTAGTGAATTTTCTAAAAATTTGATCACAATTCTCTAATTTTTTAGATTCATCTTGAAAAGCAAAAAATAAAAATAATTTGATGCAAAACTAATAAAAGGTGAAATTTTTGTTGACTAAAGACATAAAAAATAATCAAGAAGATTTATGCCAAAACACCCCTGTCGTTGTTTGTTATGTGGGATTTGGAGGGTGGGATAGGAGATAAAATGACGTGGGACTCAAAATCCGGTGTTTGTGGCCCTTAATTTGGATGTGGATTTTCTCCATCCATTTATATCATTAGCAATATCCCACGGAATTTCATATCACACTCATATCCCAAGAAATTTTTTATCACATCCTTTTATATCCGGTCAATAAAACGAGGCAAAGAGTCACGAATTCACATGTGTAGTTTCTCCAATCTGGTCCACCAGGTCCTGTATAAGAGCATCCTCATTTGGCTACCTACTTTAACTACCTACCCCCCCCCCCCCCAAAAAAAAAACAGGCTTTTTATTTTACCTCCTCAATTTATTTTTGGTGCGGCACCGTTCACGCACGTTTTTTTTTTGTAAAATTGTTTTTGCGGTGAGTTTCCCGGGTTAGGTGAGTCGAACGAGAGAGAGAGAGAGGAGGGGGGATCCATTAACACGTGGCGGCAACAGGGTGAGGGGGTAGAATATTTTAATACCCAAACGTACTACCAACTGTACTTTGAGCCCATATTTTAATAGCCAAACGTACTACCCAGGCGGGGAGACTAATTTTTAGGAGGGAAAGTGTTTTTGTGGTTAAATTTTGTATTTTTTTTTTTGTGAGGCTGATAAGGATGCCCTAAAATAAAGTAAAAAGGTGCTGATATTACGTGGACATTATGCAGTCCGACGTGGGCCCTTGATACACATTGGTCAGTGGACCGGATTGCGGCCCAAATATAGATGCACTGTCTTTCTCCAATGGGCCAGATTTTTTTTTTTTTGAACTGTCAATGGGCTCTATTCGTTAATTTAATCTTGTGAATTGTTAATTCAGACCTCAACCAAAAGAAATACTCGATCGTAGTAGAAGAAATCTATATCAGTTACCTGAAGCCTGGCCTCGATTAACAATGTTCCTTGCATTTTTTTTTTTTTTGTGCTTTTAAAAATGAAAAATCATAGCGAAAAGATTTGGGAAAATTTTCATCGCTCACATCTCCTTTTGAGATCCATTTTTACGCAGTGTAAATTTTTTCTTTTTGAAATTAAGGTTTTTTTTTTTTCCCCGGAAAACCCAAGTAAGTAGGAGTCAATAGTCCAATTGTCTTTTCATAGTTTTCCTTGGATATTTCCCAATTTTTTTTTTTTGGTTATTCTATATTTTTTTACTTTTCCGATTCCTCATGTCTAGACGAATCAATAACTCACAAAAACAAAGACAACCAAAAAATTGAAAAGTCAGTTAGCGTGGAATAAAGCCTAAAATTACGGGGTGTGAAACCAGACCCGGCCCCTATGGGTAGGTTTGGGTATGGGGCCCACCAATAGCCCATTTAGGGCCCCAAGGTATATAGCTTAGTATAGATTTTGGTTAGGGTTACATATATATTGTAGGATATACAATCATATCGTAGGATTTCTGAACAAAAAAGGATCCGGGATGGGATACGTATCGTTTTCCTAAGGAGATGATCCTTGTATAGAGATTTTAATACAATGAATCGTTGGATATGTATCTTGTATTGTAGGATTTTAAAATTTCCCGTCACATGATCTCAAATTGGGCTTTGATCTCTCATGTAAGATTAATTTCTTTGGAACCGGCTTACGGAACTTTGTTCCGATTTTAATTGGGCTTCTCTTAGTCGGACGCCTAAGATTAAAAAAAAAAAAAAAAGATTATCATATCTGAATGATTCAAATATGAAAGGTGAAAACTATGTCTTTATTACTACAGTGAATGCTCTCTCCCGGAGAACCAAACTAGTAGTAATATTTCTTTGCAACTCGATTCAATATTTTTTTTTTTTTTTTAAACTTCAGAAAGTAAAAGTCAAGTGTGTATCAATCATGTAACTGTTCACAAACGGGTTTGGAGAGCTTGTAGTGCCCCAAGATCTGACCGTCCATCCCACAATCAATAGTTCAGATTCACAGATGTATTTTTACCGCTAAGAGTATATTATTACCGCTAAAAGTTAACAAAGGAGTATATCTCAACTTTTAATTATGGGATGGAGGGTCAGATTGGGGGACTACACAGACCTGTAGTGCCTACAGGGACCCCAAATCCTCTTCAAAAATTGTTTAATTTTTTAGATGCTCTAATATTTCATCTTTGTGTAATAAACTATAATGATACGTAAGAATCTTCGGTGTAAAAAATTTTAAAAAAATGTTAAGACTACATCAATCCAAATAGTTAGCTTAGTGTGGTGAATAACTTGTTAATTTGCGATAGTGAAACTACGTTCGCAACAAATTTTCACACACATAATGGACGAGTTGGGACAAACTTAGGAAATTATCGCCTATCTCATGCCATGCTTCTTTTTTCTGCGAATCGGTTCCTAGTGTCAGTCAATCAAGATTCGCCATCAATAGAGGGAAGAGCCTTGACTTTAGGTTAGGCCGGTCTCGTCATTCACGCAATTCCCCTGTCCATTGATTGATCACGCGAGTACACATCCAGTCAGCACATAGCGAATTAAAAAAGCGTTCATCCTGGATTCCTCAATCCAAGACCAACGTCGGTTCCAACTCGATTAGCAAATTAAGCTCTCTATGATTTTTTTGGAATACTCTTTCGTTTTTTATAATGAATTCTCTAAAGTTATATATGTAATAATGATATTCCATCTTTCGAAACAAATTGGATCTGATTATTATTATCTTTTTGATAAATGCGATCAACTATTTGACTTAAATTTGTAATCCTCAACATGGCCCTTGTAGTAGCCTGGCGCACAGTCCAATTACCCTAAAGTATGGAGGAATTTTCAGTCCCGAGTTGGTATGGCTGACGTGGTATCCGCTCGTGCATATTCGGCGTCCAAAAATGCAACGGACGGCCCGGATTGAAAGTGCCGGATAAATTTTTTAAAAAAGAAAAAAGAAAAGGCAAAGTGTGTTTTAATCCAGGCCGTCCGTTGCATTTTTAGACGGCCGGATATCCGCGAGCGGGCACTACGTGGTCTCTGCTTGGCATTGAATTTTTTTTTCTAAAGTATGATTGTGGCCTTCTATCCCGTTCGATGTAATTGAGATACTTGTATTCTTCTACTGCTTGTAATCAAAACAAGAGTGTAACTAACTAACTGTTTGGAATAACTGCAGAAGAAGGACGAGTACAAGAACACGGTCCGAACTCATATGGATCTCGCGACAATCCGAACCCGACTCAAAAACGGTTCCTACTCTTCTTGCACCACCAAATTCTACCGCGATGTCCTTCTCCTCTTCACCAATGCTATTGTGTTCTTCCCCAAAGCATCCATGGAATCAGCCACAGCCTTTGAACTTCGTAACCTCGTATTGGATGAACTAAAGAATAAGAAACCAACCCAAGGATCCGATTCTTCCCCTGACCCGGCCCCATCAAACCCAACCTCGGTGGATACGAAACCCGACCTGCTTAAACCAGTATCGTTGTTGGCAAAGCACAAGTCTTCGGTTCCCATACTGGTATGCCGCAAACGCAGTTCCATCTCGGCAAAAACATCAAATACGAAACAAACCGACGAAAAAAAACCGAATCTCAATCCCAAAGCACCGGCAAAAAGCTTGTCGAACTTAAAGGAAGAAGAGAGTCCAAAGACAAATGAGAGGCCCGTGACAGGTACGAGAAGCACGAGGAGGAACAAGGAGGAGGATAAAGGGGAAAATCGAATGAGAAACAATAAGAAGAGTGACGTAGCGGCGGTGAAGAAGCGAGGGGCTGCGGATTTCTTGAGGAGGATTAAGAGGAATTCGCCTTCGAAGGGGACGACTGTCGTGGAGACTTTGAAGAGCGGAGGAGGTGAGGGTAATAGTGGTGGTGGGAGAAGGGAGAATAGTAAGAGAGGGGAGGGAAGGAAAGAGGCTCCGTTGGCAAAGCCAGGAAGTGGTGGCGGGAAGCCGAGGAAGGAGGAGGAGAGTAGCCCGTTGAAACGAGAAGGTGGTGGAAGGCCAGCGAAGAAAGGGATGGAGGGAGGTGGGAGGAAGCGGGGGAGGGACGGTGGGGGAGCTAAGGTGGGTTCGAAACAGACTAGGAAACGATCGAGGAGGTGAGAATTGTTGCATTAGCTGGCCCATACACCTAAGTTATTACATCAAAATATAGAATTAACTGTTGGGTTGTGTAAATTTCATGTAGGATCATGTAGACATGTAGTGATACGTACTCTGTTTAGTTTTGTTTTAAGTTATATAAATTTCTGTGTATTAAAGGACAAAGTGAAGTTTTGCGATGCATCACTAAAACATTATGCCATATTTTTTGAAAATTGAACTCAAACATTTGTAACACGGTACATAATTGCAATTGAAATATGCCCAAGAAGCTACATGTACACCAATTATCCAAAAGTTCCGGCCAATTGCATTCACAAAATTTCCTTTGCAGTCCCAGTTTGAATATGGCAACAGTTCATCAACTACTACTACATGAATACCAAAAAAATTGGACGCGAGTGCGAATTAAGTTAGACATAAAACAAAAAACTTTGTACAAACTGGAATAGTTTTACACAAGAACCAGCCAATCAGTTCAGGAAAACTCCCATCCCCAGCTAATAATTAGCCTACACTAAAACAGCCATCCCAGCTTAAATATGCCTACACTAGAACACCCAAACTAGAGCAATTCAATGTTGGGAAAAACTACAACTAGAGGGATGGCATTATACAACAAAGCACCGGAATCAAAAGGGGTGTCCAATACCTTACTGATCATTGGAGCCAAATTTACGGCCTCTGGTCGATTTTGACCATTTTCAAAAACTCCATTCGTCCAGCTATTCCTGTGACCTGTGAATCAGCTATTCTAGTTTCAACTGGATCTGCAGTTCACTATTCACGGACCTTGGGCAAGAAATGCCTACCTTCATCTGTTCCAAAGCAACAAAGTCAAATGGTAATTAACGCAAGAGACATTGGAAATAAACTGAATGATAATTGAAGCATCCGACAAGGCTTGATCACCGAATGAAAACCCAACAGCCTATTTGTCAACAATAAGGCGGGTATAAAGAAAAGTGAATGATAACCCGCCGGTTTTAAAGTGAAAACAGCTTTTGTCAATCGAACCCTAAGACTATCAAGGGCACTCGTGCCCCAGCAAGATAGGGCGATACCAATCACAGATTTACTAAACAAGCGAGAAACACACTCTCTGTCTTGGTAGTAAATGCATTGCAAAGCAGAAAATAACCTCCCTCCCTCGGAACAAAAACAAATATTTTGAAATGGTGAAATGACACTAATCTTAATACCAGACACGTGGCTATATTATCCAGGACCAAAAAGTGAAAGAAACTTCCACCCTGAGATGCCAAACTGACCATAACACCTTCGAACCATTACAGGTAGTCCGCATGGCACATAAATCTTTGAAGAACTAAATGAAATGCATATAGAAATGTTGAAACAATAGTGTACCACTTTCTCCATCAGAAATATCTGCAAGCCGTGCAATTGCATCAATAAGCGCTTGTTCATGTTCCTGCATTGCATTAATCGTTGACTTTAACATGCATATTGCCATTCATACAAAATCAAACAGAGAAAAATGGAAACATTCACCGACCTTTAGCACCTTCTTCGCTTTCTCAACTTCCAGCGGATCCGGATGACTGACACCAAAGACTCTCTCCACCTAACAGACAACAAAAAGAAGTATACAATCAAGACATTTACAACTACCAATATAAATCAAGTTGCTTTTCACCAACCTCCTTGATTAGAGTATCTGTTTGAAGTATTTTAATTTCATCTGATCGCCTCTTTCCCATCCCATTCTGTGATGAAGGAAAACCCTTCCTGGGCTGTCCCTTCATCATACCCCTACCTTTCCCCACGGCTGGACCACCATCACGCCCAACAGATCTACCCATCACATGTCCTGACCCACCGTAACCCCCTTGACGAGAGATTCCGGGGTCTTCACCCTCCCATTGAATATCTTCAGGAGATATCTGCATAGCAAAAAAACAGATACTGAGAGAAATTACAGAGAGGGAAAGTGGTGTTCATATCTTAATTTTGGTCATGCATTTTGTTAGGCCTTTTTGTACTGGTTTCGAAAACTTCAGCGGATATCAATGGTCAAATCTTATATTGCAACATAAATAAGAAAAATGAGTCCCTTGGCACTACCTCAAACAAGGTTGTCAAATCACAAAATCGGATCAATCATTTTCCGAATGGTCCAAATTTTAACAATACATAGAAAATGTATCTACGCACCTACATAATAAAGAAACATTGCAAAATTGAATAATTGAAGCATAGTTTTTTTTTTTTTTGTCCAACTCAGAAAATTTTTGATTACTCAAAAACCGCCCAAAGGGCTACAAACGCCAAACCGGAGCCCATCGAAGGGTAGAAACCCCCGATAAACAAGTTATCCGTGGTTCGGATGAGAATGCTCTAAGTACAGAAAAACAACTGAACAACCACCCTCGAAGGGGGTAAAGATTCCACGTAGGGAATGGAGGAACACAAAAAAAAACAAAGAAACAAAAAAAGGCAAAAATCTGAACAGATCCATCTCCAAATCCGCCGCCTTCGACCCCATCAATGGTCACCATCAGCCACCGAAGGGGTGAGGAGCGGCAGCGGTAATTTGACCAGCCTACACCGCTCACACCCGAGTAAACCAACAGCGCTACCGCTATAAGGAGGAGAGGAGACAATATTGAAGCATAGTTCAATATTGAAGTTTTTATTTATTATTAGTTGCTAATAACGTGGAAAGACATTTGTACATAATAGGAAGATAAGTAGAATAGTATAATGGAGATGTGCATATAGATTTTAAAGATTCATTATACAAATGAAAGCTAGCCTTGACATAAAAGTGGTTTGTAGCTTAATAGATATGCAATTAGCTTATATGGCAACATATGTTGGTTGGCCCACAACTCCACGGCTCTGAGCCCTGACTCGGTCTATGATTTAGAGAATAAAATAATTAAAAAGATCAATTTGTGAAATTATGGCTCTGAGCCCTGCCCCGGTCTGCAATCTTATATCCTTGTTTTTCCATATGACAAAATTAAGGCAAAACCGCAGAAGTGGTTTGATATTAGTTGAATGCAACAACTGTGGTAAACCTTGATTCACCTATAGATTCTTATCGTTTTTAAGTGAATCGAATCATGAATCATCCCATTCACCACCGATTTTATATAAACCTTGATTCACCTACAGATTCGGATCATTTTTGCGTGAATCGTGAATCACGCGATTCTGCGATTCACAGTTCTGACAACTATATCCTCAAATAAAATTTCAAGTGAGAGGCACAAAATTAAAATTTGAAAAGATTTTTCATTTCTCCTTTCTCCTCTGGACCTTCCTATCCAACCAAACAAAAAGAAGAAATCCCTCTTCCATTCCCCAGAGAACTTCTTGCATCCCTCACTCTTTCCAGTTTTTCTTCCCAAGAACAAAGGTACACCATTAGCTTCCGAGAAGCGCTTTGATGGATAAAGTCAAAATCTGGTTGTTTGTTAAGGTTAAATCACATTCCTAAGGTTGAGTATAGTGGTGCTAGGGATCTTGTTGTTGGTAGTTTGATTTGAAAGGAATAGTTGGGCAACAAACCAAACACACATGCATGCGAACTAACACAAAGAAGAACCAAGCAAGCATTTTGCTTTACGTGGTTCGGTAAGAATGCCTATGTCCATTGCTCTAACCAGGTTTCATTATGTTCTTGAATGGGGAAGATGAGCTACAAGGAGAGAACTGTGTTAGCCCCTTTATATGCTAGGAGGCTTTACCGAAATACTCTTAATTCTCCTAGAAAATTCACGAATTTCTGAGCCTCGAGTCCAGTATCAATCAGGCTTTACAAACCGAACATGAACCACGATATTTCAATTCATGTTTTAATCTTCTTATTCACTGCGGGGTGGTCAAGACATGGTCTTTGACCCTGACTTGTTTCGGGTAAGATTGGGCGTTCCCACAAAATAAAGTGTAGAGCCTCTTCATTCTTGCGGTGGAGCTAGGGTAGGGTGAAAAACAAAAGCTAATCATTTGACACCTTTGCTGATGATGTGGATTGCTTGGGGGAAGCGCCTTAAGAATACTTTTGATGCCACGTAAGAACCTATCTATACAAGTCCGTTCGGTACAGTTTGTTCTCGAGGGCAGTTAACCAGTCCTTGAAGTAACTTTTTTTTCACGTCTTGAGGTTCTTGAACAGGTTTAGACATACAGTTGATATCAACTTTCCGTAGACGGTTGTACTCCCTTGGTGGTGCTTTTATGATGTGATCATGATTCAGGAAAACAAAAATAGCAAGAGATTAGGATTGCCACTAGCAACAATTCCACATATAGCCTTATTAGTCTTTGGATCAAGGGGAGAGTAACTTCAACAATTTTGCTCAAGCTTTTGAACAACTTTTAGGTTGCGTTAGGGGAAGGAATTCCAGGCTTTTTAGCCCTAGGCTACGCCGAAGGGTTACAGATAAGGGCACCGACACTGTATGACGTGACACTACACTGACACAGCAGTCTAAGAGATTCGGACACGACCCAACTTGAATGCGTCAATGAATAAACATATTTATATGCATACATTGAAAGAATAACTTATTTGTTAATTGCACTAAAATTACACCAGTATAAAACAGATACTGAAAGCAAATGGACATTTAACATCCTGACTTCCGAGTACTACAAAAGAAATGAGCAACAGCTGGGACAAACAAAAAAATCTGCCACGTCAGAAAAGTGCCGGACACGTGTTAGGAGTGTCAGACACATCCGATACTGAGACAGCACCTTCTTGGAATTGTCAGTGCTTCTTAGGCCCTAGCTAAGACACACAAGGATTTCAAGTTTCCTAGGTATTTTGTTTTCTCATTTGTGAGCCACTGAAAGCCGACAACCAGATTCTTGGAATTGTCAGTGCTTCTTAGGCCCTAGCTAAGACGCAAAAGGATTTCAAGTTTCCTAGGTATTTTGTTTTCTCATTTGTAAGCCACTGAAAGCCGACAACCAGATCTGCCCAGCTTACATAGAACTCTTAAATTTCCCTTTCTTTATTGAGTACCCCTGATTCATGCCGCCTCAGTCAACCAAAAAACAAAAAAAAAAGGCACTCAAACAGCCCCTAGCATTTAGTATCGAGCATAGTCCAGGCTACAGAGAGCAACAGCAACAATTACCTAAAGCTGCAAGTGGAGTGGTAGCCCAATGGTAGGCACCATGTACTCTCATGCATTATGCATTTGAGTGGGGCTTAAACCTTACTAACTACAACTAACACTGCTCACTTTCTCCGAGCAAAAAAAAAAAAATAACAACAAAAGCTTGTCTTTCTTGTTGTTAAATCAGACCTCAACAATTCAGTGCAATTCAACTTTGACGCTAAACAATTTTCCCCTCCATTAGACACACAAAGAATGTCTGATTACAGCCAGAAAAGCCACCTTCCAAAATCCTTTTTGCTTAACCCTGTAGGAGTGTGCTTTCTCGCACTTGTCCAGAGACAAATATACAGGTTACAAGGCCCGCTAAACGGTATGAGCGTGAAAAGTAGCCATTTGCTAACACTACTATCCTAGACATCTCCTCTTCCCCTTAGCTAGCCCTGTTCCAAACCAATTAAACATCTCATAAGCTACAATAGAGTAGCCCTCAACTTGAATAAATAACAGATGTACCTTCCCACCTTGTGCACCACAATCTATATAACTCGCAAGAGCCAGTGCACACTTTAACTGACATTACATTTCAAAGCTTCTAAAGATAATTCCGCAAAAGGTGAACAAGAGTGCAGTTAAGTTGTTAACACATTAAATCCTCCAACAAGATTCTTCCTCTAGACTATAAGGGCCACAAAACACGTTGCTGATCACTCGCATAATCCCATTGTACAATTGCAAGCATAATCAAACACATAA
Source organism: Vaccinium myrtillus (assembly GCA_016920895.1). Classification (NCBI taxonomy): domain Eukaryota; kingdom Viridiplantae; phylum Streptophyta; class Magnoliopsida; order Ericales; family Ericaceae; genus Vaccinium; species Vaccinium myrtillus. Next base: position 16,721,341 of record CM029276.1, read on the forward strand.
TCAATCACATTAAAAGATGTCATTAACCAATTAGAAACAGTAATTGTTACAGATATCACAACTTCACCATCAAAAAGGTCAGCAATAAAATACTACGTGATTGTCTCATTCATAAAAATAAAAAATAAAAACAAAGAAACTTCAGCGGTAAACGACAAGAGAAATGTATAAACACTAAGGACTGTTCCATTTAAGGACTCCGTATGTACCTCAGCAAGATTGACCCATTCCCATGTCTCATTAGCAGTACCAATATCATAAACTAGAGCATGTCGGCCCTGAAAATGGATCAAAAAGATACAATGGCGAATAACCCACAGAACATTAAATCTACACCTAATACAAAGCCCACTAGACTTACTAAGAAGAATGAAGCAGATACATACCTCAACAGGATTGTGGTCAGTGATAACCGCTTCATAAAAATTGTTGTCATCAGGCCACCTGGTCCTCACTTTCCTCCCAATCAAAGAATCAGATGGTGCTCCTTCAGCAGGTGCACCTGCAAGGGCACTAGAAGAAACCCGATTCACAATTTGACCCCTTCCAGTTGGACCTGAGGGGGGCTGCTGCATTTTCATCGGAGGAGGACTGGGCAGTATCTGACCCTGCCATGTAAAGAAGAAAAATACCACTATCAAAAGGGGATAAACAGTAGAATATTCATAGCTTTTCCTAATTCAGTATTTCTAGCTTACAGATTTCTGCTTCTTGCCCTTGGGTCCCACAACAGGTCCTCGTTTTCCAGCTGAAGAAGGTGGTTGGGTGGAAGCAGCCAATGTTTGTGGGTGGAAAGGAGGAGAAGGCCCTCTGAAGGACTGAGAAGGTCCAGACTGGGCAATTTTCTGTTTCTTGCGAGATGCTGAGACAGTGGGACTAGGCACTGGATCATGAACAGCTTGACCACTAGTACGCATGCCTGGTTGAAGCCCACCCGCCTGTCTCCACTCCCTAATGGCATGTTCCAAATACTACCCATTAAAACATAAAAGAGACCAAAGATTGCCGAAAATCAGTCAAACAGGTGACTCCTTAGAAAGCAACAATGGTATATAACACAACCAGACCTTATTCTCTGGAGAATATCATCAGCATTAACCTTGCCAAGAAGCTCTCTATGTTCTTCATTTGATAATCTCAACTCTTTTCTAAGTTCAGTTAATAAACTTTCCTTCTCCTGAAGAAAATACATTCCATTGAACACTCATTTAAACCTGATCAAACAAATGTAGAGATATCAGATCATAAAAGCAAAATGATTAAAATTACCCAAGTAATGGCATCAGCTTGAGCTTTGAAGGCTCTTAGAACTGAACTGTATGCTTCTTGCTCAAGGTGGTGAATTTGGGCCTCCATATCAGTTTCACTGTACATCCTAGGGTATGGGACAGAACCCATTACAGCAGATCTTCCATTCCCTGCCACACGGCCCCCTCTTGGAATTCTATGTTGATGTGATGGAGGAAGATCATCATCAGTCCCTGCAATTATTTCAAAATGAAGTACATAACCAAAATAAGAAGAGATGATGTGGAACTTGTAGCATAGGGTTCTTCAGCTAGTAAGGGTTAGAAAGGACATTCCTTCACTCTGCCCCACAGTGGCATGCCACGTTGATGGCCCTACATAATGGCAAGTAGACTAAGGTGCTATGACATAGTGGACAACGGGCAAGCAAAAAAATTGGTCAAGAAAATAGGATATGCGTAGGAACTTGGGATGTAGGAACAATACCAGCCTACCAGGTAAAGGGACGTGAGTAGAGGACACGACGATTAGAAGGACAATTACGATACTTTCTCAACAACAAACTAAGGTTGTCATGGCAACAATAAGGAAAGAAAGGGAAAGGAAGGGAAAATAATTATTTTCCTTCTTCCCTTGTTTGAAGACTAAAGAAAAAGAAAAAGAGAAGAAAGAAACAAAAACAACTATAAATGCATCTTCAAATTTTTCTACACTTGTTTTTTTCTCGGTGAAAGACAGTATTGTTAGTTGTAGTTAGTGAGATTTGAACCCCTGACAAATGCATAGGAGTACATGGTGCCAACCACTCGGCTACCACTCCCCACTTGCAACTTTTTGTACACTTTCACCCTATAATTATTTTCCTTCGTTTTCTCCTTCTTTCCACACCTTCCAAAGAGAGAGCAATGGTGTTGTGCACCTGTCTCGCCCCTTTTGCCGAAGATACAATCCTAGCCTTAATAGGCGGGTTGTGCCTTCGGTGCAGTTACTTTGAAGAAATTAGAGTGCTCAAAGGAAGCCTCCGCTCTGGATACATTAGGTACTACGAAAAGAGAAACAAAGGGCAAGAGTGGGATAATAGAAGAAACAATTTAAAAGAAGAAGTGGATGGGGTTAATGTGCGAGTGTGCGCTTGCACGTGCGCGAGAGAGAGAGAGAGAGAGAGAGAGAGAGAGAGAGAGAGAGAGATTTCAGTGGTATCAGTGTTGGGAGAAGAGCTACTTTAGCCTCCATTCTCCTAGCTTTTTGTCCAAATGACCTGTTTTCGCCTTTTGTAATATTTAGTTTATTTTCGTCGTAATTTTACATTTATATCGACGAGAGGAATCAAAAAAGAATAGAAATGTGAACTAAAGTTGAAAAAAGTTCATATAAGACAACACTTTAGAAGAAAAAAAATAATCAGTTGTTTGGTACTTTTTTCGTCTTTAGTGAACTTCTTTTGTTGTTGGTCATGTTTTTTTACTCTTAGCCTAAAAAATATAACGTGAATCTAACAAAAATTCAGAAAAGACAAACAAAACACGAAAATCCAAAAAGACAAAGGCTGTGTTTGATTAGATAGTTTAGTTTAGTTTTGATGATGTCAACAGGTGTAATGAGTGGAGAGAGAGAGAGAGAGAGAGAGAGAGAGAGAGAGACAAAGGTCGTGCGCCATGCGTGATGAATTATAACTAAAACTAAAACTAAAACCAAAACTGGGAAACGAATAGGGCCAAAAAGACCTTAGGAGAATGGAGCCTAAATCCAATTAGTGCAACGCGCCCCAAATATGAATAGATGTTCTATATACAAAATTTTGTGAGGATAACAAAATGATTGGAAAATGAGTGATGAATTATTTTATAGATTGTAAGTTTAATGGCACAGTAGGGAAGGCTAGTGGGAATATGAGAGAGTAGGTGGAATGATTTGGATTTGGAACGGGAAACGATGAAGGAAGTTTAGCTATAATAATTAGTCTTAGCGTGCCTCCAACAGGAAAACATGAATCTATTAAACCAAACTTTGGGAGAATTTGGAAGGATTTGTAAAAGATACTATACTAACCAATAAGAGAATGTTGGTAGGCAGTGATCTAAATGATCCTGTGTGTTTGTGTGTGAAAGAAAGAGTACATGGGGTGCTCAACTTCAAGATAATATCAAACACATGTTGATAAGAAGATATATGAAGACTTAATGACATTTAAAAGTGGACAAAAGCTTAGTCAAATGGATTTCTTTCTCAATAGGAGAGTTGATAAATAACAACAGAGGTTAAAGGTATTACATTCTGGAATCTAAAAGGTGAAAACTCAACTCTCTTTACGATTGGAATGATTAAAGAGAAACGGATTGGAACAAGGAAACAATTTCTCTAAATTTTTAGCTAAGACGCATGGACATTTCAAGCAGGTGATGTTTCTGTGTCCATGTCGAACACTGACATCTCTCGGTCACTCTCAGACACGTTCCCGATACTCTTTTTCATGTCCATAATTGGAAATAAAAATCATATTTTGGACAGAGTCTTAAGTGTTTGAAAAGGCGTGTACCTCGCGCACCTAAGCACTGTGATGAGGTGAATCACAGGCAAGTCGCAGTTCATGAAGTGTGACTGAGGCTCGCTCAGAACGCTCCTCATACCAAGGCGGGAGGCATGAATTGTGCCTCGGCATGAGCCTGCCTGTCATTTGTCAGATCTATCAAGACCTCATCTCCATCTTTGGTTTATGAGGGCTCACAAGTTGAGTAAAACCAAATGAAAGTCATTCAAAGTAACAGCACTCGGTCAGGAGCCATAGTTGCACAAAAGAAAGAAAATCCTATAGTTTAGACTTTAGACCATGAATTCTGGAAGAGAACATTGGAGATTCCATGATCTTATGTATGATATGTTTGCGTTAGTTTTGGTGATTTGAAATTTTGAACAGTTGGGTTATTATCTTGAATGTCATTAGGAATTCAAGATATATTCTTATGGAGCATATTTTGCCTATTACAATCCTATATGAACCTCGCTCTAATGAGGCGTGTGCTTCGCCCCGCGCCTTGCACCTAGGCTCCAACCGATTGAGATCCCTCGGTGCGCCTGGAGGTATTAAAGCATTATGTGTCTGACACTTCTTAGACACTTACTAACGAATGGTTGTAAACAATTTGGACTCACGCACATCACTATCTTAAACAAGTTGGAGAAATAGTAATTAAGACTAATCAAATTTACTTCAATTAACATTTGCAGAGAACTACAAAAGACACCTTGATAAATCAGAAGAGAGTTTAGGAGGATGATATGTATCTTGTAATTGTATGCTTGCAACTTTGATTTTGATATGATGATAACTATTAACTAGCTACAGAGTCTATTACTCTATAGTCTCTTTATAATCTTATCATCTCACATTACAAACTATAGAAAACGTATACCAATATACAAGATAAAAAATAGTAAAACACAATCATGAGTTGCATTTCCTAGTCGTGTCCATAACCTACTTTTTAAAAATCTCTGGAGCCTTGGGCCTGTTAGATATTTTATTGGTTACAGTACTACTCAATCTCGTGTAATTAGGGATGAAAACTTACGGTCATATATAAGCTTAACTACATTGTTGAATAAAGCATCTCCGTCCTACTTCTTAGAAAAATAAAGCATCTGTGTGTCCATGTCCCACATTCGAGGATAAATGAGACCATAAAGCTTTGGATGCAGAACACTGCCTTTAAAGAAAGGCCCTTCTTCTTCTCATCCAACTACGGTGTCGTAACAAGCTTCTTTTTCTACCCATCAGCTTCTTAGATTATAGATAGCTAGTTGTACAAAAAAACGTAGGAAAGAGGTTCTTGGTGATTCTACTGAGAATTTTCACTCTCATTGGGAGCATAGTAATTAAGGAAAATTTATGTACTTTTCCAATAACAATAGGATTAAATCAGAGATCTGCACTAGGTCCTTATCTTTTGCAGCATTTATAGAGTAACTTACTTGGATAACTGAAGAAGATCTTTAATGGCGTATGGTGTTTCCGTGTTTGCAGATTACACACACACACATTAAAAAAAAAGAGTAAAGTATAAGTAACACCTAGAATCAAGAAAGACTTAAGAATCTAAAGAGTTTTGATTAAGTAGAACTAAAGTATTACATTAAATGCAACTTTAGAAAAACTAGAAAGATAAATGAATTCAGAGTACAACTTGATGAATAAGAGACACCTACTAAGTTGAAGGAAAAATTTGACAGGACTGCTACAAGACCTAATTTGATTTTTGGTAGTCAACGTTAAGCAGTCAAGAAGAAACCTATTTAGCTTGCTTTATTCTTGCCTTTCCTTAGTAGGATTCGGAAAATCTTCATAATAATCAAGGAATCTTCTACCAATTCAAGGGACGATATGGCAAAAGCCTACAATACACACTCCTATTTGGGTGTGTACCCTATGCACCTCCAAAATGTTACAATAACATTGACAATGCTCAAACGAACTCACACATACCAAATCCTATCAAAGAAAACCGTCATCGTTAGAACACCCTCATCTCCAAAATTAGTAACAAAGGCTGAAATTTTTTCTGATTGAGTGAACTAACCGCTACTGTTATTGGTTTTGCAGTCCACAAAGTAAAGGCTAACTAAATACACAAACTACCACAATCCAATGAACTTAGTTTCAAAACTTAACCCGCATTACTGACGTCTAATCATTACGCCTCAAACTGGGTAAGAAAATTGTAGCTCTAAACCCTAATTAACTCGATCATCACCCTTCATAAAAGAATGTCATTAGATCGATAATGCCGAAAAGTTTTCAGACATTCCAGACCCTACTTCGAAGGGATGGAAATTGGCATCGCCCTAATCGGGGTGGGTATCAATCAAATTTTTAGTGCCAGGGCAGATTCAAGGGAAAATTAGAATAACCCGATTGGGTTGGGTAGGGTTCGGTTTGATGTTACCCCGCCCCCATTACTCGCCCCAACCCACCCCTAGAATATTTCTACATTTAATATTACAATTTTAACCTAATATTTTTATCACTACACTAACATTTTCCCCTGACATGTTCATCGTTATACTAAATACTATATATATTTGCATCCTTAAATCTTCGCCATTATACTAAAATACCACCCTCCATATAACTATTTGATATTTCCTTCTATTTGCTTTAGGTTAAAGACACAAACTACCACAACCCAATGAACTTAGTTTCAAAACTTAACCTGTATTACAGACATCAGGTAGCTGCACTTCAACGGGTAAGAAAGCCGTAAACCCTAATTGATTCAATCAGCACCCTTAGTAAACGAATGTCATCAAACCGATGACACCGAAAAGTGTTCAGACATTCCCAAACCCTACTCCGAGAAACAATTTGGTAAAAAACCCCTAAATTTACCAAAAGTAGCAGCAAAGGTTGGAATTTTTCTGATTGAGTTAACCCACCAATACTGGAATTTTTCTAATTGATTCAATCAGCACCCTTATTAAAAGAATGTCATTAAATCGAAAAAGCATAAAAGTGTTCACACATTCCGAAACCCTAATGCGAGAGACAATTTGCTAACAAGAACCCTAAATTTACCAAAAAGTGGCAGCAAATGTTGGAATTTTTCTGATTGAGTTAACTAACTGCTACTGGAGTTCTTTTAATTGATTCAATCACCCCTTAGTAAAAGAATGTCATTAAATCAATAATGCTGAAGTGTTCAGACATTCCCAAATCCTATCCAAGAAACAATTTCCAAAAAAAACACTAAATTTACCAAAATTAGCAGCAAAGGTTGGGAATTAGTCTACTGTAAGGGGTCTCCTAGCCCATAAATAACTACCACAATCCAATGAACTTAGTTTCAAAACTTAACCCACATAACTGACTATGCTTCAACTGGGTAAGAAAACTGAAGCTCTAAACCCTAATTGATTCAATCAGCAACCTTAGTAAAATAATGTCACCAAATCGCTATGCGAATTTTTTTTAGACATTCCCAGACCCTGCTTCGAGTAACAATTTCCCAACAAAACCTAAATTTACCAAAATTAGCGGCAAAGGTTGGAATTTTTCTGATTGAGATAACTCACCACTACTGGAATTTTTCTTACTGATTCAACCAGCACCCTTTTTAAGAGAATGTCATTAAAGGGGTAATGCCAAAAAGCATTCAGACATTCCCAACCCCTACTTCGGCAAACAATTTGCTAACAAAACCCTAAGTTTACCAAAATAAGCGGCAAAGGTTGGAACTTTTCTGATTGAGTTAACTCAGCACTACTGGAATTTAAAATGTTCAGACATTCCCAAACCCTACTTGGAGAAACAATATGCTAACAAAACCCCAAATTTTACCAAACAAAGCGGCCAAGGTGAAATTTTACCGGTTGAGTTAACTCACCACTACTGTCATAGGGTCCGTAGTCCATAGCCAGCTTCGTAAACCCACCGCACTTCACAAATCACAATAAAACGAAGTTTCGATCAGACGCGTTCAACCTTTGTACCGAAATCAATTGTAGTTCTAAACTGGTTGTACCAGTGATTGTTGTTGTCTATGAATTTGAGGGTTTTTGAGAGGCGAATGGACGGTGATTATGGGAGCTCTGGGTTTGGAGGGTGAAGGGAGAGAGTTTCAGTTCAGAGACAGGGGCGAAGGAACCGCGGACTTGAAATTTTGCTATAGAGTGCTTTGGTTTTTCGGTTGATAATTGGCTCTGAGGTCCGCCCCCTTGGTTTTTTTTTTTGAAGAAAAGAAAATAAAATAAAATAAAAAAATTAGCGTTTATTGTTTAATTTGGAGAAACAGATGGGAGAAAATAGCAAATTCAAAACAGTCACATTTTCCTCTCATGTCCTTTCAAAAAAAAAAAAACATTTGCCTCTCATGCACGCTCCTCCTCTTTTCCTTTTTGGAAAAATTTCAAAAAAACCCTAACCTATGGACGTAATGTCCAATGCACAAACACACCTGAACTTCAATAAACATTAATAAACACATGTACTATCCACCAGTCATCAATTCCCACGAAGGCCCAATTTTTGTCCAAAATCTAACAGAAATGCTGACCTGGAACCCATTCATTTATATCTGCAACATTTGGAGGGAAAATTACTTTCTTCACTTTCAACTGGCTATCTCACTTCGTTTTCCATTCCCATTCCTCTCTCTCTCTCTCTCTCTCTCTCTCTCTCTCTCTCTCTCTCTCTCTCTCCCTCCCTCCCTCCCTCCCTCCCTTAACCTATACGAAAATGGAATTCTCCGATTCAATGTGCCACTGCCAACTACTACTACCCAATAACAAAAAAGTGCTCCCAATTAAAAGTTGGAACAAGGAAATCAAAATAAGGGTTTGAGTCTAGATCCTCGGAGGAATCATCCTCATCCTAAATTTGAATTGAACAAAACAATTTCTAGGTTAAAAGAAAATGAAAGAGAAGAAGAACCAATTAAGAACAATTTGAAGGAGCAACATCTTCTTCCATGAACTCTAAGAGCAAACCCACACAAAGAACAGTTATTTTATGGTAGACTACTAGACTAGATACCTTAACCTTTAAACTGCTGAATAAACGCTTGTATTTGCCGAATTCCATGTTTTGGGCCAAAACATCGAACATGCGTGAGGCAGAGGTATAGACAGACGCAATGATCTCTACAGGTACAGCTGTGTAAAAGCTAAGAGTATAGAGAATGAAATGCGCATATGAGAATGACAATCATGAATACATTTATCAATGGATACGACGAGTAATTTAATCAAATGCCAAAGGTCCACGGAGTACTTAAATGTCTGACTAATCCATTCATCGACCCTCTATCGATCTCAAATGTATCATGTGTCTCGTTCTCCAATCTATCATGTCATTCATTGCTTTCCACATTATCAACTTGTTCACCATGTTAATCTCTTATTCAAGTAGGGAATTTATCCCTCTGCCGGATTTCATGGGCTCCATTCACCCCTACCAGATTTCGCGGGCTCCATTCACCCTTATAAAAGTTCACATTAACATTATTAATCACCAAGTGTTTCTCACGTGTTCAGTTCACAACATTTTCCTTTTCATTCAAGTAACGTGCTTTGTCGATTACCATATGATTTCATGTGTCAAGGTACATTGGGAGGTTAAGGTAAATCACCAATCATGCGAAAGTAGGCTAAAAAGGGGTATTTCGGCCAATAATGGAGTGCACAATATGGATATATCAAGTACAGAACCAAACTAGTCAACCAGGAATAAAAGAAGAAAAATTTGAGAGTTTGGCACACGGGTATCGATACCCAGACTCCTTTTTTGGGAACAGACTGCTGGGTATCGATACCCCGCTATGGGGTATCGATACCTAGCCCATCTTGAGCAATTTTTGACAGATTTTTCCAGATGGAGAGGATTTCAACCCAAGTGATGCAGGACAAGATAGACACCCCTATCACTTATGGAAACATTATTTTTGTAACAATTTCTATTTACAACTATTCTTAGAAGATTTTATTCGTGCTGCCTGTTTTGCACGTTCCTAGTTTAGTTTTGGTTAGATTTGATTTTATTTCCTTTTAGCTAATAGTCTAGGTTTCCAAGTAATGCTTGCTTGGTCGCTACTCTAAGTAATTTCCTTTCATTTAGGACTCCTACTAGTATAAATAAGGATGTAGCCTATGGGCATATGGAACCTCTTATTCAATAAACAACTCTGAGTTAAATCTCTTTCTTCTTGTGGATTCAAGACCTATCATCGTTTGGAATAGTACGCTAACTATTCTCTTGTGAATTCCGCTGCGTCACCAAGCCAACTTTTGAGGTTTTCAAACAACAACTAAACATTTGGGAATGATAAAACATCAACAAAGTCAAGGAATTAACAACTAAATGTGTAAAATCAAGCTCAACCAAGTTCAAAAACCCATTTCAATGGTGGTATTTCCAATTGACTAGAAATTGAGGAACGCCAAAACCAAGAACAATGCATCAATTCAACAATATACCATTAGAGGGAGTAGAGATTTGTCCCGTACCTCACAAATCAAGCTTCAAATGGGTAGGAGAAGAAAAACCCTAGTTTGTTCTAGCTCCGCTGAAATGTGCTTCCTCCAAGTGAAACCAAGAAGACCTGGACTCCAAATAGCGTGTAATTGATGAATTAGAGATTAGATCTTGAGGTATTTGAGTGTGGGAGGTGGAATTTGGTGGAGTATTGGAGAGAAATTTATTTATTTATTTTTTTATTTATTTATTTATTTATTTTTATTTTTTTTTGGGGGTACTAATAGAGAGAGGGAGAGTGTGATTTTGTGTTGTGTTAGCCCCAACACACCCCTTATATACATTCTCCTATTTACACACACACACACCCTTGTGTTCAAATGAGTTATACATGCACCCAAATGCAAATTCTAACTTCACGTTGGCCCAAATTTAAATTTTAAAACATTTCTCACATTTCTCCAATTACAAATGCGAGTCCTTACAGAGCTTGTCAAGTTCCTTGCCCCATCCCCACTTTTGAACATTTTGATCTTTTGTAGTTGTTCTTTGAACTTTTAGACCTGCACTTGGTAGGTGTCTATTGGGGTGAAACCTGTTTTGTCAGAAGCCCGAGGGAGAGATCTCTGAAGATCCCGTCCGGACAGGGCACTTAGTCATCCAAACGGAAATTGTAGAATGGCGTCAACAGGTTTTGGTTGAGGTTTGGATTCTCTGAAGTTTTAATCCCAACAGTGGTCAAGTTTGTCGAGACGATCGGGACGAAAAAACGGGCGTTACACGAATTTTAGAGTTTCTGATGTATTGTGTCGCCTTGTACTATAAAAGGGACACTTAGGGCAGCCCCCATTATAACTTGAATTATTCTTTCATCATAGTGAAACACTTCAGCACCCACCCTGTGGAGTACAATTAAGCAAGCAGTTTAATTCGAAACCACGTAAATCTCTATGTCATGTTCTTTTCTTGCTTGTGTTTCATTTTTGTTCTTGGTTTGTTCTTTGATTGTGTGTGTTCGCCTATGGTTTTGAGCAAGCAAATCCCAAATAACTGGTATTACAGCTCTGAGTTCGGAGGTCAAGGGTTTACATAATTGCTGAAGACAAAGTCAAGATCGAGAAGTTCAATGGAACGAACTACGCGTTTTAGAAAATGTAGATGGAGTATATTCTATATCAGAAGGATCTATATCTGTCTGTCGATGGTATGAAGCCATCGGATATGAAATAAGGTGATTGAGATGTTCCAGACCGCAAAACCCTAGGGACTGTGACTGTGCCTCGCACCGTCAGTTGCGTCGAACGTCGCCAAAAGAAAAGACTGCAACTGATTTATTCACATTCCTAGAAAAGATTTACGAAAAGCTTTATGTGGTGAATAAGGTACATCGTCCGAAAAAAATGTTTAACCTAAAGATGCTTGAAAACTCCATTGTTGCTAAGCATCTAAATGAATTCAATACGGTCACGAATCAATTAGAATCTATGGGTATTGATTTTGATGATGAGATTAGAGCTCCTATTCTATTATCGAGTCTGGTAGAAAGTTAGAATGTACTTGTCGTCGCAGTGAGCAATTCTTCTGGGTCTATAAAGATAAAAATAGGAGGATGTTGCGGCGTTGACATTAGTGGCGACTCTACAAATTTTGGTTAGTGGTGTCATTCAAAAAATTTGCAACGAAGTCACACTTGATTATGTTCTCGTATACTTCTAATATAATTGAAAAAAATAAATATGCACTTGCCAAATTAGAAAGAAAATGTATTTTTATAACGTAATGATTTTTAACACTCCTTTTTTTATATATACAAATGCACCATTTTTCCGATTTTTAGTGAAAAATTTGCAAATAAAAGTTCAATACAAAACAAAAAAGAGTGCATTTATCAGAAAAATGATGTGAAAATCAATTCCTTTTTCTTACTATATTACATGTTGATACTGGTGTAAAGTATGATAAAAGAAACAAGAAACGAACTTTATTGGAGTATTGACAAGGTTGTTTTGTTATTTGATGAAGAAATTGAGATTAATCTTGTCTAGTGCTACATAATACTTGTGTTATGGCTATCCACTGAGGACTTTCGAATGATGTGAAAGGAAAAAAGTACTGCTAGGACTCTAGGAGTCAGATTTTGGACAGTGTACACTGGGGAGTTTTCAGCATTTCTGTTGCCTATATGGGTTTAATGGGATTTTGTACTGGTATCAAGTGCCTATTGGACCTTCATACAAAAAAATTACTCCTCAATTAATCTTAACAAATTTCTATCCACTGGGTTCACTTGACCCCATAGGTTCTATGCTGGCGTCACTGCAAGTTGATATTAGGAGTAAAGGCTCAGAGAAAAGCATCGGGTGAGGATGTTGCTTCGGTTCAGCGCTAAGTACGGAGGAGAGAGGCAAGTTTGCAAATAAAGGAGGCAACAAAAAGGGCAAGGGAAAAGCGATGTCCAAGAGCACTGGAAGCGAGACTGTAAGGCACCAAGAAAGCAATACTGTACGACACCAAGAAAGCTTCGTGGAGGAGATGAAGGTTGTTAGAACTGTGGTCAGAAGAGGCACTGGAAGCGAGACTGCTAGGCACCAAGAAAGCAGCAGAGCAAGAATAATCAAAGAGGTAAAAAAGCTGTTAATGTTTCTGACGAGTTTGGTAATGATGTTTTGATTTGTTCGTTGGATTCTCACAGTGAGCCTTGGATTGTAGACTATGGCGCCTCATTCCATGCTACTTCACGCATGGATGTGTTACAGAACTATGTGTAGGGTAATTTTGGCAAAGTGTATTTGGGCGATGATGAAGCTTGCAATATAGTTGGGAAAGGGGATGTGCAGATTACACAGACAGATGGGATGATTCTGAAATTGAAGGATGTTAGAGATGTGCCTAGTCTAACACAAAATCTTATTTCAGTGGGTCAGTTGTCAGAGGGTGGATTGTCACATCGTTTACATCAGACGCTTGGAAGATGATCAAGGGGGCCTTGATTCTTGCATGCGGTAAAAAGGAAGGAACCCTAAATGTATCTACAGATACTTACAGTAGCATCGTATGCGGTGACAACATCAGGGGTTAATTGCACTACGTGGCATCGTAGGCTAGGTCACATGAACGAAAAGGGGATGAAAGTAGTGTTTTGGAAGGGAAAATTGTCAGGTTGTAAGTCGTTGGATTTGGACTTCTGTGAGGATTGCGTTCTCGGAAAACAAAAGAAAGTCAGCTTTACAAAAGTGGCAAGGACCCTAAAAACAGAGAAGCTGGAGCTGGTTCTTACCGACGTGTGGGGTCCATTTATTGGTGGCTCGCGTAATTTCGTTACTTTTATTGATGATGATACTAGAAAATTTTGAGTTTATTTTCTTAAGCATAGAAATCTGATAATGGTGGCGAGTATTGTAGTTGTGAGTTTGAGGGTTTCTGTGTTGTGAATGGGATTTGAAGGTTAAAAACGGTCTCAAAGAAGCCAAGGCAGATTGGAGTTGTTGAGCGCATGAATAGGACGATTCTAGAGCGTGCAAAGAGCATGAGGTTACATGCTGGGTTAACTAAACAATTATGGGATCATGCAGTAAATACGGCAGCATACCTAATCAACAAGGGGCATTCAGTTCCTTGGAATTGTAGATTGCCAGAAGAGGCTTAGATAGGTAAAAAGGTAAATTTATCCCATCTATGAGTTTTTGGTTGCATTGCCTATATGCATGTAGAATCGGACGATAGGGTAAACTAGATGCTAAATATTATAAGTGCGTGTACATGGGCTATGGTAGTGATAGCTATGGGTATAGGTTGTATGATTTTGAAAATCAAAAAACACAGAGAGTGGTGGTATTTAATGAGTTTGCTTTATATGGAAATTCAAACAAAGTTAATCCGAGGAGGCTGAGCTAAATTTAGACTTTGTAGAGTTTGAGGGGATCCCTGACGGAAATGCTTTAGAGCCTCAGGATACTAATACAGAATCTGCTCCACATGTAGGTCCACAGACTCCTCTTCTTAGAATGTCCACACGTGTTGTTAGACCTCGAATACGTTATTCTCCATCTTTGCACTATTTGTTGTTGACTGATAGTGGTGAACCATAATGTTTTGAGGAAACATTGCAGGTTAAGACCAAGGAGGAGTGGGAGTATGCGATGGTTGATGAGATGGATTCTCTCTCATTTAATCAGACTTGAGAATTGGTTTAATTGCCCAAGGGGAAGAGAGTTTTGCACAACCAGTGGGTTTACAAGCTCAAGGAAGAAAATATTGAGCATGTTATCCTCTCATTATTTCAGCCCCCAGTTGAACTGGACGAAGATAAGTTTCTATCATTGGTGGTTATCCTCATTTTTGAAAAAGCCCTTGGATTTTGGCAGGAATTAATATATTGATCTCTCGAAGGGGGCAACGCAAGAAGGTGCGCCCCCCTACACAGATTCAAGTGTAATGGGACGGGTGGTGTGGGACGGGTTGCTAGAAATGAAGATGGAAAAGTAACTGGGGCGGATATGAATTTTTTCATAGGAATAACTTCCCCGTGCAGAGTTGAAGCAGCATTGGGATTTTGTTTGCTTTGGAAACAGCTTTGGAATGGAACATTTCCCTGGTCATACTGGAGGGAGATGCTAAGCAAATTGTTCAAGCAATCTACCGTGACAAGACTTATGTCGATTGCGACTCTATTATTCTGGATTGTATCTCTCCTGTTCCGCATTTTGGTCTTGTAATTTTATTATTCTTGACTATATCTCTCCTGTTTCGCATTTTCATCTTGTAATATTTCTATTGGACGTAATTTTAACAGGATAGCCTATGTTGTGACTAGAAAAGCCCTGTAAACTATTACAAAGGAGAGTTGGAGGGGGAGCTTCCCTCAGTGGCTATCCGACCTAGCACTTGAGGATGTTAGGGCCTTTGGCCTCTTTACGAGTTAAAAATAAATCTTCTTTGTTTCTGGGGAAGAAAAAAAAAATCCGATTTGCTGATTGAAAGAAAAAAAAAATTCTGATCTGCAGAGTAAAGAAACGAAAGGGAAAAAATCGAAAAGAAGATGAATTGAAAAATAAAAAGAAGACAAGAATAGTTCCAGAGACATTAACAGAAATAACAGGTTGATGCAAGAGTGGAGAATATAACGAAATTATGAAGTCTCCTCTATGAGTTTATAGAAAGAACCACCAAACCCAAATGTAGTTTTTTAGCAATGATCACAGGCTCAAATGTTTACACATTGTAATCGGAGAGATGGTGATCCACAAGTATTAGCAAACTCTTCACATCCAGTCAATCCATGTACGAAGTACTTATCTGCGCAACAATGCTCTTGATATGTTCCCAGGCTCGTAAAGATCAAATGACACAACTGCAAGAAGAAAAACAAAGTCAGAACAAAATATAACGAAGATAATAACCATTCTCAAAACATCTTTCGCTCTGTATAAGATACTGCAATCATTTCGAAGGTTTTTTTTTTTTTTTTTGGCTAAGTATCATTTCGATGGGGTAGTACACAAAATGTTTCATCCCCTATTCTCCCCCAGCTCAATAACAAAACAGATAAACCAGATCTAACATAATTGTACATAAAGAAGCTAGCATGAAAAATTGGTTGTGTGGTAAACTACAAGGAGGAAAATACCAGTATTTCTTACCAACGTTAGGACTTGGGATGGGATGCACACATGTAAGCCACTGAACGATATTGAGAGGCGGCCAAACATTCTTTTTCCCTACTACAAGGTAATTCACTAGAAAAGGAAAGCAGTCTGGGAGTGCCACCCAGTTGCAGAAAGCCCAAGATTATTGTTCTGGGTATGATCGAATCTTAAAACACAGTCGACACAGAACAGAAGAAAATCCCATAAATCTACGCATTCTTTATTTTCTCTACTCTTTTCTAATCCATCAAGCATATAGGTAAAAACGAATAGATATAGCATTATCATGGTAATAATCATAACAATATAGATTTCAAAAATAATAATCATAATATACCTCCAACTTCCGCACGTACATACATCAGAAACCAGCCCATCCAGCAGGTTGAGAAGCCTGCTTGTTCTCTATGTTCTTTGGCTCGCCAAAGCGCTGAGAATTATTAAAATCATTAATAGGTCTGGAAATCCGGGAGGAGGTAGGAACTGCTGTGAAGTTATCTGTTTCAAAACCCCATTTCTCACTGTCTGCATGTGATTGCGTAGCTGGTTTGTTCTGGTTACCATTCCTTGTCCTAACAGATTTGGGAGTATCGCTCATTGACATTGATTGTGGCTTCGGATTATCAGCGAAAGCCTGCCATTGTTTAGGTTCTGGACTTGGGCTAGTTTTGTCAAATAATCCTTGTTGGAGTTCCCAAACCGTTCCTTCAATTTTCTCGCTTTGCTGAGATCAGAATGAAAACAACTGTGTATTAATGCTGATATTTCAATAGACAATTAGGTAGTGTTTGGTTTGCTGGAATGATTTTGAGAAGGAACGGAGTGATCAATCCTAGGCCTCCAAGTGGATGGCCATTCACCTAAATCGGTGAATTGTTATCCAGTTGTAATGTAAGTTCCGTGTTATATTTTTAGGCACACCAAACATCAGAAGAGCATACCATTCCATTTCAGCTTCATTACAGTGAACCAAACACTATGTAAAAGTAGACAAGCTTTAAGCACAGCAGGAATAAATACCGGCGTGATGATTTTAGGTTGAATTCCATGAGATGTTTTATCTTTTGAAGCTTCTCTATTCGGTGATTGATTTCTAGCAGCAAGATCTTGCTTAAGCTCTTGTATCTCCTGTCTCTGAGTACGGCAAATGGCAGAAAGCTTTTCATATTTGGAGGTTATTTCAGCCTTTTCCACATTAGCTCGCCTCAGCTCTTCTTTAAGACTCTCTACCTCAGCCGCCAACTCTTCCTCACTGCCTGATTTCCTTCTCTCGATTCCTGGGCCGAGTTTATTGGTATCAAATTCGGCAACAAATGTGTTAAACGCCTCATTTTGGGAAGCAGGTTTACTATCAGGGTTTGACGTATTTTTCCTTCTGCTGACATGTCCAGAATCCTCCTGGGAGAATTTTATTTCGAAGTCCTTGGAAGGGCCTACCTCGCTTCGGTTGACAGATTTTGCGTGCACCTTTTTCGGTGGAATGGGATTATGGCCCAAAACCTGCCTCTCTGAATGTCCCTGATCATGTCTTGTGGCATCACGGTTAGATGGCTCTTCATCAAATTTCGGCCCTTTTTGGTCCTCTGTGATAAATGAGTCCTTGGCATGCTGAGTGGACCAGAAAGCACCAAGAGCCCCTCCGCCTTCCTTAGAATTGTTAACCGGGGTGGGTGATGCACTCCTTGTAGGTTCTGTATATGGTGGGGGTGGTGGACTCCTACGAGGCATTGGTTGAGTTTTAGTCGCAGATTTTGGAGTCCCTGATGAACAACCATAATAATTGTCAGAATATTTAAACTGGAAGCAGAATTTTTCAAGATAAACATTCCCATCCATCAGTCCAAATATCGAAACCTAGGCCCTGTTTGGCTGCTGTTAAAACAGTCTTGCAGAACACTTTTCAGAATCTCTTTTTCAAAACTAAACACCCAACGGTTTCATACTCAAATTTGTTTTGAAGGGAAATTAACATTTGAAAAGTGGAAAACATGTTTTGGTGACAGAGAACTTGTTTTGAAGAAATTGTCTTGAAACCAGGTTTTGTACTACTGTCTAGAGAATGTTCATCAAACATGTTTAACGTGTTCTTGAAAAGAAAAAAAAGAGAGCAGAAAACAGATGACAAAAACAACACACATCATGCCCTTTGGACTCCGCTCGTTACTTTTCCCAGCATAAGCATTTTTTTCATTCAAATTTTGGCATTACACCCAATTCCAACCAAAACTCTTCTCGGGTCACGGGAGAACAAGAAAGAAGGCAAAAAGGGATTTCACTATTTTCAGTTCCAAAAACATGCATGTGTTCTTGGTTAATAAACACATGAGTTTTGATAGGCTGGAGGATTGAGAGTAAGTAGGGCAAAGGCCTTCAAAAATAAATCGAAGGCATTTTTAAGGCATTTTTAGAAATTCTTCTCTCATCCAAGGACAAGGAATCCCTTTCTTGGGTATAACATAATACATGCTCATGAAGAATATGTAACCTACTAGGTTCCAACTAGGGCTGTAAACGAGCTGAGCCAAGCCGAGTTTTGCCATGCTCGGGCTTGGCTCGCATCAAATCTACTAGGCTCGATCTAGGCTCGAGCTTGAAACAAACCAAGAAATTCAAGCTCGAGCTTGGCTCGCATAGCTCGATTAGCAAACTGGAATGCTTCGGGAGGCTGGGTTCTTCACTTATAGGAGTCCTTGCCTTTGAGGTTTTGATGGTTGGACGATGTGATGTGGGATAGGTGGGATAGGTAAAAGCAAAGGGCAGAGTTAAGTTTCCCTTTGTGCTTTCACTTCAAAGAGTCCCGCATCGAAAAATTATGCTTTGGAGGCATTGAATCCCGTCTACAAAAGACATGCTTTGGACCTCCAAACCAACCGCTCCCACCAGCTGCTACCACGTGAGGCATGTGTATGCAGTCTATACATGTGTATGAATGTATATACATATACGTATGCATGCATGTGTACTGCCTCGCGAACCCGTTCGAGCCAAGCATTTGTAAGCTCGGGCTCGGGCTCGGCTCGTTTATGAAACGAGCTGGGAATAAGGGCTCGAGCTTGTTCGTTTACCTAATGAACCGAGCTTGAACGAGCTCTTAGCGAGCCGAGCCACACGCCGCTCGCGAGCGGTTCGGCTCATTTGCAGCCCTAGTTCCACTGCATAAATACGACGTAAGCAAGAATAACTTCCTTACCTTCATGTACGTCAGTTCCTGGTTGATGCATCATCTCTGGTGGTCTATCGGGTAATGATTTCTGTAAATCATCTGGTAACAAATCATTAACACGAAACCACACCTGCCACCAAACAGAAGACAAACAGCATCAGTAAGCAAATAGATGCTCTTCGCACCTATTATTGCCAGTGCAATGACAATCTAAAACTAACCTAACTTCATGGAGATGAATGGCCAATCAAGCAAAGCGCTTGCCTGCGTGATGTCTGGTCTGGCATCTGGTGATGACTGAAGCATGTCGTTGATTAGGCCTGTAATAGATGAGCTGTATTTTGGTAATTCTGGAATGCGGTAGTTCCCATTTAGAATTTGTAGCTTTGATTCACCATCAAATGCAGACTTGAAGTAGCATATACGAAAGAGAAGACAACCTAAGGCCTGCATAATTACAAAATAACTCCACTGTTCATCAAACATCCCAAATGCTTAATCTACTGAGCAAATCAAGGTTTTCAAAGGCCAAGTCGAGGTTGCCTCTAGGCTAACATCAAGGCCAGGCGTCCAAAAAATGCCTCAAGGCCTTTGTATGTGAGCCTCACCCTCCAAAGGTGTACGCCTCGTCCATGTGGGATTCACACAAGGTGTGCCTTTTGTGCATTTTATCCGAAGCCTGCACTTCTTTGGAAGTTGGAACAATATGGTCTCTCTCTCAAACACAAATTTGTATTTGAGAGAAAGAGCATGGGCTAGAAAGCACATTGACATACAATGTTTGCTTTTTTGCCTCGGTCTCCGAATAGAGGTGGCATATACACAGAGCTTTAGCTAGGTAGGCTTAATGACCTTTAAATACGAACATAAGATTATTCTCAGTTTAGAGGAGCTTCTCCAACTTTAATTTGGGCCAAGTTTAGGCGAAGTTCTAGGTTATTGTCATTGTCTTTTTGTTCCTTTTTTTTGTTCAAATTCAAGTCGATTTTGTTGGATTTTGACCAAATATAAGGGAAATCATAAAAACACTTTTCACGAAATCATAAAAACACTTTTCACCAAATACGGAAGTGGTTATCATATTTTACTTCGTTCAATCAAATTGCTTTTTTCATTTTCCACCGGAAATATATCATGCTTGGATTTCGGCCTGCAGGACTAGATTCCGGGGAAGATAATAAGTACAATAATTGCACTTACCTATTGAGGAAGAAGTTTCTACAGATCTATAGATAGCACTGAAAAGCAGATATTTGAACAAAGAATCAGTAAAATTGTACCAATGAACGGTGGGAGGGGACCAGAAATATATCATGCTTGGATTTTATTGCTCTTGTTCAGACGAATGAAAAACCCCAAAATTTTGACAAAAACTAAACAAAAAACAATAAAAATCAATAATACCCACTGTCTTTAAGAAAAAATAATTTATGCCAAACTCAGCTTCAGCTATTATTTTCTATTTTTTTTAAATGATATTACATAACTAATGACTCAAAAAAAAATATATGAAACATTTATGCCATGACACCTCGAGGCGTAAGAGTCGCCTCATGAGGGGATGTAACGCCTCGCATTGCTCAGTCGCCTTAAAACACTTAGACAAATAGAGGTCAAACTGTTTCAAAATCCTTCATACATATTCACTAGGTGTAATGACTTACCCAAATATCCACCTTCTCATTTATGACTTCTTTCAAGAACAAGTCCCACATCTAAGTCAAGAAACAAGAAGACAGGAGTTAACATTTACACCATACATATGACCATTAGTCATCAAATGTAAATTACTTCTTCCACCTCGGGGGCTCTATAGGCAGGTGTTGTGTGCTTCCGGATATTGTCTTCTTCTATTCCCATTTCATCAGGCCTTTCAAACCGCTTGTGATTAGTTGAGGTACTTCCAAAATCACATAGTTTCCATAAACCATCAGGCCCCAACAAGACATTCTCAGCCTTCAAGTCTCTAAACCACAGAATTGGAGAGGATCTTTTATTAGAAAATCGCAACAGAAACTTGTGCAAACCCCATATAAGGGAAATCATAAAAACACTTTTCACCAAATAAGGAAGTGGTTATCACTTATCATATTTTACTTCGTTCAAATCAAATTTACTATTTCATTTTCCACTGGAAATATATCATGCTTGGATTTTGGCCTGCAGGCGTAGATGCCGGGGAAGATAACAAGTAGTACAATAATTGCGCTTAACTATTGAGGCAGAAGTTTCTACAGATCTAAAGATAGCACTGGAAAGCAGATACTCCATTGGAACAAAGAATCGGAGTAAATTTTTACCTATGAGCAATGGGAGGGGACTGGCAATGCATCGCAAAGACTGCATTACAAACATCCCTAAATATGACAAGGATTTGTTTCTCCTCAAAATATCCAGCTCCCCTACTCTCCAGCGTGTTGACCAGGGACTTCTCACAATATTCCATCACAAGGAGGGCCTCCTTTGTCCTCCCCATATCAAAGATAGCTTGGGCACAAAGCGTGACAACATTAGGGTGTCCTCTTAGAGATTTCATCACAGATACTTCTTTCTTAACAACTTCCAGAGATTCCTCATCATTACATATAATGTGCTTTAAGGCATACTGCTTTGAACCATTTGTTGCATCCCGAGCTAAGTAAACACAAGAGAATCCACCCTCAGCAATGGCATTGCGGACATGGACTTTCAAATTGCCAATGTCAATGGTGCGGCTTTCAAGACCAGTTTGCTCTTTGTGCCCGAATGGTTTGAACTTCCACATGATTGACGGAGATCTAACAAAGACAAAGAACCGCAGATTGACATTATAAACATGTAATTATCTATAGGAATGAATAACATATACCCACGGCATTAGATATCACTTATCGAAGCAAGAAATTGTTATTCAATAGCATATTACACTCTAAATTGGGACTATGCAGGCCATATCATTCTGATTTTAAACTTCAAAGAAAAAAATTTGACTTTAGTTTAAGGACTCTGCAACTCTTGATCTACATGTGATGGAGGCTAGTGCACATCATTCAGAACAGATACAAACTGTACTATATATCCCTAGACAAGTTGATTACTTGAAAAAAACTTCCATTTAAAAACACAAGGTAGGCAAACTTTAAAACGTCTTGGAGACATTTCACATAGAGATTCGACAATTTTTCCGAAAAGCAAGTAAAGCGGGAAACATTGTAAAGAACTCTGTGATATAGGTAGGAAACTAGAACCATTGTGGTTTCTAATGGCAGGCATTGACTATATGCACTTATACAAGTGCAATCCCCTTTAAGACGTAACCAATGGCAGGTACATACAAAGGATACCACAATCGCATCATTCTCATTTCAAATTGCATGTGTAACGGCGATTTACCTTTTTCTAGTGGATATCAATAAACAGACATCCGGGATAATGAGCAGTAGCCTTAAAGATCGCTGCACAACCAAATCCACGCCTAATTCGTAAGGTTTGCGTGTAAGTTCGAATTAAGTATGCAAAGTAGTCAAAAACCACAACATCAATCGAGACGGAATCTTAATCTCTTACTCTTCAATGGTTGCTAAAGTCGGGCATATGAAGTATGCTTACTTCTACTAGTCCGATCTCCAAAAAAAAATTAAAAAGATACCGATCCCTGTAAAGGAACACAATCGCAGCATTTTCTTCAAATTTTTTTTTTTTGGGGGGGAGGGGGGATGTGTCTGTGTACAAGGCAAGAAATCTATTATACTAGTATATCAAATTGGGTAGTATAACAAAACGAAATCAATACAGAATCTACAGATCAACGCTGTATCGGTAGTCCAAATTAAGTAGACGCGTTCTTGAAAAATATAATACATCCAAACGCGACGGTATTGACGATCGAGCTTCAAACACAGAGCCCCCATTCTAAACACGATGGTCACATTGGAAACAATTGAACAACAAAGATTACATCAATCGAGTGCCGTAAATGTAGAATAAAGATCACGTACCAGATACAGAATCGTATGAAGCGATAAGCAAGCGATCGAAGCTAAGAAGAAGGCTTGAAAGGCCTCAGATTTGGTGAGATCTGAGAGACGGAAGTTCAACTTTTATTAGATCTCAGATTCGTCGCTTCAAGGTGAAGAGAGAGAGGTGGCGGGCGGCCAATGAAGAGCGGTGATTGAGGTGAATTTTTGTGAGTGCTTTTAGATGGGAGGAGAGAGAGAGAGAGAGAGAGAGAGCGCAATGGTTAGACGAAACGTGAATTGCCCGCTAAAAAGGAGTAATCTGTCGAGTAATTTTAAGAAGTCCTTCCCTTACCAAAGAGGGGTTGATGGGCAACACCTGTCGTGCGTTTTATTTGCTACCATTCACGCGGTTCTCGCATTTGTTTTTCTTAATTAGTGCACGATGTTTTAATTACGGAGTATATTGCATTGCCGATTGGTAAAGATAATCAATATTGTACAAATGTACTAATTTGCCAAGGGAGAGAGAAACGACTCCACGAAGAAAAGGATAAAGAGCAGAATTAGTCCTAGTTTGGCGGTCGGAGATGATTTTGGGTGGATTTGTAATAAAAGTAAATTTGAAGTGAGAGTGGGCCAACCTCCTAAGAATGGTGAATTTGGATATGAAGTGTTTGGATGGTATTTTGAGAATGAGAATTTGGAGGGTGGATAAGATGGCAAATGATTGAATTGCCCCCAATTTATTAATTTAATTGACAACATGGTTTAATTTCAAGAGAATTTTAATTAGTCATCCTATTAAAAAAAGATCGTTATGATCCCACCCCATGTGGTTTGAATAGTTATGATTTCATCCTGTAAAAGGATATTAGGACATTAGCCATCCTGTTAAAAAAAGATCGTTATGATCCCACCCCATGTGGTTTGAATAGTCATGATTTCATCCTGTAAAAAGGATATTAGGACAGTTATGCCCTTATTAGGTATTTAATTAGTATCTAATATATACTAATAGTATATTCTATACTAATTTGTACATCCTAACCTTTCTTAATTGACGTCATAAATTTGGAAACCAGAAGTTTCCACAAATCCTACCTCCCTTAATTAACATCAATTAATATGTTCCCTTAATTGACGTCAATTAATATTATATTCTTTTAGTAACGTTGTGTATGTTGTAGCATAAAATAAGATGCAACAAATAATGGAAAGAGATAAAAGAACAAAGAAATACCTTACTGCAAAAGGGGGAGGATATGTTCTTCGTTCTTCGTATAACGTTGTGTCTCATGAATTTGTTATTCATCTGGCACGTAATTAATGTTAGGAAAGATTATAAGATTACGTAGCGGTGGTGGTTGGAGATCAAAGGCCGGAGATCGGAAGGGAAGAGCTCCATCACGTTTTGGCCGGAGAGTGCTCTGAAAGTTCTCTGAGGTGCGTGGAGTGGTGTCGGCATAGAGCTCCATCATGATTTGACCACATGGTGCATCGCCGCCAAACTCGGAATCGATCGGTCTCGATGGCGACGGAAAAACCCAACGAGTAACCTTTTAATCTCGATCGATCTCACAATCTCGTTTGATTACTGTAATATTTTGTTTTGTGTTGTATGGTGGTGGTGGGTTTCGGATCTTGTTAATGGCGGCAGTGTTTTTTTTTTTTTTTCAATGGTGGTTTGTTTTCGATTCAAGGCTGGTGTTTTAATGGTAAATCAATAAATCATGTTCACGTGCTTTTCTAACAATGGTTATTTCACACATTGAATATGGTTTATTGATTTACCATTTTGGTGATTTGATATAGTAAAAGTAGTAAATCAATAAATCATGTTCACTGACACGTGAACATGGTTTATTGATTTACCATATTGGGTGATTTGATACAATAAAATATGGTTCACTGGTTTAGCACTTCGGCACTTTGGTGATTCAACAAAGTAAATATGGTGCATTAATCTACCATATGTTTCATAGTTAATCTACCATTTTTTTGTGGTGCATTAGGTGAAAATGTCATGATTATTTATTTTTAATTTTGTTTGGAGATTTTGGGTGTGACAAGATGAGAGAAGAGAGAATTTAAAAACATAGAAAAGAGAGATTTTAGAGAGAGAGAGAGAGAGAGAGAGAGAGAGAGAAATTAGGAAAGATTGAGATAAATTAGGAAAGATTAAGAGAGAAAATATATTAGGAAAATCAAGAGAGAGAAAGGGTATTTTGGGATTTATTTGAATTTCATGATGGAATCATAAATATTCAAATCTCGTAGGATGGAATCATAATAATCTTTTTTGTATGGGACCCCTAATTAACTATAATTGAAATAAATACACAATAATTACATAAATATATTTAAATTATATTACATATTTAAAAAATAATAATTATGAAAAAATAATTCAAAAAAAAAATCAGAAAGTGAAATTTTTTTAAATTAAAAGACAATTTAAATTTGTATTATAAATTTAAGGGGTAATAAATTATTATTATAAATATGTGGTAAATGTGTACTATTACAAATTTAGAAAGTCTTAAATGTGTGTGTGTCTATACACACACACACACACACACACACACACACACACACACACACACACACACACACACACACACACACACAACAGCTGCATCATCTTCCTCCCCATTTTCGATCAGATCAAAGTAATCGACTACCATTTTTGGATCAGCTCCGGCGACGACTTCAGGCTAATGGACTCCTCCTCCTCCTCCGACCTCACATCTTCACCGGCAAGCCACCACCTCCACCTACCCCATGGTTGCTCCGACGATGGTTTCGCCCCTCTCAGGCTAGGAAAATTTCTAGATCTAAACCCATAGTTGCTCCGATGACAATGGTAATCTCTCCGACGACGAAGATGGTTGCTCTGACGATGGTAATCTCTCCTGTTTTTTTTTTTTTTTTTTGTTCAAAACCCCCAAAAATCACCCGAATTTTGAGGGGTATTTTGGTACCCAAAACTCACAAATCCCCCTTGATTTGCTAACAACAGGGGGGAGGCTGTCGTTAGCTAATCTGGGTGCTCCCGGATTTGTACTCCCAACAATGATTTTTTTATTTATTTTTTTTGCAAATCCGGGGGGCAAAAATGGCGTGCCAAACGCTAGCTTGTGGTGGGACCTGGATTACAAATCCGGGTGTGAGGCAAATTCGGTCGCCAAACAAGGCCTTAGGGAGTTACAAATTGCCACACTTTGAGGATCACAATACCACAATGAAATGTGAGTTTATTCATACGGAAAGGGGGAGGGAAAAAAAAGAAGAGGAACACCATCTTTGCTTTTTTTTGCACTCATCATGAGGGGTGTTGTAGCTCCATATCAGTTTTGCGATGGAGAATTTTTTGGCTCGGAGGTGGTCGTGCATGATGAAAGAACGCGGTAAATTACATAGAACTTGAGACTTTGGATATTTTTGTTGAAGCCAGTCATGTGTGAAATGGTAGCAAAAATAGTGCGGGAAAGGACGTGGGGACCCGGCTCCACGTCTACCTTTGAGGACCCCAGTAGTCATCGTTAGGGTACAATATCTCACCGATATTTATCGCTTCGCCATGAGAAGACGATAGTTTCTTAGTAACCCGATTGTTGGTCAAGGGCAAGGCAAGATAAACGAGAAGAGGGTGAGAGAATGGGGAGGGGGAGAGGGAAACCGAAGGAGAAAGGGTCGCCTCTTGCTATTGGAAATAAAAGAGAAGGTGCTAGCAAATATTAGAGAGGGAGAGATAGAAGTTTCATGTCATGTACTTGACTTAAAAGCATCATGCCGTTGCATTAGGACAACTTTTTTCTCATATTATAAAAAGTGTGTATCACCAGATCATTATGTGGCATATTCATCATAAAGAACTTAATAATGCTAGTTGAAAGAAAATAAATATAATTGATTATCTACTACACAAAAGTGGTATAAGGCGATTCATGATTTTTACAAAGAATGATTTATTTCCTATCTTATATAGCCCTCTAAAGTTCGAATATAATCTATTATTCAATGTTTCCCATTATTTTTGCGTCCGCAGTACCATCAAATATCAGTTAAATCACGTAAATCATGCACAAACTCTTATTTCATGGATGTGTACATATAATCGAACACGATTTGTAAAATGTAAAAACCACATAATTATTGGACAAAAACCTAATTACAAGTTATTTTGAGAATCTATCTGAAAAAAGAACTTGTAATAAAAGTTTTAATTACAAACTATGTAAGACTATAATTAGGTTTATCGTAAACTTGTTTTCCTAGAAATAGAAAACAAAATTTATCTTAAAAGGAACAAAATAACCTTTTCAATGACCTACCTCTACAAGAAATGTGTTTTGTCTATTTATATACTCCATTATGGGAAAATCCATGGGCTTGACCCATTTCCTTCACTCTTGTTTTCAAGGCTCGACTTTATTCATAGGGTGGTTCTATTAGCAACCACGGTTTAGCTAAATTCAAGCCACTGGAAATCAAAAACACAAAATTGTATTTTAAACCCATAACTTGCTAAATAAAATCAGGAAATTTTTCCAAACTTTCCCAATTTACCCCTCCAACCTCAAACTCAATTAAATTCCTAAAAGACCCCTCCTACCTCAAACTCAATTAAATTCCTAAAATACCCTTGCAAAATGCCTAAGGGAAAAAAACCCAAAACAAACTTAAATCTTTCCCTCCCCAAAATCCCACCATCAGTAGTTCATCTTCCTCACTCATCGATCTTCCTCTTCCTCTCACATTGATGCCATGACCGCCTCCCCTCCCCGTCTCCTTCCTCTCCTCTCTTCCCCTTCCTGTCTATAAACCCCCCTCACCCACAACCACTCCCTCCCTCTCCTTTGCTAATAGACTTCGTCAATGGTTAAAAGAAAAAGGAATGAACTCAGTTTTTCGAATGTGATTTCTGCAAATTATTTCTGCAGCTTTTTGAAGAATTTGAAGAGAAATACGGGTAGTTTGAACAAAGAAGAACACCTGGTGCGAGTCCACCCGATATAGATTCAGATCCTTATTCTACACGTCCAGAATTAAGCACTTTTTGGTCTCAATTTTTATTACAGGCCAGTAAATTTCTCCACCTCGTACCTATTTGTATCTCGATCTCTCGATTTCCAAGTTCTTACGTTCACATATTTTTGTGTGTGAGATTTAGGGTTTGGTCAATTAGTTAAACCAAACCCATCGCTGAAATTTTGCTCCCAGTGATCAATATTAATTTCATAATATCAGAATATGGTAATGGGTCATTGTGGTTATGAGGTGTATCTCCGATTCAAGTGTTGTTTCGTGTTCGTTCGTTTTTTTTCTTCCTACTGTTGCTTAACTTGTTATTGCTTGGGGGTTTTAATTAGACTTTTGGTTTAGCTAATCTATTGAGTATTTTGGAGAAGTTAAAGAGTATATTATTTTGCATTTCAATGTATTGGTAATGTACTAATGCCGTAATAATCGATGGACTCTTACCTTGAGTGGTACATTTCAATGTATGGAAAAGTCTGCAACCATGGGAATTTTTCATCGAACTACTACGTTTTCGGAAAGAAATTGGGAAACTACTACGTTTCTTGAACTATTTGTAAAAATACTCCTTAGCGCAATTTGGAATTGCGCTAATTATAAATCGCGACCTGGAATTGCGCTAACAGTGCCCATGTGGCACCCGAAGTCCACGTAGGTCTTTAGCGCGATTGCAAATTGCGTTACCCAAGGCTTCATAAAAATTGAATGGACTCGTCGGAGTGGAGAGAGAAGCGTTCTTTGCGGTGAGAGTAGTGTCTAGGTTCGTCGTTTAGGAACATGACCCGTAGAAGAGAAGGAAGTAGAAGTGACAATTCCAAAAGCGATGATTGATAAGTGGGAAGCTTGACTCCAAGGCTTTAAAGAACATCAAGCTCCTCCTCCGCTGCAAGACAGCCGCCCCTTGATGCCGGACTCTTCTCCGAAGCCATCAGGCACTTCTCCAAAATTGTCGAACGGATCGTTTAGCGCCACCACGACACCTTCAATTGCTAGGTATCATCACTCTTGCTGGGGTAATGAAATTTTTTCGTCTTCTCTCTGAAGGGAGGAGTTTCAGAGAATCAGTTCAGTCCTTGTTTTTTTAGAGGTTGGGTAGCTCAATTTCACATCGCGCTAAACACCTACTACAGCGCAATTTGCAATCGTGCTAAACACCTACGTGGACTTCGGGTGCCACATGGGTACTGTTATCGCAATTCCAGTTCGCGTTTTGTAGTTAGCGCAATTCCAAATCGCGTTAAGGAGTATTTTTACAAATAGTTCAAGAAACGTAGTACTTTCCCAATTCCTTTCTAAAAACGTAGTAGTTCGACGAAAAATCCCAACCATGGACTGTTCAGCTTATCAAATGGTTCACACAGTTGCATGTTGAGTTCTGACGATGATTGACTTATGTTTTACAGTATTGTATAAGTATGTTTGTTGAGTGGTAGATAAAAAATGGCTAG
The DNA here is from genome assembly GCA_016920895.1 of Vaccinium myrtillus. Taxonomy (NCBI): domain Eukaryota; kingdom Viridiplantae; phylum Streptophyta; class Magnoliopsida; order Ericales; family Ericaceae; genus Vaccinium; species Vaccinium myrtillus. The sequence continues at coordinate 16,750,785 of CM029276.1, forward strand.
ACGTTTGATCAGTCATTGCTAATTGCTATGAGTGCTTTAGTTTAAGAAGGCTGCTCCCAAAGTAGATGTGAAAGATCTTGATGACAGCTTTCTAATGTGACTGTATCGGTAGGTGTCTAGTTTCCCATTTGATGACCACAACTGCCCTCCTATTCATCTGATCAAAGTCATTTTGTCAAAGTGGTTGACGGAGGATATAGAAAATATTGTGGTTGTGCATTGTAAGGCTGGAATGACAAGGAATAGGGCTGATGATATCTAGCCTCCTTCTGTATTTGTAGGTGGGGTTATTGCAATATGTTTTATGCGAGTGGTCTATTGTTCCTTACTAGGGAGTAGGGGTGCACAAACACTGGACTGGGTTGGGTTTGGGCCGGGCTTATATTAGATAATAACGAGATTTGTACATTCCCAAACCCGGCCCATTCATAATCGGGTTTCATTTAATATGTTCAAGCCCGGCCCAATTAAAATTTTACTATCCCAAGCCCGTCCAACAAGCCCATTTATTTTTCTATCGCATGGTATTACAAACATATATTAATCAACCATAAGATTAAGAAGACCTACAACCAAAAGATTAAGGAGATTCAACAAGAAAAATAGTAAAAAACTGTTAAAAAGAAAAGATGAGATATTGAAGAGTAGATAAAGATGATCGTATTCTTGAATAAGAGATGAGGAGATCTTACTAGATAAGAGATGAGTAGATGCGCCTTTTCATCAAGATAAACAAACCCTAAATATATATATATATATATACGAAAAACTTCTAGTCCACAACTCCCAAAAATAAGAAAAAATTGATTTTTTTTGTGTTGCAAATTATTTTTGGAAAATCCGAGCAGTCCAATGTGTTCAGAAAGTGTTTTCAAGGGACCACGCGGGAAATCTTAAAAAAAAATACCGGGAAGGGCTTGATCCAAGCAGTTTTCGCAAAAAAACTGTGAAGACAAGGGATTGGCCAAGGTAGGGCTACAAACGAGCCAAGTCGAGCCAAGCTTTGTAAGAGCTCGGCTTGGTCGTAAACGAGTCGAACTGTTAACTAGCTGAGCGAGACTGATTTACTTAATGAGCATCTTTAAACGAACCGAGCTTTTACAAACTGAACTTAGCTCGTTTAGTAAACCGACCCAAAAATAGAGCTCGAGCTCGGCTCGATTGCTAAACGAGCCGAGCCAGAACCGAACCGAACCAAACCGAGTTCTAATGAGCCGAGCTGTGAGTAGCTTGGCTCATTTGAGCCCTAGGCTCAAGTGGTTTTGGTATGAGATTATGGTTTTCGTTTCTCCTGAAGCCAAAAGAAAATTGTGAGCCGTTGGATCGCGTGAAGGGCGTAGGATCCAATGGCCTACAATTGTTTTCCCGCACTTTTTTTTGAGGGAGCCCTCATATGAAACTTATATATATATATAGTATTAAATCCAATTGTTCATGTATGAATGGAGCAACATGCTTCATTTTGTAGAAATTAAATCAGTATTGTACTTGGCGTAAATTTAGAGGTTTCAGCCAACTAATTATCCACTCATTGTTTCAATTTGAAGCTGTAAAGGGGTTGTTGCCATGAATCCTATGATAGATTCAGGACACGACTTAGTTTTCACTTTTCATTATATCTTGATCTTTTTCAAATTTTCCCATCAGAAATGAACTACTGAATGGAGAATCCAATTTACTTGCAGAGGAGCTTTTTGGATTCTTATTATACTTCCACTCATGAAACCCTTGTGCAAAATTTATTATGCACCTATTACATAAACACTTTTGTTGATTCTCATTATAATTTAAAAACATCTATTTTGCAATCAAATATTCAGATTCTAAAAACTAAGTGGCTCCCACAACGCCGTAATTTGGTAGAAAATTTTGAGTTTTGATATGAAGGTCCTAGGCTTTGAGACATTTCATGTACCTGGACTAACATGGGTTTCACACAAACAAGTGCATACCACCAACGTTTTAGGATATAATCTGCCAAATAAAAAATAAGCCAATCTGGATAACATGGATTCATGATTTCCATCGTACAAATGCTACACAAAAATAAGCCAATTTAGCCAAACCGGTTACAGACCAGTCACTCAAAACAAACAAAAAATGCAGCCAACTACTTAATTTAGGTTACAAAGTTACAAGAACCCTACTTTGATACTTGTAAAATCATAAATCGAGAAAACAAATATCACTTCTGCAGTCCAGTGAAACAACTCTGTTCACATGCAAATCTCATCCTTGCTCTACAAGCCTTTACCAATTTCTCAGAGGCCTTGATCACAATGACATGACCGTGTTCTTCACCGGTACTTTTCATCCACTCTTTTAAGGCATCATCCGTGTCAAACACCTACCAACATTATAAAAAACCATCATATCCATATATGAGACTTCCACATTCAAAGGGATATAAATATTAACATTCACCTTGCCCGTTGTAAATTGCTGCGTATAATCATAAAGAGTAGGAGATGGGCGTACGTGGCTATTATGCGTTGAAGCGTTGCACTGAACAAAACAAAAAAACATATGGAGAAAAAAAAACAAACATTTTGGTAAAGAAAACATGAATTGTTACCAAAACGTTAAGTTTTAACAATTGAACACATGTCACAAATTCAAATTTTAAAAGATGAACTATTTGATACTATTCGGATACAAACAATTGATTTAAATCTACACTTCCTACATTTGCCCGTATTTGGATTTTTAAATAATTCATGTTTTAAAATCTAAATAAGGTACATCTTTCAAATATTAAACGCTGAAAACATTGTGTAAATTCAATAATGAGAATCTGAATGGCGGACGACGAAAACCGCAAAATTAAAAAAAGTTTGGGTCTTACCTCTTTGGTTGCTTTTGCCTCCTGAACCACCATTTTCTTCCCATCATCTTCCTTGTCGACCTCCATGCCACTTGTAATAGAAAAATGGAGCCCCATTGCCGTTTCTTGAATTTCGAAATATGAGAGTAATGGGTTAATGGAAGGGGAAGAAACTTTCATGGATTGCTAAATTCATCCCACTAAATTAAGATATTGTGTGGTTGGTTTGTACTAAATTCATCCTACTATATTAAGGGACTAAATAGTCTTTATACACAAGGGTGTTTTTGTCTAAAATTGGTTAAATTTTAATGCGCTCAATTTGGCCAATTTTTGGTTGTTAATAGAATCACCCCATGAAATTAACATGTTGCATTTGAAAGGTTTTTTTTTTTTTTTTTCAAAAGCTAAAAATTGGATTTTGCCATTGAACGTTTGAATAGTCTAAACACTTTCATTCACTCCAAATTGAGCGTAAAGCCGTAAACCCTAGCCCGGAACCCTAGCATTAAACCCCAGTCCGGCTCTCTCACTCATAACACCGAGCTGCCTCTCTCTCTCTCTCTCTCTCTCTCTCTCTCTCTCCATGGACGAACTAGAAGAGGCACCTTCCACCAACCCAAACAGCAAACTGACAGTTTTATGCGAAGAGTGCAAGTTGAAACCATCAGAGTACAAATGCCCAAGTTGTTCTACACGCTCTTGCTGTCTTCCTTGTGTCAAATCTCACAAACAATGCACTGGGTGTACTGAAAAGAGGCAGCAGACCCAGTTTGTCCCTTTCTCTTAGTTCGATGATAATCTCCTCCTTTCTGGTAATTCTTCCATCTCTCCTCCTCAATCAGCTCAATAGGTTCGGAAATCTGACACCCTTTTCATCATTACTTTACGCCTTGTTCGTTGTGTGTATTCATTATTTTTTTCATTGAAATTTACTACCCCTTTTATAGTTTTACATATTTGTGAATGAGTCTTGTGTTACTAGGGCTGTAAACCGCTGCTCGAGGCTTGCCTCACTCAGTAATGGAGCCGAGCCGAGCTTGACTTTTAGGCTCGTATAGTGAAGCTCAGCTCAGCTTGTTTTCACCTAGGTAATACCTGCAACAGAGCTGAACACTATCATGATAAAAACTTGCTACAGATGATGTAGAATGAAATATGAAATTTCCATTAAGCTTCTATGGAGAATACAAATGCGAATATAAGGCTTCTTATGACCTTTTTTTTCCCGATAAGCAAATATTTTATAGAGCTTAACCAAAAGAATCACAAGTATAGGGATAACATCCCAGATTCATCACAAAAGAAGAAAAGAAAAATTAGCTAGGAATGAACAAAGCAAAACAACCTAACTATACAAATCTCAGGATTCTATTAGACACACTCCATCTTGCACATAGATCTTTGTTTGCAATGGAAGCTTTCAAATTCCTTCTGGATCTTAGGAAGGCCTTGACTTCAGAGTGAATACGAAGATACCTGATCTTGAGATAATATCTTCTTCTGGAAAATTCTAGAGTTCCTCTCCCTCCACAAACCATAGACAGCAGCAGCCAAAGAAGCTCTAAGGCAGATACGCCCTAGAGGCGTAGACCTTCCCCTTGGCTTTTGAGCAAAACCAATTTAAATACAACACCCAGTTCGTCAGGCATTCCTTGAACAAGGCTACACTTCACCAACCTTTGCCAAACATGCATAGAAAAAGGGTAAGAAAAGAAGAGATGAGCATGTGATTCAATAGCACTACCACAACAATTACCATCCACCTGCATCCCATTTCCTCAATCGATCTGTAGTACTCAATCTGGACAAAGCTGCAAGCCAGAGAATAAATGACCATCTAGGGACACTATTACTCCCCCAGACAATTGATAAGCCCCTAATATTGTAGATATCCGGGCTTATCTAGCTCATTTTTGTCACACACGCTTGTATATTTTGGCTTTATACAATTGATTTTGTGCGAGGTGTGTTTTTGATGAGTTTCAGGAAATAGGAGCTAAAAGACGTGTCCAAAGCTTCAAATAATTTCCGGTTGTATCCGGAAGTACCCAAGACCCTCAATGCCTTGGAGTACATTCACCTAAGCTTAGAAGTCGATTCGAGGAGCTTTGGAAGGTCCAATGAAGGCCCGGGGCAAAGGAACATGAAAATGGAGCTATAAGCCTCGAGGAAATCCGACACACTGATAGGAAAAGGCTCATTTCTCTCAAAATGCAAAGGCTATGAATATGAGGTCAATTGGGGTTTGAAAGTAGACTCATAGATCTTTCCAATGGTTCATGAATTGCCTCATTCCGAGTTCGGACGAAGCTGGGGCATGCCCGCGAAGTTGGGTAAAAAATCTGCCTGAACAGACGGAGTTTGGATTGATCCACTCTTACAATTGGATCGATCCAACTCATCCAAATTCTCATCAGAGCCATTTGGATCGATCCATCCCTTAATGTGGATCGATCCAATCACGTCCGGGAAGCTATTTTGAAGCACTTTTTGGACTTTCCAGTTATGAAAATTCTTCCTCTTTGTGAAGGCTTTTTGGACACTTTATTTTAGAGAGAAAGAGTTGTATATATCTAACTCTCCACTCTATTTCCTCTTACTTTACTTTAAGTCATTTTAGCTCTCCCCTCTCCTCCATTGGAGAGGGTTTCAAGCTTTCTCTCTCTAGAAAACTCATGTAAGTTTTGTGTTTCGTTTAATTTCTCGTGTTTTAATGTTGTAGCTATTACTTAGATCTTCCATAATATCAAGTTTGTTTATCTCATGTTTTGCATTTCCTTCAAATTTCTAGTCATGTTTCCTTGTGTAATGTGTGAGTAGTTTAAATAGGCTTAGTCATGGGGTGATTAACACTCCATGACTCGGGTTTAATCCGTTCATCTCATCAAAAAGTATTCATTTCTTGTTTATCAAACATTTAGGGTTTCATTTTATGTACCAAAGTTTGGGTTTGTTAATCCCTTTGATCCCACATAGCCAAGGGTTTAACTACTTAGCACGTGGGATGCTTAGGGCAATGTCAATTTAAACGTTTGCCAAATGAATCGAAAACCCTAATCTTTGTTAAACACCTTTTCTAGTTAAATGGTTTATTGGGAGCATTTGACGATGTCCCGAGCCAGTAATCAAGAGAAGAACGGATTAGCCTTGGTCATGGTTGTTAAAATCCCATAGACTTCACCTTAGTTTAATTAGTAGTTGTGAATACCCCGCAGGATTTCACGAAATGTTTTAGGAAAACGGTTTGATTGATTAACGAGAGTCGCCACCCGGGTTTAAGGACCGTACCCGAGAAACCAGTTTGAAATGACTCTTTTGCCCTTGGTATATAAAATATTTTACCAGCCTGCTTTTATTGAGATTTCTCAAGTCCGGGAGCTAGGTTACAAGAGGGGAAGGAATTTAAAGCACCCCTCTCGCCCGACACAATTACCGGTCTCTACTCAATGTTCAAGGGATTTTGGAAAATGCTGTTTTATACGGACTTCATTCACAAAATCATGCAGGAACACATGAATGCATTTACAAGGCCAAAATGACGTGCGTGGATACATGTGCTAAATGTTATGAATGTATGAAAATGATATTTCTCCCACTGAAATGCAAGAAAAGGTGACTAAATGACTCAGAAAGATCCCAAAATAAACCCATGAACACCACACTATGCACACCTGGATTGTAAACTGGGCACCCACACCAAGCAAATCCAGGCGCCTGGAATAAGAGTGGGCGCCTGGAATAGGGTACTCCAGGTGCCTGGAATGATTGTGGGCGCTTGGAACTCACAAGTGCAGGCGCCTGGAATATCAAACAGACATAAATTTTCTCTAATCTAGGCTTTAGAGCAATCAACAAATGCAAACCTTGGTATTTGTTCTACAACATGCACAATGATGTATGATGATGTTTTGAACTAGATGGTCCACAAAATCAGATTTAAGAGATGATTTGCCCTTGAGATACCATGATTAAGAGTGTTCCATGGATTATATGTGATGAACTAATTTGACCTTGTACCCCTACTATGCACTTCAGAATATATGTGATGAACTTTTGTTTGAAAGAAAAGAAAGCAAATGACAAAACTTTCATAAATCCTACACAAACATGTGAAAAATGCAAATGAACTCAAAGATCCTATTTTATTCACTAAAATGCTTATGATGTTGCTCGCTATTCAATAGTATACATGATGCAAACCATAAACATCCCATTATTGTCCTTATCCACTTGATTTTCCTTTCTAAAATGCCATGGATCATGTTTTATATTGATGATTTGGACCACATAAAGTAAACAACTACCATGAATGATATGGAACAACTTATATGCTCATCTTGAAATGAAAATAAAACAGAAAATACAAGGGAAGGGAGAGAACCCAGGCGCCTATACTTGGGAAGTATAGGCGCCCACACTCAAAGTGGGTGCATGTAATGAGACTTTTTTTTTTCTGTTCTGTGATATTTGAACCCTTCCGAGCTCTAAACTAGTATGAAGAACTAGTTAGAACTTAAATGGTGTCCCCTCAGGGCCCTTGAACACTGTTTTGGTAGAAAATCTACCTTGAACTTTGATTGGTGAGCTTGGATGAGTAGTTTGGGGACTTTTGGGGGCTGAGTAGGTTTGAATTAGCTTTCTGAAACAGAAAATGTTTGGCTATAGGTGTTTGATTGAGGCTTGGCTATGAAGGATGAAGGTTGATGGAACTCAAGTGGCAAGAAAAATGGGTTTTGAGGTTGAACCGAGAGGGATGGACCAGGGATGAAGTTTCTGGAGATTTTTTAGCAGAGTAACAGTATTATAGAGGTGAAGAACTGATCCCCTTGAAATGGAGTGGGAGGGAGGTATATATAGGGAGAGAATGGGGTAGTTTTGGGTGAATTTTTAGAGGAAAAATGAATTTGAATTTTAAAATGTGGAGAGATAATGTATTGGAGGGAGTTTTGAATAAAAAAAACGTGGGATAATGTAGGGGAGGAGCCCATGGTTTCAATCAAAACTAGCTGGAAATTTCGCATTGGAAATAGTTCCGGGTGCCTGGAATTGGGAGTCTAGGCACTTGTACTTGGAGACTACACAACATTCCAAACTTCGCGGGGCCGCTCTGGGTGCTACCGAACTCTGTTTTGTGCTTGGTTTAAAGCGTTGAAAAGGTAATTGAGTCTACTTTCTAAGCCAAGTGGTTTGAACCCAAGATGATTTGTACATCAAAATCTATGACCATTTTACCCTCAGAAGGTCGAAAAAACGAGTTGTTTTGGTAAAACATGCACATCTCCCTCATTTTAAAATGGATTGGGACATATTATATATCAATAAAGAAGGTTTTGAATGTACTAGAAGGTGGTGCAAGCTTGGGTTTATTTTGAAGAGGTTTTGGAGGGGTTTTGGTAGGTCCTCAAGTACTCAATCAAGCTTCGCGTGCTTTTATCAGGCATTTTCATCCTTGGAAATGCTTGATAAGTTTCCCGGGTCAAAATTGGGGTGTCTACAGTAGTTTTAATCTTCCGAGTTGTTCTCGAACTTGAGAGAATTTCACCAATCGAACCACAAAATAAGTTTGCCGCTTTAAGGCTAAAAACTTCATTCACAAGTCAACCATCACGCAAGGTGCATTCGGTCCCTGTGGATTCGACCCGGTCTTACCGGTTATTATGCTACGCAATACCTAGTCCTACGCTTGGGGCGACACCATCTACGATACAAATCTAGGTCGCAAGCAACAATGCTACACCTGCCTGAGGAGTAAACCTCTTTCTGATAGTATTCCAAGCTGAATTTGTGCTATAATTCCCACAAGGATGTGGCAGTCACACCACAAAATCTTCCAGATTAGGAACATGCAAGATATTAGGAGGGAGGGGACTAGGCAATGATTGACTGGATTGCCATGTTTCTCAGTTTAGGCCAAACCAATGTCCATTTACAATAATGGAAGAAACTTTGGCTTGTAAAGCTCTTGCCCTGTTGACCACAATATTATCCCCAAATTTATCATAAAGGGGGCCAAGAGAGTGCCAGTTATCAAGCCACAAGAACGTAGATTGACCATTGCCAATATGGTACTTAATAAGAGGCTCATCAAGATATCTAAGACCCTAGATTTTCCTCAAGGTCCAAGATGCATCACTGGGAATGTGGACTTCTTACCACCTTACTAACTGCATATTAGAACTTGATCGTACTCCTATTAGGGAAGGACCTCCTATTCGGCTATGCCGCTCCAAATTCTCCATAACATGCACACGGCTGTGGTCAACAAGCCTTCTTAACCAAAACGTATGGGTGGCTGGCAATTCCCACACTCTGCCGCTGACCGATTCATAATCCAGAATATGCCAAAAGTTAAGAGAATGTCAGGCTCCATAGGTCTCTAGCAGCTATACAATGCATCAAAAGATGATTTACGATTTCCTCCCTCTCCTTCTTAGGCATGCAATACCAACAAAGGATAAGCTACAACGTTTTCTAAGTTTGAAGCCATGATAATGGCTTTCAGAGAGGCTTTCCACTGGAATATAGCAGTCTTGGAGGATTCTTGTTCCTCCAAACACTTTTAGGGAAACCCTTGCTACAGAAACCCTTAGGGAAGGTGCAAACTGAATCATGTGGCGTAGTTAGGTTAACTGTAGTTTTGTACTTTTGATTTCAAATTCTGAATTTTGTTATTGGGTCGAAGTTTTTTTTTTTTTTTCCCCGTTGGTAGCATGTTCATTTGAGAAGTTTGTTGTCTCCTTTTGATATCTTTTGTGAAGTTCTAAATATCTCATGTTACCTATGTTGCACGGATCCGCCATTTTTGGCGAAGTATCCATGTGGATACAGGTGAGGGTGCGGGATATGTGTCAGACAAGGCTTCTTGAAGATGGATACGGCATGTGCGCTGTTTGAACCAGTAGAGAGAGAGAGAGAGAGAGTGAGAGAGAGAGAGAGAGAGACGTCCAGAGAGAGAAAGGTTGGTAGATATATATATATATATATAGAGAGAGAGAGAGAGAGAAAGTGTGTGTGTGTGTGTGTGTGTGTGTGTGAGAGAGAGAGAGAGAGAGAGAGAGAGAGAGAGACGAGCGAGTGAGAGAGAAGATACCTGATGAGACGAACTCCAATGAGTTCGATCTATGCTATTCAAGATCTAGACATGTTCTCACCATGGCTGCTTCTTGCGTGGTAGGAAGAAACGTAAGGCTGCTAGGGTTTCTAATGAGCCAGATGTATTAATGAATTTGGAGAGATGTTTGGGCTGCTGAGTTATTACATAAATGGGTCAGGCTATTAACTTTTCAATTCATATGAGTTCACATGGTTCTAGACCCAAAATAAAAAGATCCAAAAGATTCATAGCCTTATTAAAGGCTTCTCATGTAGTAATTGGTTCTAAAATACCACAGAAAACAAATAATTAATTAGTTTACATATAAGATTAATTATTTAAATAAAAATTTATTATTTTAAATAGAAATTCAATTATTTAATATAAAATATTAACTATTTGACATATCCCAACTAGGATCCTTCTCCGTATAATCATAATGAGATCCAAAGTATGTATTGAGGTGAGCATGAGAGAAATAGAGTAGTGCTAAACAACAAACGACTTAGAAATGCCAATGCATAACCACAATGAGATCCAAACTGTCGACATATTTATAGAATCTCTTTTCCATCATCGAAACCCCTTTTCATAAGTTCATTCAGTCCACTACAACATTTCATTTATTTTCCTCTCTCATGTCAAAATCAACATTTTCCACATTTTCAAAGCTGGAAATTTTGGGTCACGTAACCCATGCTGAGTATTCAGTCCCCTTCCTATCCACACCCCTTAAGTTACGGACTTTGTTCGCACCTCCTAGTTCCGGACCAAATCTCGACGGTCTGAACCGTTCAATGTGTTTAAAACGTATTTTTAAGGGCCCCCGCGAGAAATCAGCAAAAAAAAAAAAAAAAAAACTAGGAAGGGCTTGATCCGAGCAGTTTTTCATAAAAACGAACATATACAATTTTTATAAAAAAAAATTGCTCGGATCAAGCCCTTCCTGGTATTTTTTTTTTTTGTTGATTTCTGCGGGGACCCTTAAAAACACCTTTTAAACACATTGGACAGTTCGAATCGCTGAAATTTCGATTGGGATCTATGAGGTGTGGACGAAGTCCGGATTTTAAAGGTTTGGATAGGAAGTTTAGTGGCCGAGTATTTTGGGCCTCGTAACCCTTGCCGAGCATTCGAGACATCTCCCTAGGACCTCGTAGCCCTCTACTGACCGAGATTCACGGGCTCGTAACCCTTGCCGAGATTCACGGGCCTCGTAACCCATGCCTATGAACACCCGAATTGGGTCCTTGTAACCACAAACCAATTTTAAGTCATAAACTTTCCTTTTTCAAGTATCACGTGTCCTTCAAGTGTCCATTTCAAAACGTAGTTCATTTCGTTGAAAAACATATCCATTGTCCCTGACATTATCATGTGTCAAACGTATGAGAGTAATTAAAATCGTAATCGAACAAGTGTAACAACTAACTGCACAAGTATTGAATTACGATGGAGGATTTCAACAAGTTATGAGGTGTAAATGGACGATATCTTCAAGTACATGGTTAAATAACTCAACTGGAGGCCAAACCAGGGCCAAACAAACAACCCGAACGACAAAACAAGCAAACCGTGAATGCAGAAGAAACCGTCAGACGGCCAGGTTCCTATCCAGACGAAAAATTTTGCGAGGCAGACTCCAACACAGTTTTTTTGCAGATTTTCAAATTTTAGGGGACTTCAACCCAAGCAAGGAAAAACATGAAATTGGCTAAGGAAATGCATCAAAAAACTACACAAACACTTAGAGAGAGTAGAGATGAAAAAAAAAACTTCCTCAAAGATTAAGCTCCAAATCAAAGATCCAAGCAAACCCTAGCTTGCAAATCAAACCTCAACTGAAAATCACCCTTCCAAGCGAATACATATGAGACCCAGGCTTCAAATGGCTTAAGAATGCATGTGGGTGAGTCGATCTATGAAGATATGAAGTGTGGGAGGTGAATTTGGGAGAGGGTGTGAGAGATTTTTAAAGTGAGAAAGAGGGAGGGAGAGAAATGATTTTTTCTCTCACAAGTTTTCCTTTTATAGTGCACACACACACACCCCTCCAAGTTACTAATGTGTTACAATTTTGCCAAAAACCAAACCATCTCTCACATTAATCCACTTTTCAACTTTAAAACGTAATTTCATAAAATTCCCAACTTAATTCAAAAAGATTTTTCGTGAAAATCCGGGTCTTTACAATTACAATATTAATTATCTTTTTTAATCAATAATGAAAGATAAACGAGGAAAGAGGGCGAGAGAATGGTGATTGAATGTAGAGGGGGAGATGGGAAACTGAATGAGAAAGGGCCCTCTTGCTATTGGGAATAAAAGAGAAGCCGCTACCAAATATTAGAGACGGGGAGGTAGGAGTTTCATGTCATATAGTTGACCTAAAAGCATCGTGCCGTTGCATACAAATAAGGAAGATTATGTAGTGCGTTAGGACAACTCTTTTCTCCTACTATACAAAGTGTGTATCATCACATCATTACGCGGCATATTCATCATAAAGAACTTAATAACGCTGGTTGAAAGAAAATAAATATAAATGATTATCTACTGAATAAAAGTGGTATAAGGCGATGTAGACACCAAAATTTCGGCGCTGTCTAATCACCGTCCGATTAAATGAATAATCTTGATTAATTAAAAGTCAAACCGTGGTCAACATTTTCACATGAATACTAAGTCCGTCAAATTTATGGGCTTAGTCCTTTTGAAGATTTGTGGAAGATCAAAAATACAATGGGTTAAATTGATTTGCCAAATTAGTCAAGGAATTGGGCAGGCCCAAATGTGCAGACCCATTCAAGATAACCGAACAAAAAAAGTTAAATAATTAATAAATATATTATTTCTCTTTTTTGGGTTAATTTAATTTCCTCATAAAAGAAAAAGAAGTCAAAATCTTCTTTTTAGGAAATTAAATTAAATCTTCCTGATTGGAAGTAAAATAAAATAAAATCCTCTTGATTGGAAATCAATTCAATCTTTTTGATTGGCAATTAAATCACATCAAGTCAATTAAGATCTTCACTTTGAGATCTTTCCAAACTTAAGCCCCTCTTATTGAGCCTATAAATAGAGGCTCATTTGAAGAAGCAAAAGGGACCTTTTTGCTGGCATTCTACAAGAGCTCTCAAGCACTCTCAAGAATCCGAGCAATTCACAAGTCATTCTCTCTCAAAGTTCTTCTAAAAAATCTCACACTCAACAACTTGCAAAGAATCATCAAGCACTCAAACTACGTGCCGATTTCTTCGCAAGTTTCTACCTAAAATCATTCAACAAACCAAAACTCTGGAAGGTTTTCAAAGATCAATCTCTTTTCGAAGGATTTCTTTGAAGTTCTTTCAAGTTTAAACCATTGTTCAAACTTTGTTCAATCTCTTTTCGAATCAGAGGATTTTGTTCTTTCGCTTTGTTGAAAGAGCATTTATTAGAGAATTGTACCCCTCGCATTTAATTCAAATCAATAAAAACATTATTTTGTGCATCTTTTTCTTGTCTTAATTGCAGGACTCGAATTTGTGTGTTACAAATTTGGCACGCCCAGTGCACCAGGAAAGAGAAAAAATAAATAAATAAAGGAAACATCAAGGTTTTCTTGTTTCCTAGCTAATTAAGTCCATGCATGGATCAGATTCCATGATTGATTTTACAATTTCAATCAATTTTGCCGAAGTCTGTAAATTCAAGAAAAGGAATGGTTTCCTTTTGATAACTTGCCTAAGATTCTGAAGTCAAACTCCCCAATTCAATATTGAAGCTGCGTTTGCAATGAAAATTGCTTGTGATTTCAAGTGAAAAAAAAATGGGGGCAAGCGTCTTGCCGTGATTAATTTCACCTTCGTGGACCGGAATTTATTTGGGGATCGACAAACCATGAGCTCCAAATAATGTGGACACTCAAGCTACTTCAAGCCTCGCCGTCAACGCTTGCAAGCAAGCCTCCGCCTGAGCTTTGAAGTGGGGGCAATTTGTAGACACTAAAATTTTGACGCGATTTAATCGCCATCCAAATTAGTTGAGACAAATAAAATTGTCTAAATTAATTAAAGCCAAGGTTGGTCGAAGCCTTCAAATAAATTTGGGCCCGCCAAAATTATGGGTTCAATCCATTTGAGATACGGTAAAGGCCAAAATAAGCTGGGCTAATTTAAATTAGCCAAATGGGCTCACGAAAATATGGGCTTGATCATGAGCAGGACCAAAAGAAGATGGACCGACTTAGCCCTTGAAATGAGTCATAAATTTGGGCCAACCCAAAGATACAGGCCCAGTCCAATTTTCCTTGGGTCAAACGAATAATTATAACATATATATTTATATATTATAATTTCTTTAATATTGACCTAAGTTAATTGGAAAGAAAATCAATCAAGGAAAATCTTACCAAACTTATCACCCCTCTCCTTTGCCTATAAATAAAGGCTCATATGAAGGAGAGAAGGACCTTTTGCTGGCATTCTACAAAAGCTCTCAAGCACTCTCAAGAATCCAGGCATTCACAAGTCTCTCTCTCTCTCAAAGTTCTTCCCCCAAAAATCCCACATTCAACACCTTGCAAAGAATCATCAAGCACTCAAACTACGTGCCGATTTCTTTGCTAGTTTCTACCTAAAATCATTCAACAAACCAAAACTCTTGAAAGTTTTTTCAATGATCAATCTTTTTTCGAAGGATTTCTTTGGAATTCTTTCAAGTTTAAACCATTGTTCAAACTTTGTTCTTCAGTTCATTCAACTCGAAGATTCAAAGAAAGTTACCATTTTGCGTGATTCAACAACAAGCATTCAAGCCGTTGGAAAGCCATCAATTCCGGAGATTGAATCAGAGGATTTTGTTCTTTCGCTTTGTTGAAAGAGCATTTATTAGAGAATTGTACCCCTCGCATTTAATTCAAATCAATAAGATTATTATTTTGTGCATCTTTTTCGTGTTCTTTATTTCAGGACTCGAATTTGTGTGTTACAGGCGAACTATGATTTTTACGAAGGAACCCGGGGTGGGTGTCGCGCAGTCGCGTGCTGGGCAGGCACAGCGCTGTCGTGCCAGTGTCGTGTCGACGATCGGAGACGTTCACAGCGTAGAGCTCGTTGAGGTCTATGTGTGTACCAAAAATCATCTCGATTGAATATCGTTAGGTGCCTCATTTAGGAATATTATTTCTTTTGAAATGCATGATTTTGAAGTGAATATCTTGAAATACATGATTCCGAATGGATCCGAAGCACTAGATCGAAACCAGTGCAACAAGTTATATGTGTTTCGATTCCAAAATGAAGCACCTAACGATATTCGATCGAGCTGATTTTTGGTACACTTGTAGTACTCGACGAGCTCTACATGGTGAACGTCTCTAATCGTCGGACCGATATCGACACGGTGGCGGCGGCCCCGACACAACACACGGGTGAGCAGCACCCCATGGTTCCCAAACTTTACAAAGAATGATTTATTTTCAATCTTATATCCCCTTCTAAAGTTTGAATTATTATCTATTATTCAATGTTCCCGTTATTTTTGCGTTTGCAGTATCGTCAAATATCAGTTAAATCACGTAAATCATGCACAAACTCTTCTTTCATGCATGTGTACTTATAATCGAATACGATGTGTACTTATAAAACCATATAATTATTGGACAAAAACTTCAAATTATTTTGAGAATCTGTCTGAAAAAGAACTTGTAATAAAAGTTTTAATTACAAGTTTTATGTAAGACTGTAATTAGGTTTATTGTAAACTTGTTGTCCTAAAAATAGGAAACAAAAATGGCTTAATTGTACAGATGGTCCCCAAAGTATTAGCGAAGTGTCACTTTGGTCCCCAAAATACAAATCGTGTCTATTGAGTCCCTAATGTAAGCAATTCGCGTTGCAATGATCCCCGGAGCTAACTCCGCCCAAATTGAACGTTAAATGCAAGGGTATTTTTGGAAGTTCATCTTAACCCCACCACTTCATCTTCAACCTCAAAACCCTAACCATATCCCTATCCCCATCCCAGATCCCAAACTCCTACCAATTTCGGGAAACAAGGCCCAAATCTCATACAATCCTCCTCCCATCCCTATAAATCCCAAAAATATAAATTGTTGCTATCATAGTTGAAGTCGGGTCGGATCTCGCCATTGGAGTCATCGAGCTGGAAGAATTCGACGCGATTGGAGTACAGCTTTGTCGTGCCGGACACTCTAGTTCATGGCATAGATGTGCCATGGGGCTTCGTAGATTTCGGATTGATGTTGTTGCTCGTCTGAGTTGCCGTTCTTAGTCGGATCGCTACTCGCCCCCATCTCCGATTCCCCTCTCTCTCTCTCTCTCTCCCCACAATATAAAAACACCATCTGATCAAACATAAAAAAAAATTACTACTATCCTAGTCCATAGTCCACAACAATGGCGGACAAGGAAAACAGCGTGCGGGTCATGCGCTTAGGAAAAGAAGGCGACACCAGAGCCTCCACAGTAAGCCATCTGGAAGTGGGTGGTGTTGGGTGAGATTCCAACCAAGTCGAATATTCCGTCTATTAGGGATTTGAGTTTTGAGTTGCAGCCAAAAAGGGTGAAAAGAAAGGCGAAGAAGAAGGCTTTGACTAGTACGGATATTAAGGTGAAATCAGAAGATCCCCAAGTGTGTGAGCCATTTGAATCTGAAATGTTTTAAGGATGTTGCGAATTGGTTATTTGGGGTTTGATTTTGTTGGAAATGGGTATGCTTAGTTCTGTGAATTGAAGAATGGATTGGGTTGTTGTCAGTAGCAATAACTTGTTCAATTTGATTGTGCTTTTCATGTAAGTTTTTGGGAAGAGGAGGCAGTGGCGATTTGTGTGCACTAGGGTTAGATATGGTTAGAGTTTTGAGGTTGAAGATGAAGTGGTGGGGTTAAGATGAACTTCCAAAAATACCCTTGCATTTGACGGTCAATTTGGGCGGACTTAGCTCCGGGATCATTTAAATGCGAATTGCTTACATTAGGGACTCAATAGACACAATTTATATTTTGGGGACCAAAGTGACACTTCGCTAATACTTTGGGGACCATGCGTACAATTAAGCCAAACAAAATTTATCTTAAAAGGAACAAAAATACATCTTCGATGACATACCCATTTCTCGACAGAAAAAAAAAAAAAAAAAAAAAAAGAGTTTTGTCTATTTATCTACCCCATTATGGAAAAATCCAAACCTTGACCCATTTTCTTTACTTTTGTTTTTAACGCTCAATTTTATCCCTCTTATTTAACACGTTGCATTTGAAAGTTTTTTTAAGGTAAAAATTGGATTTTGCCATTGAATGCAGAATACTCTAAATTCAGGGTGGGAATTTCCGACACGACACAAGAATATAACCCAAATTCGACACGAAGTTAGAAGGTTAGTGTCAGCTATTTCTGATACAAAATACGAATATGAGACGACACGACACGACAACACCAAAAAGTTAAATAGGTCGAGCTAGGATTGAGAAAATTCTAACATGAACACGACATCGACAGATGAATTTATGGAAAGACACGATAATACGACACGAACTCAATCCGAAGTTAGCGGGTTAGGGTCAATTATTTCTGATACGAAACTCGAATACAACACGACACGATAATATGAAAAACTAAATAAGTCAAATTAGGGTTGCGAGAATTTTGATATCAACACACACATGGCACTTTCATTCGCTCCCCTCCCTCAATCCAAACCGAGCGTAAACCCCAGCCCGTTGTCCCTCTTGAACCCTAGCATTAAACCCCAGTCCGGCTCTCTCCCTCATAACACCGAGCCGCCTCTCTCTCTCTCTCCATGGACGAACCAGACGAGGCACCTTCCACCAACCCAAACAGCAAAACGTCAGTTTTATGCGAAGAGTGCAAGTTGAAACCATCAAAGTACAAATGCCCAGGTTGCTCTACACGCTCTTGCAGTCTTCCTTGTGTCAAATCTCACAAACAACGCACTGGGTGTACTGGAAAGAGGCAGCAGACCCAGTTCGTCCCTCTCTCTCAGTTCGATGATAATCTCCTCCTTTCTGGTAATTCTTCCATCTCTCCTCTTCAATACGCTCAATGGGTTCGGAAATCTGACACCCTTTTCACCAGTACTCAAGTTTATGCCTTGTTCGTTGTGGGTATTCATTGTTTTTTTATTGAAATTTATTACCCCTTCTATAATTTTGGATATCTGTGAGACTAGGGCTGCTCGAGACTTGCCTCGTTTAGTAATCGAGCTTAATCGAGCTGAGCCGAGCTTGAGTTTTAGCCTTTCAGGCTCGTATAGTGATGCTCTTCTTGGCTTGTTTTCACCTAGGTAATACCTGCAAAAGTGCTCAACACTATCATGTTAAAAACTTGCTACAGAGGATGTAGAATGTGATATGATTTTTCCATTAAGCTTCTACGCCCTGTTTGTTTGAAGGATATGTATATGAGGGGAAAAGAGGGATATAATAATAGGGGGATATAGAGGTGAATATAGTTAGAGGAGTATTATTTTAGAAGGGAAGATTAAAAGTTACTTTGTTTGTTTTGTTGTTGTAGAAGGGGGATATAGAGAGTTGGATAGTGTAAAAGTTGTGTAAAATACCCCTTTTGTCCCAATTAAAAAACTGGAAAAAAAAGTGAAAAGTGGTCCAGCCTTGCCTCTCTCTTTCCCGCAGCAGTAAAAGGAGAAGACTGGCATAGGGCTATCTTGGAAAGTGAGGCCGGATATAATAAAACCTGGGGGGAGGGTGCCTATATTTTATCCCTCCTCAAAGGGATATACAAATCCCAGGATATTATATCCGGGTAACAAAAAACAAAACAAACAACGGATATAAAACACCCGGATTTCTATATCCGGCCTCTCTCTATATCCCCCTTCTATCTCCCTCAAACAAACAGGGCGCTAGGGAGAATACAATTGTGAATATAAGACTTCTTACCACCTTACTGCATATCAGAACTTGGCCACACTCCTATCAGGGAAGGACCTCCTATTCGGCTATTCCACTCCAAATTCTCCATAACATGCACACGGTTGTGGTCAGCAAGCCTTCTTAACCAAACAATTGGGTGGCGGGCAATTCCCCCACTCTGCCGCTGACCGAGTCATAACCCACAATATGCCAAAAGTTAGAGAAAATCAAGTTCCACAGGTCACTAGCAGCTGTATAATGCATCAGAAGATGATTCACGGGTTCCTCCCTCTCAGGGGCGACTCCAGGATTTTCATCCAGCACTGACAAAAATACATAGCGTATTAGCGTGTCTATGATGAAAAGTTGTATTGAAAAAAAAAAAAAACCTCTGACTAGGCAAAAGAGATATATACACGTACAATACATCGTTTGACAAAAAGACTCCAACATGTTATAACATCCCATGATGAGTCTTCATATTTTGGAGAATGCAAAAAGGACCTCAGGACCTGTTTTTGGCTTTCTCTCTCTAAACGTTAAAATGGAAAACTCATTCTCGCAAAATCTGTTTTGAAGAGTAGTTGCCAAACATAAAACCTTCAAAAGGAGAAAAGGAAAAGCCAAAAATTGGCTCCCAAACACCCCCTTAAAGTTTAGCCAAATGCATTTATTATTTTCCTTCCCAACATAAGTTGTAACCAATAGACTATTTTTAAATGTGTGATACTCCACTATCCTTAAATAGGTATTATATGTTGGGCTCTAGGCTTATTTTGTTTTGTTAGGGCTATAACAATTTGGTTCAAATTTGGTTAGAAATATTTATTGGCAAATTCTAGAAATCACCCTAAGGGTGGTTAGGAGTGAGCCACACGCGTATCAAACGTGCGTGTAGGAGTGAGCCACAGCAGCAGCAGCTTTTGTGGAGCAATTGTTTATTACTTTTGGTACTTTTGTCCATCTCCCTCCCACCCATTAACCAACCAACGCTCTCTCTCCTCCCTGACATCTCTCTCTCTCCTCCGTCCCTTCCAATCTCTCTCACCCCTTACTTCTTTCTCTCTCTGCATAGTACTTTTTACTAGTATCTCACACATTTTATTTTTTGTAAATTAAAATGTGTATAACTTTTATTTTATATATCCAAAAATAAAAAAAAAATTATATATTTAAAATCTACTCGACGACATCTATTAAATAAGACCAATATTGAATATTATGTGTAGAAAAAATAATCTTTTGAGGATATATAAAATAAAAGTTATACACATTTTAATTTACAAAAAATAAAATGTGAGAAAAAAGTGGGTTGAGTAGAAGGGGAGTAGAGTAGAGAAAGAAAGTGATGAGAAAGAGAAAAGTCAGAGAGAGAGAGAGAGAGAGAGAGAGAGAGAGAGTGATAGCAGACGGAAGAGAGTGAGAGGGGACAAGACTTGACTTGCACGCATTTCAATCGCCTGGGGACCTGTTAAATAATTGTTTATTCTTTTTTTGGAACACCCTAAGGGTGGTAACTAGCAAAACCCATATTTATTTTAACCTCGCACGAGTAACCTAGCGCTAGTTGCGCTACCAAGTAACAATACTAAAGAAAATTTAATTTATAGCTGAATTTTTTTTTCAGTGCATTTTTTGAACCCAACGACCTCGCTGGTAATAAGGTAGAGTCGCCCCTGCTCCCTCTCCTTCTTAGGCATGCAACACCAACCAGCGCTACCTTTTCTAAGTTTAAAGCCATGATAATGGCTTTAAGCGAGGCTTTCCATCGGAAAAAAACAATCTTGGAGGATTCTTGTTCCTCCAAACCCTTTTAGGGAAAAGACAAGTTACCCTTGCCACAGAAACCCTTAGGGAAGGTGCAAACTGAATCATGTGTGATGGCGTAGTTAGGTTGACCGTTGTTTTGTTTTCAAATTCTGAATTTTTTATTGGGTCGAAGTTTTTTGTTTTTGTTTTTCCCGTTGGTAGCATGTTCACTTTAGAAGTTTGCTTTGTTGTCTCCCTTTGATATTTTTTGTGAAGTTCTAAAGATCTCATATGACTGAATGTATTTTCGGTAGACTTAAAAAAAAAAACTGTATTTTTGTGAGAAAGTTCGCCAGTATCTACTGGTTTAAATTCAACTTACACTATTGTTGAAAAACTTCTTCTGTGCGTAGATTATAACATGCTTGAAGATGTTAAGAGGGTAGCCGACTCTGCTCAGAGAAAGAGACAAAAGTTGTGCGGGGATTCTCATTTTATGGTTCCTCTCTCTCTAAAAAACCTTCGGACTGCTGCAGCAAGACGGAGGACTGAACTCCTGTTTCTTCCTAGTGGTATGTCAAAGAGGGAGACAAATCGGTCTTATTACGACAAAAGGTCATTATCTTTTTCATGAATCGACTGCATGGTATCTTGGTTCTTGCTGCTTGCTCATTGTTTTATGCATTGATTTTTTGGAATTTGATGTCTGTTGTTTTGAATTTTGTTGGATAACCATTGTGTTTGCCGATACTGACTTGAATTTGCGATAATGCGGTCACTAGCAAATTGTAATTAGCTGGATTTGATGCCCTGTCAATCCTTCGAGAATAGTGGTTTTTTTAAAACTTGGTAGGTGGTTGCGGCTCAATGGGCCGACTAATCCAGACGACCAATCTCACCGCCCACTAGCAGATGGCCCTATTAAGCCCCTTTTGGAGTGATGGCGCACCGGTGGGAGTCTAAGCCCAAGCAAAAGCTTCCCGAGGCTCCTGATTGCCGCGTGACTCCTATTGCACCAACCTATGGGGTTAAAGAATTGGTGTTTTTCTTCATAAATCACAACTTCTTGGGTGATGTGGTTGAGAAATGTCACTTGACTTAATATTGGAGTTAAGCTAGCTGTGAACTATACTCTGTCTATTAATTACTAGACAGCAGCGATTCAAAAGTTGTACTGAGGCCTATAAATTTCTGTCTGCCTTCTTGCTCTTTAATACTTTTCCACCTTGTCTCCAAAGTGCTCCCTTCCTCTCTCTCCCTGCTTTTTCTTAGGGTGTTTCCGTTCCTCATAAATAAAGCTTTTAGCCTACAAAAGTATCTACATAATACTATTCTTATAGCTTTGCTTGTTGAGCTATGACCTATTTGTTGACAAGCTTTAGTGCAATAGAGGCTTTTCTTCAAAAGAAGCAAGATAATTGTCCCTGAACCATCTCTTGTCTGTAATTACTGGACCATCTCCTGCCATTGTATGTCTTCTAAAGAAGATGTCGTACCTCGGGGGCAAAACAAGAAAAAGAAAAAAGGAGGGAGAATTCCAAGCTATTGATGAACCTAAACTATTACTTTATTCTCATTTTACCTTAGCATTGGACAATAGTGGGGATGGTACTGTGCTTTGTTGGTGATTTGTTTTATTAGGTTTTTTATAACCTCTTTACGTCTGTGTAATGAAAAAGGAGAATAATATTTTTGAACTGTATTCCAGGAAGAAATTCATCTCTTGGTCGATTGAGTGGTGGTTTCATGCAATTGTAGCTCCGGCCTTGCCCCCCTGTATTAGGTTTTTATAACCTTTTTACGTCTGCGTAATGAAAAAGGAGAATAATTTTTTTGAACTGTATTCCAGGAAGAAATTAATCTCCTGGTCGATTGAGTGGCGGTTTCATGCAACAGATGTTGTGTTGATTGACCATGGGTGAGTTGTCGTATCCATTTGCGTTTGAGAGGTTTTCCTTAATTTTTTTCATTGTTTCCCCGTAATTTGCCATTATTTCACTTCTCACTATGCAGGGTTGATATGTCTTCTCATTGACCTCATGGATGTGACTTTGTTGCAGAGTCAATGAAAGTAAAAGTCTCTACTCGGTGATTGAGAACCATTTGAAACCCTGTCCATGGAATCACCAGCTGAAGCAATTCTGTGAAGAGCCTCTGGACTCCCTCAAATTTTTCATCCGTAAACATCTGAAGGTCTCTTCTCCCCCCACCCCAACCCAACCTTTTTATGTAGTGTTAGATATTTCTGGAAATTTTGCAATTCGTTAAGAGTGAAAACCGGTGACCAGATTCAGATCACCATTAGTGTTTCACATTTTTTTATTGGCAACCATTAGTCTTTCACATTACAGGTGTAGAAAATAACTCTTATAAAAAAATTAGGAAAATAAATAATAAAGACGCTTCCATTTGTTCGACACCCAGGCCCTCCTTACTATCTGCTAATCTTACAGGAAATGCAATGAATTGTCCAAGCTTTAGTTTTTCTTGGTTGCAATTTACATCAGTTATGTTCTGGCATTTAGATTTCGGCTATAAGTGAAGCATGGAAGTTCAATGCCAGCTGAGCTAGAGCTAGCTTGTGTTTATGTCCTAAAATCATGTTGAAATGGGGTTATCTCCTCAGCTATTTAGCCTGGCTGTAGGCCCCCGGATTTGTCCAAGCTCCATAATAACAAAAAAGAGACAAAGTCCATAATACTGATAGACATGTTTGCAAATTGATGGGATTGGAAATGTTTGATTTAGTTGCATCTATCTGTTGTGCTAGATTTAAGGTTGAGACTATCTGCAATGGGAGTTGATGATGGTATTAGTGAATGCTGTACTTAGTAATTGCCTGGATTGGTGATTGCCATTAACCTGTTTGAATTGATTAAATCCTACCCGTTAAAGAGGTGGAGTTTTTTCATTCTTATCATTGCATTTGTCTATAAGTCAATCCTGTCTAATCTCATAGAAAATTCCAATTATTGCAGGGTCCTAAATCACCTTTCCGGGAGTTGGACATTAAGGCTCCAATCCGCCAGCAACTAGAAAAATTAGCTATTTTGGAGTATCCCGTAATTCATGTTTTTCTTCCTTCACATGCTTACGATTTTGAAGTCATCAAGGATGCCATTCCTCGTAAAACAGAGAATAAGCATTCTGTCAGCAGTAATCACCCAAGTCCAAAGGGGGTGACTTTTAGGGAGGAGGAAATAGAAGATGACACCTCCCCAAATCCTCAGGTTTTGGATCTCATGAATTATGCCATCCCCAGTAAAGACAAGGTTATTGAGACGGAATTTCATGAAAAATTAGACAATCCATTGTTAGAGACGGATGCCCATAAAGTCCCTGATAATTTATACTGCTCCAGAATCAACACCAAGAACCCAGGGGTGTTTGAGGACATGGATTTTGATTTTGAGCAGGGGTTGATTGATGCATACTCGGATCTTATTGCACAAACTAATCCTGATGACTTTCTGGATTGGGAAGGTATGTTTCCTGAGGAAGTGAGACCAGAGGAAAGAAGGGAAAACCCAGCTTTCAGCAGAGGCATCCCAGTTGAGGATGAGGAGTTAGAGGAAGGGGAGATACCTGGATAGTGAGTACTTTGGACACTATATTGGTTTTGGAGTATAAATATGGAGTTATAGTTGTAAAAGGTGCATCTGAAGAGTTTGTACCAAAGTTGTGTGTAAAGTAGGCATTGTTTTGTGATGGTCATCGTTGTTAAGTTTTGGGGCCGCATTCTTTTTCTGTGTATTGACCCAATCGACGATAGGGGTTGATTCCGGTGGAAGATGCTATCTTTCGTGTCCATTTCAAAATGTTGGTTTATAAATTGCAGGTAATTATGCTGCAACTGTCCACCATAGCAGGTGCTGGTATTGCTATTATGCATCCCTTTTAATTCATCACTGAACATGCAAGCTTGTGTAGTTTTGTTGCACGAGTTACAGAATGTCAAGTATTGAGATACTTGAGAGGATTTTATTACATTGCTTTTTATGGATGCTGAACATATGATTTCAGAAAGAAATACCAATGATTTTTTCAGGTTTTTCGTGGAATATGCTTCTCACTGAATTCCATTTGTGTTTTTCAGATCAGCAATTTCCATGGATTTATGTGATTTTGTCTGTACAGAATTGTGTGTGTGCTTGAGAGGAGGCTGCAGGTTGAATTTGGTGTGAGATTTGATGCATATACCAGTAGTTTAAACTTCATTCATAAATAGTAGCAGCAAAACATGAGAAAACCAACATAAATAACCAATCCAGGCTGATACATCCTCAAAAGCAAATATACCTAAGCATCATGAAACCATGAAAAGAGCGTCATCAAGAACCTGCAAAAGGACAAGAAAAACAAACCCCTACATCAAACAGCGAAGTGATGGGGTCATTGCAAATGTTTACAACTCAAAACATTCTATGTTATGTTAGTATGTTGGAAATTTTTTACCCTCGTATCTATTTTTGGGCATCTGGTGTATCTAATTTTTACCTGAGATAGCTCTTAGTTCTGAACTTCAACAGCGTGCATGCCCTCTCCTCACCTGCTGCAACTGGTGAGAGATGAATCTGTTGCTCTTGGTTTTTTCGACAAACAATTTTTTTGATTCGGAATATGTGTTTTGAAGATTCGATCTCTTAAAAGCTTTGCTTCAATCTTTTTTTCTATTTACCAAACAGGTCGCAGATGTGCCAAAGCCAAAAGATTTTCCTAGTTAATTTGGTAGGATGTTTAGCAAAGCAAAACTTGTCTCTTTCTCGACACTCTCAATGTCTTTTCTAAGCCTTCCGAACTTACCAAGAGCCACTAAAGAGACAACTGATCCTCTTCCCCCACCACCCAACTCGCACCCGAATGACATTATATTGCTCATGTTGGCACGATCAAAATAACTCAGACTATCGTTTCGTATTCTTTTGGATGTATGATTATTCTCCCTTTACACTGATGAAGTGCAGCTTACCAGCATCGTTGCAGTTTTTTATGGAAATGGGTTGCAAATTGAAAGTAAGAGAATGATGGCCGGAAAGAGGGAATGGCTAAAAGTATTACAAATTTGTTATATTCTTTTTCTCATCAGTAGGGAAACGTGGAAAAGAAAAGCTGCAGTTCGCTCCAACCCCATCATCAAACGTTTGATAAAATTACCCCAAGGTTTCGTTTGTTTCGATGTAAAATGCGTTTGCTCAAAACAAACTTGTTTACTTCTATTTTCCGGTGTTTGGTTGGCACATGACAAAAATATTTTCAAAAACAATGATTTTCCATTGTTGGGTTGTCAAAATAATTTTCAACACAAAGATCATGTACTAGTCTCCAATTTAAGTAGAAATAGAACCTCTCAAACATTTTAAAACCCTAAACATATGAAAAACTAGAACATAGGAACAAACTAACATAGGTATCTCTGAAAACCTCTCAAGCATCTTACCATTCTATAAAGCTCATCAAAGGATTATCTAATCACATAAGAACAAATTAACATTTGTATCTCTAAATTTGAAACATAACAAGAGAACAAAAGTCAAGAAGTACATAAAGATTTCTTAAACAGGAGATATGCTACTAGCAACAAGAACTGGCAAGTCATTCACTTGCTAAAATTTTCAAGCCAAATCCTTCGGTGGTTGATGCTCTTTGCCATAAATGCCTTCCCAAGCCTTTCATGCTCAACGAAGTAATCAAATGCCGAGCCTAGAAAAGCCTCATCAAAACCTTCCATCTTCATCACTTCATCATGAAGAGCTTGCACATTGAGTTTATCCCATGTCAACCTAGCAATCGCATCGGCAACTTGCCCAAGCTTGTCTGAAATTGTTTTGATATCGGACTCCTTGTCCCAAATATCACGATCACGCTTGCGATGAGATCTTGGTTGGGATGAAGTTCCACTCGAGCATGTTGATTGTTTTCCATCATTTGTCTTTAGAGATGTCTTTAAAGGCAATTTCACCATCCAAATGTATTGGTACAATCTCTGGCCTAACTTCCAAGTCAACGTCACCGAACGATTTAGCAAAATTCCCTTTCGCACGATCTTTGCTCACCACTAAAGCTATGTCATCATAAATTTTAATCTTCTTGTTATGATTAAAATTAGAGTACAATTACTGGAGAAAAGCAATAAATAGATAAACAAAACACGATAATCTTGTTTATCAGCAAACAATTTGCACGAAAATTATCAGTCTCAATCAACATCATATGTCTTAATTCACTTCAACACCATTTGATCCAAATCCAAAAGAAATAGCTATGTTTTATACACATATCCAGCTCTAGCAGCAATACCAGCGACTATTGAGATGCATCAGAGCACTTTGAGCTCTGTACAATAAACAAAAAATACTTTCAACTCAGACATACCGATTTCTGATCTACAAGCGAATTTCAAGAGAAACTTCAAGCTATAATACAATACGAATTACGAATGGGAATTCTGAGCAGACTAACATGTAATCAATCCATAATCTAAAAAATGACGGCAGATTTTTTTGAAACCTGGAATGGAAGGGATGATGAAGTAATCGGAGAATCAAAGGGAAGTAATCGGAGAATCAAAGGGATGCCGGTGATCGGCCGTCATCGAAGGTTAGAGAATCAGTCGTCATCGAAGGTTAAAGAAACGCACCGATGAAGATATTGGAAACTTGGAAAATGTCGGGCCATCGAGGTGGTTAGTCCAAAAATGACTTACGGCTCAGATTAGGTGAGGTGTCAAATGTTTTACTTCGGAAATAAGTTTACTACCTTCTTTTCTAGCCAAACAACAGAGATTTTACCTCCAAACAAACGAAGCCTAATTGTCAATCCTGTTACGGCTTATCAATACAAAACCGTTAAATCAAAGTGATCTTCCCCATTCTATAAATAAATGAAAATACTGGATCCACCCCATCATGTAGATTGAAAACCAACTGCAACGCTTGTCTAACGAATCTGTATCCGCAAGACATCGACCACTATCAATGCACAGGCCAAATTTTCCACCCATGACTGGACACAGATTGAATCACAAGATACTACTGTATTTTAACAGCGACAAATATAACTGTTCAACTGCACAGACATACTCCAAATGCACTTACAGGATATAGCTTCCACATACAAACCACAAACCCTAAAAATGTTGTTTACTAATAACATGATTTTTAAGACATGATAAACCAGCACCAATAATCTGAATATTGGTCCATGACGAGATCAACAGTTCAAAACAAGGATATAGAAGTAGTGGGTGATTAAAAGGACATTGAAACAGCAGCGAAATATAGGAAATGGGAGCTGAAGTGACCACTAATTCTCAGAACTGCAAGAGGCCTCAGTGGATGATGAATTCTCTTGTTGGAGACGCCTCATCTCATCGTAAGCCCATTCAAGACCAGGGCAATAATGGAGCGGCGGATTGAACCTGGTGTCGTTCATATCAGCTGGCAAGAATGCCCCATTTTCCACCAGGAATTTAACAGCTTGCTTCTTTCTTTCTTTAGCTGCATTGTGAAGTGGAGTCCCTGGATGTAACAAAGTGCAAAAACAATTATAACAGAAACCGAATAACTAAGGGAGCAGGGAGGGAAAAAAAAGAAAAAAGAAGAGAGATGGGAGGGGGTAGGGACGAGAGGGTGATCAAAGATCCATGAGATAATTTCAGGCATGTTCACTTGTAAGTGAGCATGCACGAAGCAGGCTACTATCGAATCCATGTAAGTTGCTATCACAATACTTACAACCACATGCACCCTTAGTTCAAGCATGAATGCTAACACCGCACTCGACCAACATATCGGCCCTTGGTTCACCGAATGGAAAATTATCAGTCAAGTTGGCAAACACGATTGCAAAGCAGGTGGGCCAGCAAGCTCAAAACCGCAATGTGGATGTAATGCAGATGAAGATAAATAAAACGGATATGGCATATTCAAGCCCCCAACAAACTCACAAACTATTTCTATGGCGCAGCTTGCACGATATCCTTCCTATTAACAAGATGTTAGCCCAAAGGAAAGAACCAGTAACGACGTTGTGTCCAGTCTGTGGATTAATAGAGGAGACTACAACTCATGTAGTGATGAACTGTGAGTGGGCTTGTAAAGTGTGGTTACTCTCACCTTTTTGGTTCAGACCGGAAAATATGTCTTCTGCCCAGTTTGGAGAGTTGTGGACAAGTATGGGATCCATTACTAATGGGGGGAATCGGAAGGAGCTTCTAGGGCTATTTGCGTTTGTGTGCTGGCACATTTGGAAGGCTAGGAATGACTGGGTGTTCAACAAGAAGTGGATTGGGGTGCAGGAAATTTTGGGCCAAGGCATTACTAAGTTTCATGATTTTGTTTTAGCCACTACTAAAGCAAGAGAACCGAGACAGCCAACAGAGGAAGGACTCAGTAGATGGAGTCCCCCAAACCACGGTGTGTTGCAGATTAATTCTGATGGAGCATTTGATGTGTCAGGAAAGAGAGGTGGTGTAGGTCTGGCGGCCAGGGATCATTTGGGACAAGTAAAATGGATTATATACCAATTTCCAACATTCAATCTGCTGAAGGTGTGGAGGCTTTGGGATTTAGATGGGCAGTGACTAAGGCCAAAGAGGAAGGGGGTAACGAGATGCACAATGTGTGATCCAGATGCTTCAAGGAGTAAAGGTTGCCAACTCAAGCTTAGCGGTGATCATCAGAGATACTATTAGACTTTCTAGTTTCTTTTGTGATGTTTCTTTTTCGTTTGTTCCTCGTGATTGTAATAGGGTGGCGCATACTGTGGCTAAAAACGCCCTATCTATTAAGCTACCTA
This sequence comes from Vaccinium myrtillus, assembly GCA_016920895.1. NCBI lineage: Eukaryota > Viridiplantae > Streptophyta > Magnoliopsida > Ericales > Ericaceae > Vaccinium > Vaccinium myrtillus. The sequence goes on from CM029276.1 coordinate 16,780,146, forward strand.
CAACTTGGGAAGGGAATCGTCCGGGCTGGGGGAGTAGGGAAGTTCTTTTCGATATTTCACATTCATCGTAATCAATAAAATGGCTACCTATTGACAAAAAAAATAGTGTGTCTATCATGTTTAATAAATTAGGAAATTTGATTTTCACACTCCAAAATTTACCATCTGCACTCCAAAAATGCGGCAGGGGTGCACAAGATCCGGATTGGACCGATTCTCTAGAAATCCAATAACCGGACCAATCCGACCGGTTCTAGAAAGTTAAGAACCAAAACCTAACCAATATACATGTAGAACCTATCCAGATCCAAACCAGAAGACCGCACCGGTTTTGGTTCGATTCCGGTTCTACCCGATTAGCATTGGAACACTTTCTTATAACACATGAACTCAAAAGATTATTTAGTACTTCAAGCACCAAACAACTCATAAAATAATTATAGGATTTTATAAGATTTGAAACCAAATAAGGGCCACATGATACACAAAGTACTTCACAATCTACCATCAATAAAAAAAAACTCCTAAAATTGATGAAAACAACCAATAAAATAGCTTAAATAAAGAATGTAATAGTCTAAAAATGAGAAAATAAATTCAGCAGCATGCCTTAGTAGGGAATTAAAATTGAAAATTAGGAATTAGTAGGGTCAAATAGTTATAGTAATACATTATCGATTTCCTAACAAAATAGATTTCTACCCTAAATAAACATAAAAGAATACCTTACTGGGGAAAAATATTAACTTACCAAAAATAGATACATAATTATGTACACGTATAAATATATTAATATTAATATTCTACGGTCCGGTTCGGTTCTAACCGTGGTTCTTAATTGAGAACCAGTAACCAAAATATAATTACCGGTTCTTATTTTTTCAGAACCATAACCAGACTAATGAACTGCGTAACCTAACCAAATAGAACGATTCGGTCCGAATCGGATCGGTTTACGGTTATATCGGTTTTCTTGTGCACCCCAAAAAAATGGACTACAAAAATCAATTGCATAAGGGGAATGATTTTTGCACTCCATTATTGGAGAGCAAATAGTAAATTTTGGAGTGGGAAAATCATTCTCCTTAATTAGTCTTCAAAAACTAAGTTTCATATGAAATTTTCAAAAGTCAAGAGATTTTTAACTTATTTCTCAATTATTACCTTACAATGTTTTATTCAGAAACACAAAGAACATATCACAATGATGAGTTAAAAGTTATTTTTCTCATATTGGTCCCCCTCAAGTGAAAACCCTAGCTCGGCCCCTCAAGTCAACGTAAGTTTTTATCAATTCATTGCAAGTTCCTATCCCATTCAATACTTACAACCACATGCTCCCTTAGTTCGGGCATCAATATTTGCACCACGCGCGAGCAAAACATCCATAATTTTGAGGTGGCCGCCTTCTGCAGCAAGATGAAGAGGGGTCACCCCTTGAGATTTGTGGCCCCAAGCAGCCACGTTCACGTCCATTCCTTCATCCAGAAGACGCTTCACCTGCAAATAGATGGATAAACCATTTAGAATACACGAACCATAGCAGGAGAAAAATATACAAGGATAAAGAAGAAACATGGCCAACTTTCCTCAGAGTGGGTTATTCTCGAGCACAGGTTTTTTCTCATTAAAAAAAAAATCAAATAAATTCAATTGGAGTTTTCTGGAACATACGAATAAGCTAGACTCATGTTGCGAGTTGTTTCGTGCCATAAATAAACTCGAACACTCAAGAATAACACACATTACACCAGTAGGAGGAGGATTTCTCACATAACCCAGTAAGATATCCATCTCTTTATTTTACAAAATTACTGAGTAAGCAATGGGGTACCAACCATGATTATATAGAATCATAATGCCAATTCCTAATCTTCTGACGGAGTCAAAGATTAAAAAGGAAAAACGATCACCAGTTCCCAATCCATCCATTCTCACTACTGAGAGTTTCAATGCTGCTAAAAGAGGAAAAAGGCCTTATCATGCCCCAAAGAGCATGGGCCACAGGATGCAGTACAAAAAAAATTGCAAACTAAGTCCACATGCCAACCATTGAATGCTCCAACTCCATGGGACACAAAGCCTAACAAGCAGAAGAACCAAGAACTTTTGGAAGGCTGTAATGCCAAGGTACCCTAAAACCTCTTTATTTTCTAATTCTGACTATGATTACTCGTTTAGATCCCCACTGAAAGCCTCAATCTGAATATCAGATAGAATACTTGCAAGGCATAAACGAGACATCGGATAGAAGTCTGTTCAACTTTACTTACAAACAAATCCCCCTCCAAACACTACTTTAGGTTTTCAATCTATCTATAAGAGATCATATGATACATGAATTCTACTATTCCTTTCCACGTGGCTATTGGCCACCATCCGGGATGCACAAAAGTCTTCCTTCCCAAGCCACTGAAGTTAAACTCCTGAATCTCTACTTCAAATCTTGCCACTGAAGTTAAACTCCTGAATCTCTACTTCAAATCTTGCCACTGAACTGATATTAACCAATTTGAAGGAACTGAATGGTAGGATTTTTTTTTTTTTTTAATCTTTTCTGCTGATGACGTCAGTTCAATACCTAGAATACCTAGTTAGAAAAATTAAGAATCACTAACAATAAATTCAATTTCAGTCACCACCAAGTACTTCACAATAATTTACCCCAAAAAAAAAGTACTTCACAATATTACAGTAGCTGGTCAAATTTCCTTATCAAAACCAAAAAAGGGCATCCACTTCATTTCTTTATCAAAACTGAAACTGCACAGAAAAGGAGATTCAACGATACAAACAGCTAACAGCCTAACAGCAACTAAAGATGGATTTTAAATTATCAAATGCAATCATTGGTGTATCAGTAATGTTGACGTGTTCCATGGTATCTAAGCAAGACTGAGAAAAATAGGAAATTTGAAAGTCTGCAAATGTCAACCGCTAGTTTCCAATGATCAATAAGTAAAGAATACCATGATAAACAGAAACATCAGCTTTTTTTCAGACCAAAAGGTCAGTGGCGGCACCAAGAATTGTTGTTGGTCAGTAAACATTTTAAAACTTACATTGCAATAAAAACAATAATAAATTTTTTAAAAAAGCTAAAAAATGACGGGAATAATTTGACTAAATTGATAAAAAGCTAGTGTTCTGAATCATATCGAGTTATCGACTGATATCCGATCATCGTAATTTTTGGTGTGTTTGATGCTCTCTAGAAAAAATGCACTACTTCGATCATCAAAGTGGGCACGAGAAGGGTCCACAAACAGTCAAAACTCAATAAAGTGGACTGGCGAGGATCCAGCTCAATGGAAAAACAGGATTCATGTAGCCGACCCCAATTGATTGGGACATAAGGATCGGTTTGGTTTGGCGAGGATCCAGCTCCTTCAACGAGAGAGAGATGTGATGGTGGAGGATTTCAAGGCATTTTTGGGGTTTTTGTGAGTTGGTAAGGTTTTTAGAGTTAGAGAGATGAGTGTTCAATATAATGGGTGACGGGAGACCATATGAATCTTTTCCCTAAGCACATACGTGCCAAGCCGGAGTATTCATTCGAATACCATGTGCAAGGGTGCCACCACTACAAAGATCCCAAATGGTCAATTTTCCAGACTAAAACTACCACTAACAATCACTTGAATTAGAGATTTCTTAATCATTTTCCGTGTTCAACTTATGGGCATCTTCAAAGGTTGTGTGCGGAAGAGTTCTAGAAAAAAGTTCGAAGACCAATTTTCAACTTCTGAGCATCCATAGTAGTTCTTCCACAAGGGGCAAAGGTCATGTTTGGAAGAGTTCTCTTTAAAGAAAAACTAAAACAAAAAAATTAAGGATCAAAATGCAGAACTTTTTGATTTATTGTTCTCGGAACAAAAAATGAGTTCAAACTATCCATCTTTCAAAAAGCACCAAACAGAAACTCACATTAGGCTGGCTTCGCGTTTCTTGAAAACCCGAAGGTTCCCAATTTTTTGTCACAATATTTCATCACAACTGTTCATGAAATCTACACCAACAGGCCTTACCAACCTTAAGTTGCCATTTTCTAGGAGCTGAAATCAATTAACGGAACAATATAGACGGAACCAATGTAAAAAAATAAGTGCCCATTGATTAAGCTCCACATAAGGAAAGAGAAAATTTTCCAGACTGCAATGGAACAAACACCGGTTGCCAATTTGTTTCTTCCTTTTTAAAATAGTCTGTGCCTTCGTAGTCGAGCATAAAAAAAAAAGAGGAAGTTTTAGTTAGCGAAGGGACAACAAAAGGGCAAAGAGAGTCGGTAAAATTTTCTAAACCAGATTGCGTGAAAAACATCTGACTACTTCGGGAGGTTAGGCTTCTCCAGCTTCCTTCTCTCTCTAACTATAGACACTATCTTGACACTATCTTGAACCAAGGGTCCACATGGATTGCTTGGTTCAGTTATCACCAAACCCATAACTGAACACCTAAGCCAGTTCATGGTACTTCTATTACCACTCAGGAACCAATGGAAGTCTGCCGTTCAGAGCTGTTTAGTATTACATCTATTACCAGCGACTCCAAAAAAATTCAAACAAGACTATTGGGCCCAACATGATTCCGTGAATACTGAATAAAAAAACACATTATAGGAAGTTCACCATATGTATCCCACTCTACACGGTTCATTCAGATCGCCAATGAAAAAAATCAGAACCCCAAAACCAAACAATAAAATAAAATGTACAAAGTAGCTATAACAGTTGACACCCGCATTTCTACTAACAGTCTAAACCAACGGGGTGCTCTAAACAAATTAATTATTGATTATTTGGACATGGGAATAACTATTAAGCATGAACTAACTGAAGTGATATTTTTAAGCTTAATGCCCTTCCCGAAAGGAAGAGCGTGAAATTCTTTTTCCAAAATGGAAACAAAGGTGGTGTGTCAGAAGCAGCATGGCAGTCAAAGGAACTTAGTTTACTAGTCTTTGAAGGGTTAAAAAAAGGGACTGTGTAAGATATATTGGTGTTATAAATAGTGATTGTAGCATATTAAAGTGCTTGTTGAAGAATCATTCGGGGAATTAATGGTTGAACATCATGGTTGCGCTGTTGGGAAGCAATAGGTTAGAGCTATAGTGAAGCGTAATTGAAAACAAATAAGCCTAGACAGGGGTAACGGTATTTAAAACTGTGGGACATTTAGCGGGGGAGCCACTACAAGAACGAGTGAGAATGATTCTGGGGGAAGTATATATGCATGGCCTAGTCAAGCACGAATAAAAGAGGATAGACTTGAGAAGCTTTGATTGGAGAGAATCAAAAGCTTACATGGTAGCAGATTGTTATCGAATTTCAGTATGTTACTCGTGGTGGTTATACATATCTGACATTCACCATACTGAATTGAAGTTACCGATCACGTACAAGACATCCTACGGAAATACATTGCAAAAAGTAATCTTTCACTGTAATCTTTTTGTACTCGTTTGATTACAGTTGTGCTCATTATTGAATTCGGAATTTCCTAAAATCATATAGCATATATATTTGGATAACTGCAACGTATCTTATTGGCACGAGCATAGGACCTGGTTCACTTATACTCCCTCCGTCCCAATTTGATAGTCCACTACGAAACTACATGCAATTTTCAAATTAAAAAATAATGTATTTATCAAAATAATATTTGAATTTCTTTTTTGCACCTTATTAAAGTTCTCAATGAGATCTATCAAACAAGATCCATATTAAAAAAATAATTAATTTTGTAAGTAAATAAATTATTTTTTAGTTTGAAAATTGCACGTAGTTTCGTAGTGGACGAACAAAATGGGACGGAGGGAGAATTAATATTGAATTACAGTTCACATGGGGCCATTATCAATTTTTGCGGCCCGAGTGGCGCATTTGTTCTAATGCCAAGTACGAGGCTTGATAGACTTGTTATGATCAAGGTTCTGAATACCGTACCGGCTAAGGTGCCAGTTTCTCTATTGTACGGAACGTATTGGTACCGGTGAGATACCGGGTACCGTCTCGGATTTACCACTACTTAATTTTTTTGTTAAAAAAAATATGAATATTTCATTAAAGAATTGTGATAAGTTATCGCTATGCTATGTATTACTTGTACCGACATGTTATACATAAATGATAAAACCACGGAAGAAACCAAAAAAAAGCACCACAGGTCCACAGCCAAAGCAGAAAACCCTAGTGCTGCTCTGCTTAAAGTCTACACCTAGGCTAGGCTCTGATAGTACTCACCCACCACCACGAAATAATCAAACTCAAATAAAATTTCTCTCTTCCTCTCTTTCTTCTGAGTCTCTTCTCATTCATTCCCCTGTTCTTTGCTTTCGTCTCCGGCGACTGTTCCTTGCTTTCTTCTCCAGCCACAAGTAGTCAATTCTCTCCTTTTTCTCTCTCTCCTAATGGCTGGTACCAACCGAGACGATCCAGTACGACTGGAAAACATTCCGGTGCACCGGAACAGTTCGAGATTGACTGGAAAGTTAACCGTAAGGGAATCAAGAGATTAGAGTACTGGAATAGGGCCAAAAGGGTACATACCAGCCGGTACGAAACGGTATATAATGGCCGGTACGAAACGGTATACACCGGCCAGTACGAACGGTATCAACAACCTTGGTTATGATTGTTTTGAATTAATTCTATTTGACTAGCAGTCTTTCTTTGTTGATCTTGCTTTCAACGAGCAAATATATTTTTTACATACTATACTGTGACCAGACTGGGTATTTCATATTTGAAGGATTAAATTCTATTTAGCCATATTTACAGATTTTGACACCATTTTTACCATTTAAACATGTTGTATAATGTCGAATGATTCATGCCCATCAATTTGCTATACCAGAACATTTTTCGGCAGACTTGTTTTAATTTGAGGATTTAGAGGTCTAACTCGTGAAAAGAAATGGATACAACTAAAATACTGCCACATTGGAAAATTTTAGGTAGTTACACAAACCTAAACAGGTCAGTTTAGTTTCAGTTTCAGAAAAAGAAAAAAAAAAAACAGGTCACTTCAGTTGATTTCTTAGCATTACCTGGTCCAATATGATTCTAGTTAGTTTGTAAGTCAATTAATTGGTCCCTATCTGATAATTTGCAATTTGCTATTCATTTTCCAAAACAAAAATTCTACTATGATGTTCTTATCAAGTAGTTAATGCAATGCATTCATAAAAACAAACAAAAAAAAATCTAAGAGGTCCACAGAAACTAACAAAACTCCAACCAAAACTTAGACCGGAATCTATGAGGTTTATTGAATTTGAGACTAACAACACCATGCCACACTTCTGAATTGTATTTGTTAAATAAAATTAAAACACACTAAAAGATACAAAATTCAATTCAACTCTTGATGGGAAGCGGGAACAAGATTTTACGTTTGCTTTCTTTAGTGAATCTATGATACAAGGGGGAAGAAAACGTATTAGGCACGTGAGAGATGCCATAAAATATTTTTCAAAGAGGGCAATAAGTGATAAGTTCATATTCTAAAGGCAATCACAAGGGAAGATGTGGGTGGTACTCTCACATAAGGAATCTGGCCTTTACCAGTATATCAACTGCTGCAAAAAAGAAGCACTTCAACTAATTGCTACATTGAATCAAAATAAATTGCTACATTGAATCAAAATAAATTGCTACATTGAATCAAAATAGCATTAGCCATTGTGGGTAATTCAACAACTACTTATGTTGCTATAAAACTACACACATCTTTGATTTTACTATTTTAAAATACAAGAACAGAAGACTGTGCAGAAACTAGGTACTTCATGGACACAACAGGATTTAATCAATAATACCATAAACATTAGTCAACACAGCGAAAGAACGTACCTCCCTAATATCACCTCTTCGGGCACCAACGTGAAGCGAAGTCCAACCTCGATCGTCCCTATCCCCACCAGACCTACGCAAGCTCTGGGTCCTTCGAAACGAACCCAACTTGTCTTCTGGCATACTTTTTCGAGTGGATTATTGAAATAGCCAGAAAACCACTTATAGACACTGAAGCTTCAAGTTGAAAAAACAAGAGAGATTTCTCCTTAAATCAAAACACCACAAAAACCCTTCTTTTTGGCGTATAACCCAGGAGGCAGGAAACTACCTATAGGTCCAGAGAAGCTTTAAATTCTAATAAAAACTCAAACTTTAAGGTTTAACCAACACAACTAGTATTACAATATCATAAAACCCTAAAACTTGGAGGAATAGATGAGATTTCAAGGTGGGTTTCTTTTACATGATTGAAAAGAAGAAAACAAAAGTCGGTTTTCAAATAATTAGCGAGAAGAGTGATTGGCGATGTTGTAGGGAGCGAAGGGATTCAAACCAGGGCCAAATACACGAAGATTTCGAAGCTTTGTAACGAGCGATGACGATGAACAGCACCGATAGAGGAAAGATATTATTATCATTCTTGAAATTGAAAACCCTTTTCAATGATATTTGATGACAATAAGCAAAGAGGGGAACGAATTGGATGAGAAATCAGACGAATCCTAGATCGAATTGGAGAGGGTTTGGCGGTCGCATGTGTTTATACAAAATATAAATCTGTAGACTGGAGAGTGGAGAGGAGAGAGCGACGAGCCAACAAACCCTAGGGTGGTGTGCTTTTTTGTTCGCCTGTTGGAATTTCTTAGAGGTGTTTTGACAAATATATCATGGACATGGAGTTTTGTTTTTTGTTTTGGGGAAATTGCCGGACAGTTGTGGCAGTGGAAACCAATTGCAAATGGGCAATTCTATTCGCAACCGACTTTCGGCTAACTGCATCACACTAGCATTTAACCAATGGTAGACAAAAATACCCTTGTGTAAAAAGATTTATTTCTAAACCTTCTTATATAAGAACGGAGGATGGCATGCCATTTTTTACCATTTTGGACGAAATTGCCCCTGATAATGTATTTGGTTGTGAAGCACAAATGTGGACAATTTAGGTATTTCAGTGAAGGGACAGGAGTGAAATACTTCAAAAGTAGAAGGGCAACACTAGTTTGACAGAAGTCCTTTAATTCCAGACTTCGGGCGTAAAGTCGTGGAGTCCTTCGACTGTCCTTCAGCAACTGTTGCGACGACAATGAAGTATCAAAACAGTCCTTTTACCTCTTTTCTCCGTCCTTTTACTATCCAAATTTTGCACTTGGAGTACTGTTGCTACAACGGTGGACTGTGCTGATCGGGCAGATGCATCCCTCCTTCCTCTTTTCTTTTTCTGTCCTTGTTGCAACGACGATGACAGTCTTTCGAGTACTGTATGGACGCCATGGAAGTACACACGCATAGGGTTTTCTGGATGGCATCGTACTGTCCTATTGTTCCAGTGGCGGGTGGGTGATAAGGGGAGGGCGTAATCGAAATGTCCTGCAAATACTGTAGGAACGGCGTCCTACTGTTCAACCCGCGATGTATAAAAACAAATAGATGTGAAGATTTTGCTGCTGTTGCAGTTCCTCTCCACGGTTGATCTCATCGTCTCCCCCCCCATAAAAAATATTGCAATTTTATTTGTTCACTGCAGGTGTTTGATGAAAAGTCCCATTGATTTCTTGCTACCAGGGTCTAGAAAGCCGGTATGATTCTCTTGACTAAGTGAGTCTTCTCTCATTTGCTATTTGTTCTCAAGTTGTGATAAATTTGGGGGGTAATAATTGAAGGGGATGATAATCTTTTTATTTTTGTTTAGGGAAGTTCTTGCAATAAAAAATTTGGATCAAAATTCTGGTTAGCTTGGGGCTCCAACTCCAAGTACTCTGGTCTGACCCTGTTTAAGCTTTATTTGGTTATCATTGAACGGTGCTATAAACTATGCATTTATGATATCATTAGCTGCTGAAGACCAAATTAGATACTTATTGTAGTACGAAAGTAATCCAAATGAATATTCACCATGGTTTTGGTGGTCAATTTGCCTTGTACAAATCAGAAAGTACTGGCTTCCTTTCATGAGGGTATGAAGTTTATCATCTCAAGTTTTATCTTATGAAGTGTTGGTTAGTGCAATTGAAGTGTTTTTGGGTTGACACATTTGATCGGGCATATAGAAAGTTGACACATGCAGAAAATAGTAATAGATAACCTTGGTACAAGGGCTTTAACAATTAAGAAACAAAGCAGTTTGTCGGGGGTCGGTCATCATAGGCAAAAAGTACTATTCATTTAACCATGTTAGGCTAAATGGAGTTCAGATCCTGCTGGAAAAACATCAAAAGTTAGGCTCTTCAGTGCAAACATCAAAAGTTTAGCTCAAATGCAATGAAGCAATCATGGTTCACTCCTTTTTTGCCTCTTTAGGGGAGAACTGATGCAAAATAGTTTGACCTATGCAACAATACCAGAAGACCTGAGATCTAATGCAAATCATTCTTCTTTTCTTCCTTCAATGTAACTTTTGGTAATGATACTATTGTTATTGTTTTGATAGAATTTGTGTTTGGAGCTATGAATGTATGGTTGGATGTCAGACAATAGAAGCAAAATGAGAACAACAGGAAGGTCTAGGCATCTGAATTACAAAATGAAAAATTACACAAACTTGGGATAGACTTCAAAGTTCCTAGGACTGATTTGTAGTGGTTAATTGATATTTTTCATAGGTAACCATTCCTTTTAGATACCGCCTATATAATTGATAGTTATGAAGTTACGTACTAGGTAATGACTTGTCAGTTGTCTTTTACACAGAAAGGACTTCTAACTTCTCAGGTCTTCTGGGATGAGAGAGCAATAAACACTTTAACCTGCAACATCTTCATATGCACAATCAGCTTTAGCTAATGACATAAATGCATTAAGCAGGTTAAAAAGAAACAAAACAAAACAGTGCCTGTAATACCTGCCACCAGTTTTCACCCTCCCCAACTGCGTCCAAGCTCTTGTATACCTCATTGGGTACTTCCCTGGAAGTAAAATTTGGAAGTTGAAACAACCAACACCAACTTGCCAGGGCTCAAGGCGGTCACTTTCCCTCTAGAGTAACACTACAATAAGGCCTCCCTTTTGTAGATTCGACTTAATCTTATAGGCTTCACATTGGGCATGTAAATATTGGATCAATGACGTGGAAATATGTCATTTGTGGAAATTTATCTAATTCCAGCATTTGTATGACCTGCTGTGTATTGGATTGGTTTGGGTTACTATCCCATTGAGTTATTCAGTAGCTTTGTTTTCTTTTTCCATCCATGGGCAATTTTTTTCTATAACCACCTTTTTAATTATTTCGCGGAGAGAGACAATGAGGAACCCCATGGTATGAGAGGTATTGATATTGGTAGGGTTAACTTTTCCCCCGCTGCATAAATGTTCCCTTTTAATCGAACCTGTCCAACCTTTCTGAGGCATATGCTTGCATGGGATAACAGTCACTGAGTGGACCATAGTTGGTGTATCATGAGTTGAATAATATTGTAACAACAATACTCGAGATTAATTTTTCAATTTATCAAAGCTGTCCCACAAAAGCTCGAATGACTGGATTTAGTCCTGAAAAAGAAAACTTTGAATTCTTTCATAGTTTGGGCCCCTCCAACTTTGATTCCTGGCTCCCTCACTCCACAACTACGCTTGGAATTTCTGCTTGTTTGTAATAGAAGGTGGGCCGAGTAAGGCTGCTTGTTACTGAGGGCTCTTGAACAACGAAATTCTCATGTCCCATCACTCCAATAACCTATAGATCCATCATTCAAATAACTTCCTCGTAGTCCCATCTTTCAGTCATTTATAATTCGGAGTTGTAATGTTTTGGGCTAAGTTTTAAGGTTTTAATTGATGCTGCCATTTTTTCCAATTCGACAGCGTCTTCATACTTTTATAGTCGTTGTGTGCTGCTCCGGAGCATCCAAATGGCTCTGGATGTAGTTGGTTTATTTTTCTTCAAGAAAAGATATTGAATGCCAGAAATAATGGATGATACTTGGCTGGATTATAGATGGCTTCTCATATAACGACAATATTTGTTATTTGCATGAGGATATATTTGGAGGCCCTTTACCTGTTTCATACACTGGTAGATAAATTGTTTCAGACCTATATGTTTTAGAAATAGCATTCTGGGGCGTTCTGGAATAATGTCAACATGTACACAGGTTATAGCTATTTGACTGAGCCTTTTTTATACCAATCTCGACACTGTTGGATACGTTTTTCTCTTTGGTAACTTTCTCCGCACCATTGACTGACAGGGTGTTAGTCGAAAGTTAACCTAATGGTTCTGATCACTTGGACGTTGAAATTTGCAATGGTGTTTGTTCTATAGTTGGTGGGAAAAAAAGCAGCAATGTTTTCAGCTTTATTATCTGCCTTTTGATTAAAAAACGTAATGAAACGAAACACACCACCTTTGTGCTCCAACATGGTTATGGGTCACTGTTTCACTGTTTTCTTCGGCTGCATGAACATAAGAGTTTGGCGTTATTGAGGATCTATTTTTGGTCTACGCAGAGAGAACCTTTTTGAAGAGATGCTGCAGGAGCATGATGAGGTGGTCACGAAAAGAAAACGGACAAGTGAGTTGTTCCGTGTTCTGCAACAAGCTGTTCAGGTTAGTCCAAAAAAGCAAATATGAAAAGAAAGAAGGTAAAGAAAATATTAACCCTTTAGGTCGGCCCAGAGATTTAACATTGTCACTGGGATCAACCATAAATCTGAAGGTCTCGTGTTAAACTCCCGCTGGCGACAAGAGTTAAAACAAACTTGTGACATGTTTGTTGGTTGCAACTATCCAGGGTTTACCCTGCAAAGGTGCGTCCAATGTGGGGTGTTTGAAGGGTTTTTCATCCAGAAAGAATAAGAAAATACTAAATTAGATAATGTCCAGAAACTCTAGAAGTATGCAGCTTTAGACATCAACATGATATAAGAGTGCTTATGTTAGTGGTCTGTCATCTGCTTTGTTTCAGGTTCTATGGTCCTTGGTTTTTTGTTGTCCATTTGACGAAATAATTGGAATGGAAGTAGTTCGTTTCGTCATTGTTGGTATTTCTAGATGCAAATGCACATCTTAACTTCCAGAATTATATTCCTGATTAGTTTCATTTATTTGGCAGAACGAAGTCATGGACAATCTTAACTTCCAGAATTTCTTAGAGTTGGTCCCTGGAGTTAGGGAGCCTATTCACGATTTTTATTGACAGTAACTTGCTATGGGCTTGTGTTATGACTATTTTCTTTTGAACATGTTCATGTTGCTACGTTCTTATTTGAAGGCATGGAATTCAAGATAATCCTAGACCTTGCCATCATGTCATTTTCGTTGTGCTTGATCTAATTTTTGCTATGTACATGGAATGGCTCGACCATTTTTTCCACTTTCAGAACAAAATGCCACTGATTGTATTGTTTAGTGTTTTAGTAGTGGGGTTAGCTTCGTCATTTCGAGTTTATTTTGGTTCTTCACAGAAGCAAGGATTGAACCCTCTTTGTATTTTGGTTCTTTCAGACCAAAATGCCACTGATTGTATTGTTTAGTGTTTTAGTAGTGGGGTTTGCTTCGTCATTTCGAGTTTATTTTGGTTCTTCACAGAAGCAAGGATTGAACCCTCTTTGTATTTTGGTTCTTTCAGACACAATTGTTTAATGTGTATTGTTTAGTGTTTTAGTAGCGGGGTTTGCTTCGTCATTTCGAGTTTATTTTGGTTCTTCACAGAAGCAAGGATTGAACCCTCTTTGTATTTTGGTTCTTTCAGACCAAAATGCCACTGATTGTATTGTTTAGTGTTTTAGTAGCGGGGTTTGCTTCGTCATTTCGAGTTTATTTTGGTTCTTCACAGAAGCAAGGATTGAACCCTCTTTTTCTTCCTTAAATCAGGATTTTGCGTACCATTGCTCTGGTGATGAGAAGGATTGAAAACCCTCTTTTTCTCCTTAAATTCGGGATTTTGCGTATGATTGCTCTGGTGATGTGAGCATTAACTGTAGCTGCGGCTCCAGAATCTTTTGTTTCTGATTCACGCACTGTTCTAGCGGCAGTATATAAAACGTCTTTGCAGATATTAGAGAGAATTACTTGCTCCACTTTTCTTGGTTCGTTTGGATGATTTTCGTGGGGTAAACAGAGCAGACCAATATCTTTTACTTCTCGTTCCAATATTTGTAATATCTACTTCCTAGATTGGGGGGTTTTTTTTTTGTTTGGTTTTTCTGGTTTCATTTATGGTTTCTTTCCTTTTTCAATCAGTTGTTGAGGGAAATCAGAGAAATTGGTCTGCTCTATTTTGTATTCGTGGTCACTTACAAGTAGAGCAGAGATTCCTTCTCAAGCAAAAGTTGGTCTTGATTTGGCCAGTAACCATGCAGGTAGAACTCTCTCCTCTCTCTATCTCCCCCACAAAAGTCATAGTTATCTGTCTCGATAGGCATCTAGATGATTGAATCAATTGGTCTATTTCGCTGAAGGTAGGAAAATCTCCCATTCCTAAATTTCATGAATATCGGATGAAAATATACCCAGAGAAAGGAAAATTTTAATTAAAGGTTCTGTTTGGTGACCCTTGGGTTATTATTACATTCACTTATTTGATTCTTTTTTTTTTTTTGGACTTGACTGAATAATATAGTCTAACTCTGCGGTATATACAGTAATTCGCAACTAGGCGGAAAGATTCACGTCTTTACTTACACGAGGATGGTGATCAAAGGTATCAAGTAGCATCCACGACCAAGTTTGGACCTTACCCGATCTATAAAATCTCTCCTTACAGAGAGAGAATCCAGTTCCTCCATTTCTCCATTTCCGTGTTTCAGTTTTTAGTTAGGGTAAAGTAAACAACCTTTCTTTTGACATGGTTTGCGTTTTGTTTTGATTTCCTTTTCGTTTTGAGAATTTGATTCGATTGTTGTTCTAATTTACGATTTCGAATGTTTTGTGCAATTGAGGAAGACGTGAGAAGTTGATTTGGGCTATTTGGTTGTGATCTTCTACAAGTATTTGTCATGATCACCCTCCCATATTTTAGGTTTTTGTGGGAAATTATTAGATAATAAAATACTTGTTTTAAAATACAATATTGGTGTTTGGTATTTGTGGAAAGCGTTTCCCTATAAGAATTTTAAAGTGATGTTATTTAGTGAGGTTTGCTTATTTTCTTCCTTCGCTATCTTTGCACAGATCAGTGTTTGTCTTTGTGTTGTCAAGATATGTCCTTGAGCAGTGCAGATCAATCAAACATTGTTGCCAATGATTAATTGGTTGTCAAAAAGGTTGGTATAAACTTTCCTTCTTAAGGTCCATTCTCTGTCTCTGATATGCTTATATTGTTTTTCCCCCCTCTTTTTATGGTCTTAGTTTATTATGTTTGTTTATCACATGATGCTCTTGCTTTAGGAAAACGTGATGGTGTTTTTGTCTTCTTTATGCTTTTTTCTTTCTGTTTCATGGTTTTGTAGTGGAAGGTTACTAATTTTTAGTTTGGTAGATTTGTCAAGGGTCGTTTGTGTTGGGAAAAAAAATGGTGGCCTGTGTTTCAGAAAAAATGTAAATGTGATGTAGAAATAGAGATGGTTGTGTATTTCCTCTAAGGTGTATTTCCTTTTATAGGATTGAGGATTTTGAGTTTCATTATGAAGCTCCATGCTATTTTTTGAGTTCTCTGGATTGTGGAGTGATTATGTCAGTTCCTTTGAGGATGGTTGTCGCAAGTCATGTGAATTTTGTCCATTGTTTTAGGTTGCAATTTGAAGCTTGCAATTTGAAGCACTTACTCATTGAACGCAGATTTAATGTTATAACTATTTGTTATATTAATGTTACAACGATTGTCGATCTATAGGATCTCTCATAGAAAAAAAAGAAGAAGAAGAGAAAATCAATTTCTCTATTTCTCTGGTTTCCGTATTCATATTTTGCTGGGTTTGGTGGTTGTGCAGAAAAAAATGCAAAACTCGGGAAGAAACCCGTATAGCCGTACTAATGTTGATTACACCGTTAACCTATTACATGTAAGCTTTCTAGACTTTGGCATCCTGGCTCTATTTTGGTTGTCTTCTTATATAAGCCGACGCTGCATTTTTTTTCCAGGCATCAGACTACAACGACAATAAAATATGCACAGGCTGGTAGGACAGTAGGATAGCGACGCGAGTTAGAGCAGTTTTTGGTTTCTGATGATTTTATTGTGTGGACTACATTTAAGCTACATTACTTAATATCCATTGAATTTCCTCTTCCCCTTGTTTTCCAACTGTAGAAAGCATCTGCTAGCAGTGTAGCTATGGTATCAGAGTATGTTGGTTATCTTAAAAAAGAGCAAATCCGTCGTAATGTATTGTGCTCCAGAATATGTTGGTGTTCTACCACCATGGGTGCTGTACTACTGAGATCTGCCGATTTGGGAAAAGTGGGAATAGTGCTTGTGAGTTCCCTTTATCATGTGGTTATGAGTTCCATTTGTCATCTGCTTATCACAAAATGCAGTTGCCACATGTAATACCTCTCACTTGTGAGAACTTGTCAAGCGGTTCAAACGTTTTTCTGAAGAGTTTGGTCTTGAAGAGTTTAGATTGGTGTTAAAAGGAAATAGGTAGCTTGTCCAGAATGTTGCTGGATACTTTTGGTGTGATGCATGGGAGTCATTTGTTGCTACACAACTTGGAAACTGACAGCATATTGGTGCATAGCTCTGATTTTAATGTGGACTTGCGTGTTTTGATATTAGGCTTAGATGATTGAGAGCAAATATACTAATTTTACTCATGTTACTATGTAGTAGTTTTGGGAAGAAGTGCTGCCTTTAGTACTAATCCAAGGTTCAAAGCAATGGCTCTTTTTCGGCTGAATCTGTTCATGTTCTTGGCCTTCAAATAATCACTATAATAATTGAAATATCAAAATCAACGAGCACACGATAACGTGCAATTAAAAATGTCCGAATAATTTACCATGGGCAATAAGTGACGTGCGAAGCACGTCGGTTTCAACTAGTATCCTTAAAAGAGTGAGATGCATATAGCACAAACCAACTAAAACACAATCACACAATTATCTACACCTATGTTGAACCCTCATCTTATCTTCCCCGTTTTCATCATCTGCCCAAAAAATAAAAAATAAAAAAACAACGTGTTCTTCTTCTTCTTCCATACCCAGGGCCAACTCACCCACCATTATCATCTTCTCTTCTTCTACACCTCCCACCTCAAACCCTAAAATACATTCACTCTCCTTTCCCTCAATGGAGAACCCAATGTAGTAATCAATGGAAGGTTCTTCCCCTTCTATTGACCCACTACTCTCATATTTTGAAATGGAAGAACACCAATGAGGCTCGAATTTTCGATTTCAAACGGCACGGAGGTCAACAAGGAAATTTACGGGAAAGAAATGATGCTTTGGGAGGCAAAAGCACCACAGATTTTAATTTTTCGTTTTTGGTCATCCGTTATTCAGATACCCAGTGTTGAATTTTAACGATGTGTTAGGATTTTAAAGATTGAAAAATGTACCTTATTTCGGATTTTAAAACATGAATGATATTATTTGAAACTACTAGATTTAATTTCCGTCGTATGCTTCATTTTTTTTAATCCAAATTTGTTTTAAATATTCATAAATTAAAATGTGAACTAAAACAATTACTTCAAGTTTAAAAATCCGAATATGGGAAAACATGGGATGTGTAGATTTACATCAATTATTTGTGTCCGGAACGTAGTAAAGAATTCAACTTTTAAAATTTGAATTTGTAACATGTGTTCAATTATTAAAACTTGAATTTTTAATGTTGGATGGTGTTTTCCACTGATGATGCCTTAAAAGAGTGGATAAAAAGTACCGGTGAACAGCATGGTTATGTCATTATCCTCGAAGCAGGAGTCCTTGTTGGTGGATATGTTAACAACTCTTGCTAAACCTAGACAAATCCTAAGTTCCATTAAACATGAAGATCCTAGCAATGTACCAGAATCAAAACCGTCTACAATGTACGGCCGAAGCAAAGGATATTTATACTTGTTGGTTTTGTAGATCATCACGCGCTCCACTATTTCATATTTTAATTTATGTATTATGTGTTTCATTTCAAGTTTTAAGTTCTAAATTATTCGTTAAGATTAAATTTTTAACATTTGAACATTGGACTGTAATTCATATTTTGAAAATTGAAATCGTTGTAAGGTAACTCGGTAGTCTTTTCTTTTTTATTTGAGACGCAACTTCCAAGCCAAACAAACTTACAAGACCAAATCAATTGTGGAAAGCCAAACAAACTTACAAGACCAAGTCAATTGGGCAGTTTCGGGCAATAGTTTTTACGTGTAAAGCCTTTTTGACTCACGGGTAGAAAAACTTTCTACGTGTAAAGCCATTTTGACTCTACGGGTAGAAAAACTTTCTAATTTTTTGGGTACAAAAACTTCTACCGGTAGTACCCAAAATGTTGTAGATGTAGAGGAGATTGTAACTTGATTATGTTACTTTGGCATGAAAGGATAGCTTGGTCCTTGCATAGTTAGGATACACTTTGATTAAGAGAAATTTAAATTCTCATTACAACTTCTTACAATTTGTATTGTAACAGTTACCAAAAACAAACTTACTACAGGGAGAAATATTTAGCGTGCTACTGTTTCTTACAACTTCTTACAAATTGTAATATGGGCAAGGTTGGGTGCCAACCAACAGTTTAATTCTATAAAAGCGTGCTCCTGTTTCTTACAACAGCTTAATTCTATAAAAGCGTGCTCCTGTTTCTTACAACTTCTTACAACTTCCTGTAAGCTTTTTGAATGATTGGGTCAAATATGGGCAAATGCATAAACAAGTGTTCCTAGAAAGCACCAATATGCCATTTAAAATTATAAGACCCCATTGTTTATAGGGTACCCTAAAGTGCTAGCTCAAAGGTAAGAAAGAGTAGAACTGTGTCTAACAAACAAATGTTCTAGATTCATAACAAGAGAGGAAGAATCAAATAAAAAACAAGAAAGGATTTTGAAAAATTGTAAGAATGCTATCTATGAAGGATCAAGATCAAACCAAGTATATAATCAAGCTCTTCTACCACCCCAACAATGGAAAGGAAAAGAAACAAGCCAAATTCCAAAACAATATCTGAAAATTACTGTACATGTCCATCCATTGCATCAAAGAAGAACCCAACACGTAGGACCAGAAAACCTCAAAACAGAAACAAAAAATTGCAAAGAACAAGATGTTTTTGTTCCTCATTGACTTGTACTTGGGTCAATATCCTTAAGAATACCAACTACCTATTGCATGCTCGGTCGCTTCGAAGAAAGATCAGTTGTGCATAAATATCCAATCTTCAAGGCTTCCTCCATCTGTTTATCCGGTCCAGTTCCACGAATTTTGGGATCAATAGCTCTACACCCTTGGTTTTTCCTCACTAATCCTCTAACCCAAGTAACCAAATTTGCTTCTTTCTCACCCGGATACTCGTCTCCAACTGTCTTTTTCCCAGTAATGAGCTTGAACAGAATAACCACGAATCCAAAAACATCAGATTTCAGTGTGGGGGTCTTTGGGGATCCAGTTTCCGGTTGTAAAAACTCTGATGGCACATAGCCAGGTGGTGGAATCAGTTTGGAACGAAAAGGGACCGGAAAGGATCTGTTCCTCTTTGTAAGAAGTCTGTTTCACTACCCACATTTTGGTTTTTCTATGGCACCCAAACGCTAAAAATAGTAACCCCACAAGTAAACAAACCAAGGCGACAGTTAAAGCAAGAGCAAGCTTGAAACCATTATATTTAAGACTTTTAAGATATGCATAATCAGCTTTAAGACTTTAAGAACATCAAGAAAAAAATCCCTTGAAGCAGCAAAGTTCCTTAAAAAAGCAGCAATGTTGACTCCTCAAGTAGAAAACTATCTTGATTAGAAAACGGGGGCCCTAAGCGGCGGCTTGGTGGGCTTATCCCAGGGCCGGCCCTACCTGATTTCAAAAACCACATAAACTATCTTGATTAGAGAACAAACAACCAACAAAGGGAAATCACACCCTCCTCAAGGCAAGGCAAAAACGTGAAAATGTAAATTTTTTGAAATGCTTGCATAAAGCCTTTTTTTATTTTATTTTATAAAAGGTCTAGATTGGCCACAACAAAAACACCAAGTGCGGACAATCAGTATGAATGAAGAACATGGGTTAAATTGCTATATGTCAGAGCAAGACATTCTAGTAGAGAAAAAAATGACAACATAGAGTCTGGTCTAAAAAATTGTCTACACAAGCTCAATTCAACAACATTGGTCTTTATAAACTTGACTGAATTGCACAAGCAAGTTCTCCTCACCAATCAAATGTCTGTGTAATGTTCAAACTAAGACAACCTCGATTTCTATCCGTGGCACGGATTCTATGCTAACAAACCTAAACTTAGTACAACAATTGACAGAAATTACAATAAGTAATTCAATATGACAATAATCTTATAGTATGACCAACATGTTCGATCCACAACACGGCTTTAAGCAAGCTCAAATTTGCCTTGTATGTTTTTGCAATCTTTTTTTGTTCTTTCTTTTCTGTAATCTGGAGCCCATCCTACCGACCACAACCAACAAGTTGCGTGCCATCCCCCGAACCAAGGCCTGTTTACATACCTATTTGGCACAAAGTTTTCGCTTTCAGGCAGGCTTGACTTGAATCAAAGAATTTTACTCTAAGTGGAGTACATTTAGACACTTGTGATGGTACGACACTTAGCTTCGCCCTCATTACCAGTTGAACTAACCCTTGGGTTGGTTGTTACAATTTCCAACTTAACAAACAAATTCTCAACAAAGAAACGTCCAAACAAAGCTTAGCATTACCTGATAATAAATATGGCTTACCATTACCTGATAATAAATATGGACATTGACTTAAACACAAAAAGGGGGTTTTACCTTGGTTGATTTTGAATTCCTCGAACTCGTCATCGTCTTCGAATAAGTCAATTTTTGCCTCTTCAGTCGCAGACTTGGTTCAGTTGCCATTCCCAACCTCTAACAAATACCTGCTTTTTATAACCAAATCGATTCAAGGCGACAGAGAGAAGCGTTTAACGAGTGTACGACCCTAAATTGTGCGGAATCAAAGCAGAAAAGCGGGTGTACATACATAGATACATAGTATGATCGTAGAAACTCAAATCACAAACGACAGTAAGAGAAATCAACCTACAAGTAACAGAAGGATCGTCGGAAGTCGGTGGCCGATTAGTTGTCGATTCCCTTTTGTGCCAGTATAAAAATATGCGAAAGGCTAGCAGATTTGAGTCGGATGGAGCAATGCTCGCAGTGTTGATGATGGCGGCTGCGGCGGCGGTCGTGGCGGTTGGACGCAAGAACGGAGGAGGCGGAAGGAGTGAGAGGCAGTGAGAGTACAGAGGGGAGGGGAAAAGAGGAGAGGAAGGAGAGAAGAGGAAGAGCGGTCACAGCCATTTTTTTTGGTGTTCTTGCTGAAGAACACGATGGAAACGATGGAAGGTTTTAGGGATTAGATTGATAGGAGGGGTAGTTTGGGTAGAAATTAAATGTTAGGAAGGAGAGGGGTAGAAGGGTAGATTGGGAAAGTTTTGAAAAATTGTTGTTTGCATCTAGTAAAAAATGGGTTAAAAGTAGTAATTTCTGTTTTGAGTTTTTAGTGGGTTGCAGATAGCCAAAAGTCGGTTGCGAATAGAATCACCCATTACGAATGAATGACACAATTTTCCAAAATCACCACACAAATAAAACGGACAATTCTACCCCCAATATTGTAGAAACTTATTGTTTTCGCCTTCTTCTTCCCCTCCCTGCGATTCTAATCTTCTGGAATAGGTGATTTTCAACCTATTACCAAACCCAGGTTTCATGATAAAAAATACAAAACCCGACTCCAGATGAATGCATTTTGAAGTCTGCTTTTATGATATGATTTTAAGTCTATTTTGAAGGGATGTCCTCCACGAGTCCATCTGGGTATTGGAAATAATCCGAAAAAACCAACCATGCGTTGAAGAAACAAAATCCAAGTGGTTCAAAATATTCTTTTTTCTATCATCAGTGATTCGTCAGCTTTATCTTATCAATCCTCGCGAGGAGGCAATGAAGTTTTAGAAACATAATTTCACGCAAACGTATGTTGAAGTTGGGTTTCCTCCAAAATACGCCTTCAACTTCAAGTCTATTTTGAAAACACGACTTTTAGGACTCCATTTGGGTATTATTATTAGGGGTGCACACCAGCCCGGTAGCCCGCCCAGCCCACCTAATCCAGCCCGATTTTTTTAGGGCTTGGGATAAATATTTAGGCCCATAGGGCCGGGCTGGGTTGAGATTTTAAGCCCGTTTACTAAATGGGCTGGGTTTGGAAAACTTCTTTGAAGCACAGCCCGGCCCGGCCCGGCCCGATTTAAATAATATTCTTATTTAAATACTATGTATAAAAATTATGGGCCGGGCTTGGGAATGCACTAGTCTCGTTATTATCTAGTATAAGCCCGGCCCGAACCCGGCCCAGCCCGGTGTATGTGCACCCCTAATTATTATCCTCTAATCAAGACGTTATGAACTGTCAAGGCAGATATCTTTACCTAATTTTTACTAATCTGACATGAATAACTATTGGGATTGTTGGCAGAAAAAGCCTAAAATTAAATGAAACAATGTTGCACTTTGATTGAATTTACATGGTTCTCTTTGACAGTAACATTGCACCTTAGATTTATGTTTTGAGAAAAATTATCACTTGCTCCTTAAATGAAACGACGTTACACCTTGACTGAAATATCATTGCACCATTTGAGAATAGCATTACACCCAACTGAGGAAGTTGAATTGCCCGTGTGATGTCTAAATCCTACTTTTTATTTTGAGATAAATGACCATTGCTCCTTAAATGAAACAACGTTGCACCCTTGAGTGAATTAATTGCACTGTTTGAGAATACGCACTGCTCCCTAAATCATTCTTCTTATTTTGAAAAAAATAACCATTGCTCCTTAAATGAAAAAAAACGTTGTACCTTGAGTGAATTATAATTGCACATTTTGAGAATAACATTGCACCTAAATGATGAAGTCTGAGTTGCTTGTGTGACGCCTAAATCTGACTTTTTATTTTGAGAAAAATGAGGATCAACGTTGCACCCTTGAGTGAATTAACTGCACCCTTGAGAATATTCATTGCTCCTTAAAATCAAACTTCTTAGGGTGAGTTCTCCAATGGATTTTATCCATTGGTGAGGAGAGTTGATAAAATCTGTAGATTTTTGAGATTTTTGAATGAAAAAATCTACAGATTTTATCAACTCTATTCACCAATGGATAAAATCAAGGGCTTGGTTTTATCAAATTTTGATAAAATCCATTTGAGAACTCACCCTTTCGAAAAAAATAACCATTACTCCTTAAATGAAAAAAAAAATGTTGCACCTTGAGTGAATTAAGATTGCACCTTTTGACAATGCCATTGTACCCGATTAGGTTGTCAGTGTGGTTTGAATCTAACCATTTTTAAAGGAAAAAAAAACTATTACTCTTTTTTTTATAAT
This sequence comes from Vaccinium myrtillus, assembly GCA_016920895.1. NCBI lineage: Eukaryota > Viridiplantae > Streptophyta > Magnoliopsida > Ericales > Ericaceae > Vaccinium > Vaccinium myrtillus. Next base: position 16,803,642 of record CM029276.1, read on the forward strand.
CTAATCTTACTTACTGCTGTTATTGTTACCGGACCCAAACAGCTCCAGACTGAATTTTCTTTTTGTTTGAAAAGAGACAGAATTTAAATCCCATAGATCTCCAGAATAAAAATCTAAAAAAGCACGAGTCTTTATTAAATCCCACAAATCTCCAAACGGCTTTATCGCTACTCGAGAGAGATAGAGAGAGGAGAGGAAATTACGGGGTTTTGATTTGGGGATTCCATGGGTACGATTTTTAAATTGAGATTGCACCTTTTGACAATGCCATTTGTACCCGATTGGGTTGTCAGTGTGGTTTGAATCTAACTTTAAAAAAAAAAAAACCTATTACTCTTTTTTTCTTTCTTTCTAATCTTACTACTGTTGTTGTTATCGGACATTGCTCTTTCTGCATATGTGTCTTGTTTTTTAATTAAATTAGCAAGAACGAAGCCTACATTTAAGTTGGGAACCTGAATCAAAGTTGGGGATTTCTCTCAAATTTAAGTATACATTCAATCTAGTAAAAAAGGATATGCAAAACCAACACCCAAACAGCTCGATATAGTTTTTTTTTTTGAAAAGAGCTCCAGACAGAATTTAAATCCCATATATCTCCAGAATAAAAATCTAAAAAAGCACGAGTCTTATTAAATCTCACAAATCTCCAAACGGCTTTATTGCTACTTGAGAGAGACGGGGAGAGAAGAGAGGGAATTACGGGGTTTTGATTTGGGATTCCATGGATTCGATTTTTGACTGAATGATTGGGTGATGAGGGGTTTGTTAGAGAGAGACGTGGATTTGGGTTGGGTGATGAGGGGTTTGTTTTGGGGGAGGAAGTTCAAAGTCATGGGCATTTTCGTCTAACTGTATTTGTCCTTCCATGTTATGGTAATTATTCTCTCTCTTCCCATTAAGTAAAAAAGTACACCATTAAAATGCAATTTGTTGCCCCTAGTGCCATTTTTTATTTCGGAAATGCTAACGGGTGTCACAGTACACCCGTTAAGGGTAAAAAAAAAACCACTAGTGTATTAAACCCGTTAGCATTTATGTATAATTTCTTCAATAACCATGAACACTGCTACATACCCAAAAAATACACCCAGAATTTACCCATAATTTGAAAATTAATGGTCAGATTCAAGTGAATTTGGGTCATTGATTTTCACTTTCTAGGTAAATTTTGGGTGCCTTTTCTAGGCACCTAGACTTTTTGAATAACCATTGAGAAATGGGTTGATTTTACAAAACTATTAACCTAAATAAAAACAAAAATAATTTAATAATTCACAAAAAAATTATTCTAATTTTTTTGTCTTTAGTGAACATTTTGTACCTTTAACGGTTGCACTATGACACCCATTAGCATGACCCGAAATTATATAATCAAGTCTTGTATTATGTTATTTTTTCCTTTAATTTTAAAACACTTTTCATGTGCTTTATTTTTCTTTTCAAAATTTCGACAAAAGACATAGGCTCCGTTATCCTTTTCTTTTTTTTTTTGGTCTTTTTGTTTAAATGACTTTTTTTACTTGTTTTTTTTTGTGGCCTTATTTCTTGTGATTATTCATTCATATCAATGAGAAGAATAGAATTAGAAAATTATATGAAAATATGAAATAAAAGTTGAAAAAAATTACATAGGATGATACTTTAAATAAAAAAAGCCAACTTAGAGTATTTTTTCTTCATTAGTGATTTTTTTTTTGTGTTTTTAAAAAAATATTTTTACTTTAGTTATAATTTTCTATTTTTAACTCCTCTCTTCGAATGGGGGATAAATTCAAAAAATAAAAAGATGAATATAATACGGAAAATCGAAAGGAGGGAGACAATACGTCATCTAAATGGTACTGTAGAATCGACCAGCAAGTTTCCTAATCCTAATCCTAATCCTAATCCTAATCCTAAATTCCTAATCCTAATCCTAAAGGACCTAAACTATAAAAACCGCAACAAGTCGTCTTCCTCGGTTCCTCCGCAAGCCTGAAGTTCGTGTTGAGGGTTCAAGGAATTTGGAAACCCCATTCATACAACCAACGACCCAAACAAAATCTCTACTTTAATCTCGTAAATTCTACAAAAATCCCTCCAATGGCCACCTCTAATGGATTCAGACTCGTTCGCTTAGCTCGACGCTCACTCTCTCTCAAACCCCTCCTTTCTTCCCCAATCGCCGTACGCTTCTCTCTGCGTGTGTGTGTGTCTATATGTATGTATATATATATATATCTGTGTGTGTATACGTCGGTGTCTCTGTATGTAATCACTCCTGATCAATTACTGCAGGTATATGAGTCGTTATTGGGAGGGGGCTATAGGACATACAGCTCGGCGTTATTCAACGAGACTAGGGTTCTTACTAGTTTTAATTATGGAAATGGTAATCGATACTGTGAATTCGATGGATGTTGATGCCCTTTTTTGCTTTATCGTAGATTGAAATTGCTCGCGAAGGTGCTTGCTCTTGTCCGTCATTTTAAGTTTTGTGTTGATTCTTGTTCTTTAAAAAGTAGTTAATAATAGAAGATCGTTGCCGCTTGGAGTATTCAAATCCGTCTCGAGGGGTGGCTCTTCAAGATCGATTCATGGCACTGGTACTTTCTTCATGCTTGTTTTATGTACTGAGGAATTCTAAGAGTTTTGGCCCTTTTGGGCTGTACCGAACTTCACAAAGTTAATTGAACTATCGGACTCTTCAACTTTGCCCAGCTAGGACACTAGAAGTAAGACTCAAAGCAGTTTAAACTAGACGAGTGAAGTTCCAAGAAATTTTATAAAGAGAAGGAAATTTCAAATTTTGGCTCCATTTTGACATAATTTCTCCGCTAATCATGTATTCGTTCCTATTTATTTGGTTGCATATAATGTAGGTAGAAAAATGATTTACTGATTTGATTTCAGCTATCCATTTTACCAGCATAGATCACGTTGTTTTGGTCTGTTCTTGGTCGATGTGCTGCGAAAGGGTGTACCGTGTCTGTGTTGGCCCATTTGTGTTTGGATTAACAGCGCTAATTCACTGACGTAGTATATGCACAACACTTTTCTTCATTTAAATACAGGAAATTGTATCTAGGCCCTTTTCATGAAAAATAATTGTCATTTTAGCATTGTTTGCATCAAAACAACAGAGCCTTTGAATTTAGTGGTCGGCTGTGCACCACTAGGGTCAAGAAACCAATGTCAGAGTTAGCTTTTCCTTTAGAACCAAGAAGCAATAAAGCATGAAATTTGTAAAACATGCACAATGACGTGCTGCAATTGCTTTTCTTTCTTGCTTTTTGGACTTTATATGGGATGCTGATGTATATGGTAGTTTACTTCGAATTAACTTGTCATGATCAGCATTTATGGCTGCAAGAGATTATTATGACACACTTGGTGCAAGTAAGAATGCTACAGCATCTGAAATCAAGAAAGCTTATTATGGGGTAAGTTCTTGCTCATCTCATGCTCTCATGAGTCATGTTCGAAGTTCTTCAAATATGCTACATTCTTTTATCTTACTAATGGATGTAAGTATATAACTAGTAGGGAATGTAGGATTGACCCCAAAGGAGTTGCAAATTAGGTTGGTTTGTTATCATTTTATTTATTAAGATTTAGTTTCTCATTACATTTGTTCACCAGCTTGCAAAGCAATTGCATCCAGATAAAAATAAAAATGATCCTGAAGCTGAAAAGAAATTTCAAGATGTCCGAAAGGCATACGAGGTACTGGCAAGCTCAGCAAGTTTGCAGTTATGGAGATTGACGTCGATCAATGTATTGCACTAAGACACATTTGTACGTCTTTGTTGTAGGTTTTGAAAGACGATGAAAACCGGGCACCATATGACCAGGTATCATGGTATCTTTATCTTTCCAATTCAAGAACAATAGTTGCTTTGATTTTTTCTGAAATGCTGTTCCATGAACTATTGGTATGTGTATTCCTTAATACCGGCAATTCGCTTTTGTGTACCCCTTTTACGTACTCCCTCCGCCCCTTAATATTAGTCCAGTATTCGTTTTTTGGCTGTTCCAAAATTTTAGTCCATTTGTGAAAATCAAGTACAAAAACATGGTGAATTTCCCTTTTTACCATTCTTTTTTTTGAATTGTGTTAAGCCACCCACCCCAGCATACTAAAGTCAAAAATAAAAAAAGAACCACAAAAGTAAAAACACAAGAATTTCCTAAACTAACGACAAGTTCTATTCCATAGAAATTTACATTTACATTTTGATGATTCAACATTGCCCAAACAAAAAAAAGTGGACTGAACAGTTTCTACAATACCCATTTTACACATTTCTTCTTTCACCAGCTGCCAAAATACTACTCCTACTCCATGAAAATAAGGAAGTCCATATTCCTGGAAGAACTTTTCCAAAACTAAACAAAAAAGAGTAAGTCTTTTGTTTGAACTTTCATCACATGAAAAACAGAACAAAGAAAAAAGGCAATGTAAGGTAGATATTTGAATTCTAAACAATTAGACAAACGAAAGAAACTTATTCTCATAAAATTACCTTGATTAAGATTTACAGATTAGCCAATGCATTTAGGACAATTTCATATTCACATTGAAGTTGAGTAGGAAGGGTCCCATCTCTCACCAGTTGACCTTTTCCCATGTGTGGCACCTTGTAGTTGTTTCCCCCTTGAACTTTCTTCACCTCTGCAAGGTTAAAAATACATGATCAAGGCTTGTCGATGATAATTCTTCGAACGATTTTTCTACGGCACTCACTAGTTCATCGATCGTAGCGGGTGCTTCTTGATGTTGCAAAGATTGAATCGCTCTAAAAAAATCCGAGATCCAAAACATTCATGTCCATACTTTGTGGTGGTTGATAGGATAGCAAATATCAAACCCATCTTTAGTTGCAGCTTCAACAAATTCGATGTCAAACGGATTTATGTTGTGTGGTTTCGCATTATCTAGTTAAAGGAAGATAGCATTCGTCGCACTAGAACGTGGCCATTTAGACCAAATGGCAGGAAGAACTTTCTCTATCAAACACGAGCGAAAAACCTCTTTAGTTACCGCTGTAATTGCCCTCGTCTCCATTGTTCCCGCTGCCCGATTTTTGCTATTTTGTTTTGCAGGTTGCTTGAAGTTGAAAGGAAAAATTCCTATCTTGTCCGAAAAAAGTTTCATTTTTTTCTGCATCAAACCTTGGTCACACAACTGCCGCTAAAAACATGACTTTTGTAATGAATCTTTTGCTTTTGCAAGTCCGCAATGGTTCCTTTTCTTCAAAAAGCAAATAATACCTCTCGGATTCCCTGGACAAGTAGAACCACTTCTCATCAATGTGGACATAGTCATACATACGCTTGAACATTGGTTGGCTCTCAAAGCTGTTAGGCTCAAACATTAAAAGACAAAAGCGGAGTTTGGCTTTTTTAGCTTCTTCTGTCAGGTGTGGCTTTAGGGCATTCGAATGCGGTCTTATTGCACCTTCTTTAGCCCTGCTATGCTCATTAGTGAGATGCTCTGTACCATGAATGATGGAAGCATGGTAATAAGCAGAGAAATTGATTTGGGTCTCTAGGTCTGCCCCTGATTCCTTTCGGCTCTGATTTGGGGCATGGTTCTGCAGCAAAATATTCCTATAGCTCCTCGGTTCTTGGAGGTTTAGAGGCCACTGTTTCATTGGTATTCTGAGAGCAACCATTTTGTGCATATTGCCAAGGGTTAGGTTTGTCTCCAATCATCCCCCGCCCATCCCCCCAAATGATTGGGGATTAGATGGGTTCTGTTATTGTTTGTTTGTTTGTATAATGCATAGAGCCCATGGTTTAGCCACTTTTGAGTTTGGATATTATGCATTAGAGAGATTCCAATGGTAAGTGGGGTCTTTTTTTTGCATTAGAGATCTCATTTCGCTATCTAGGGGGAATTGTTGCAATATTTGACATATAACGTTGAGAATGAAATGATATAAAAATATATTAAAGTGATTAAACAAAGAAACCAATTTATGTGGAAAAAATGCACAATCTAAATTAAGGAAAAATCGGTGGAGGCCCAGCCTCCCCAATAGGCCCCTACTGCATCCGCATCTGTGTGTGTGTGTGTGTGTGTGTGTGTGTGTGTGTGTGTGTTTCTGTGTCTAGATGTGCATGCCTAACAGTGATTCATGTTCATAACCAGGTTAACGGTAGAGTAAGATCATACTACCAATCCAGAATTAGCAATGGTCAAGGTTTATATAAAGGTCATCTGAGCGGATCCTTGACAAAGATGTATGCAACGACATGTGAAAAGTTATTGGAAGATGCTCCCACAGGGAATTCTGTTTCTGATATGAATTCTGTTTCTGATATGTTAGTTGACTCCTTCGGAAGGCTACACACTTACTTGAGAATATCCTTAACGGAGCGTTGCAATTTACGTTGCCAGTACTGTATGCCAGCTGAGGGCGTGGAACTCACTTCTAGCCCTCAGCTTCTCTCGCAGAAAGAGATAATCCATCTTGCTAATCTCTTTGTTGGCTCTGGGGTGGATAAAATTCGTTTGACTGGTGGGGAGCCGACGATTAGGAAAGATATTGAAGAAATATGTTTACAACTGTCTAGCTTGAAAGGGCTGAAGACCTTGGCCATGACTACCAACGGAATCACCCTAGCAAGGAAACTTCCAAAGTTAAAAGAATGTGGGCTTAGCGCGTTGAATATTAGCTTAGACACATTGATTCCGGCAAAATTCGAATTCATGACTAGGCGAAAAGGGCATGAAAGGGTGATGGAGTCGATCAACGCTGCCATAAACCTTGGATACAATCCTGTTAAAGTATGCTATCTCCAAAGTTTTTGTATTGTCTCTCTGTTTCCAGTTTTTTTATTGCATGTTATTTCGTTAATTGAAATAGCGATGTTGACCATGGTTTATTTGTCACAAATTAGTCACATTTTTCCACATTGGTTTATTTCAGGTGAATTGTGTCGTCATGCGTGGATTCAACGATGATGAGATCTGTGATTTTGTGGAGTTGACTCGTGAGAAACCAATCAACATTCGGTTTATTGAGTTTATGCCCTTTGATGGAAATGTTTGGAATGTCAAGAAGCTTGTACCGTACGCAGAAATGTTGGACATAGTGGTAGGGTAAAATTCGACAGTATCCCATGGTTAGATTTGTGAAGATCCTTCTGTACGTTCTCTAAAATTTTCATCATTACTGAACAGGTTAAACGGTTTTCAGGGTTAAACAGAATACAGGATCATCCCACAGATACGGCCAAGAATTTCAGAATAGAGGGACATCAGGGTACAGTTTCTTTTATCACATCTATGACTGAGCATTTTTGTGCTGGTTGCAATAGGCTGCGACTTTTGGCAGATGGGAACTTTAAAGTGTGTCTCTTTGGTCCCTCAGAGGTGAATTAACTGTTTGTCAATTTGCAGTTATGCTTTGCATGTAAAATGGTAGTTGCATCATTAATAGTTATGGATCTAAATCGAGGAAAAGTTATTTTGGTAATTGTCATCTGCAACAAGTACCTTAGTTTTGTGGTTCAACCGACTGGTGCTTGTTAAAAGAAGATTATTTGACTGACCAATGCTTATTTTAAGTTCGGGATGGAGCAGCACTGTCACTTCTTCCTCTCTTATTTTAAATGTACTCTTCTAGTGTGATATCGGGATGCGTGTGATATGCAATTTTATCAGCTCTAAACTTGTAGTGTTAAGCTTCTGGAATTTGATGGAGAACTGTGTAAGACAAATTAAATTGGTACGCCTTGTTGCAAGGAAATCCAACTGAACTTCGTGCTAGTTTCTCCTTAGTTGGAGTTCTTTTTTCCTAAATTCTGGGTCAGCATGTCTCTCTGTCAAACTTAATCATGAATCTTTTTCTGTTTCATAATGCCCTGAACTTTAGCCGTATCTGTTTTTCTTGATGTAGGCATTGTAGATTGCTAAAATCAATATGGCAGCTGGCTTTCACCTCATTCTAATAGTACTTGTTTTGGTTGCATGACTTCGTTTCATTTTCAGAAACTTAAAGCTAGTGAACTTATTGTTCCCTGTACATTTGCCATTTTGTTCCCTAAAAGCTTGCCCTGCCGTCTGGCAGTTTTGTTGGGGTTTTCTTAGTTTGATAGCCATGCACCAGTCAACATATATGCTGTGTTACATCGAATATCCATTTTATCTACTGATTAAAAACTCCTATGCTTAGGTTTATGACTTACGGATTCTCTTTCATGTTGCTCATTTGTAGATACCTTGTTTTAGATTGATGCTTAGGCTTAACTAATCATGAATTCTAATCTGCTCATAGCAGCAGCATTTTCGAGAAACTTCAGCAAGAGGACTCCTACTTTGCTAAAGGTGTAAAAGAATAATGTGGATAAAAGAAGATATGGTTACGTTAAAGCTTTTTAGTTCATAGACTACATCAGTTACCAAAAGAATTGGAATTCATCTGCTCAAACCACTGAGGATCACCCCTAAATTGAATGTCGTAGAATCTAGAAAGATTTAAGGATTGACATTTTCCAGTAGTCTCACTTGTAGCCTGGTACTTTAAATGGAAGAGTTGAGTTGAGGCTATATTGCAGACATGTTACTAGGTTTTGCTTATAGTTGCGCGGACTTGTGCTACTTCAGTTGTTTTTAATGAGATGCAGGCAATGCTTTGGCATCTACTTAATTCAGTTTTGGGACTTTGATTAGGACAGCTATTAAAGCTAGAATTTATCCTTACAGGTTAGCTTGAGGGATCCCCTTCGTCATGGTGCTGACGATAATGAACTCAAGGAAATAATTGGTGCAGCGGTATGCATTTGCAACTCTCTCATGATAACCTCAAGTTCAACACGTGCAAATAAGTAGTCAGAAAGTAAATCCAATGCATGCATGATCATAAATGGTCATTCAACCTGGAGTTTCCATGTATCATTGTTTTGAAATTTTACCTTACATTCGCATGTTTGATTTTAAGTATAATTTCTACTTGCTTGCTTCAGGTCAAGAGGAAGAAAGCTTCTCATGCTGGAATGTTTGACCTTGCAAAGACACCAAACAGACCTATGATACACATTGGAGGCTAGGGCATTCTGTCTTCCTAAACTCGGTATGTTCAATATTACCATTAAGCAGCATCGGGAGAATTTGCTACTTCCATTCTTGTTTCATGCTATATAATAGAGAATCTTGGCATTCAAGGAGACACGTGTGAATACTTTAGTATTATTTTTATGTGTTTAACTGGTGATTATAGATATTTGTAAAAAAATGTCAGCCCAGTGCGCAAGGCTTCCACCACAAGCTTGAAACGGTCAGATGTATAACATTGTACTGCGTTGACATCGTATAGCACACGATGATGTCCCTGGAATAGTGAATTTTACTATGGTGGATACTTTAAACCAGAGGATATTAATGTCTGTAGTGAGAAGATAGTTTAGAACATTTCAAACAAACTCATGAGGCTTAAATCTTAATATATGACACTTGTTGACTTAACATGATATGAACTGATTGCATTTGATATGTGTTACAGTGCCAAAATTGTTAGCCTTTCTAAGGGCACAAAACATTGATTTGATCAATATGATGATGATATTAATTGTATGACTTAGCTCTTCATTAAAGAAGTTTGTATGCGGGTAAAAGAGTTATTGCAGTTTGTTTGCTTGTTTAGGGAGAGGTTGAGTTCTAATAAGCCTTATAATATGGTTTTCCACCATTAGATGGGTTTTCTCTAACACAGAGCCCTGGTGGTTCATAAACCCAACTCTCTCGTTCTAGTTGTCTCATGAGAACTACATCGGTAATTTTTCTAGCCTTACAGATTTGTCTTCACCGAGGAATGTTATGAAATGTTAAATATAAGATTCGTCATGCCAACGACTGCCCTTGGGCAGTTGTTAGGGACATAAAATGTTGATAAGGAAATACGTTCAGTACACATTTCACATATTTTAATACACTTTTATTTTTACATTATTTTCGCATGTTTCACAAAAAAGAGAGTAATTCACCTAGACACCCCCTCAACTATACCTCTTTTACCCAGACACCCCTTAAACTAATTTAACCTATGACGAGAACCCCTCAACTATCGAAAAGGTTTAAAAGCGCTAACAAGTACACGGAATGAATAGAATTACTATTTTGCCCTTAGCTATATAAAGATCTCCATCATCCAATCCTTCCACATTCTTTCAGGATGAACCTACAATCCTCTCTAGCGAACAAATAGACTCTCTGACAGTACCGAAAGAGATAATAGCTCAAGTGTAGGTTGAGAGATTCACCGCCACTATTCCGGCCACCCTGTTTACGGCGGTAGTTGTACTTTCCCAACGGACTGATGCCGAAATGGATGACCTTAGTTGGACGTAAAAGGAAAGTCGGTGTCGACCGAATCAGTGAGTTACCTGACTCTTTACTCGTTCACATTCTCTCTTTCTTACCAATCCATAACGCCATCCACACCGAGATTTTGTCGAAACAGTGGAAATCCCTTTAGACTTACTTGCCATCCCTCCTTTTTCGTCACTATACTTACGAAGATGATGACGAAGAATTGGAATACGATAACTACTCCACACCATTGTCTTCAGATACCTACCGCCAAGCATGGATCGAATTCGAGAACCCCAACTTTGTTGACAAAACCCTACATCTCTCCAACTGCTGAAAGGTCGACAAATTAGGGTTTGATACTGAATACAACCCTTGCTTGGCTTCCAAGGTCAATTTGTGGACTCACTTCGCAGCTGTTAAAGGGACGGAAGAGCTTCACCTTGAATTCCATATTGCTTTGTATATGTATCATCATTATGAGTTGCCAGAACATCTGTTTACGAATTCGGTTTTTTGGGAATTGCACTTTTGTAACTACAGAGTAAACCCTAAAGGGATTATTGACTAGAAATCGCTGAAGAAATTGTCGATTGGCGAGGTCAAGTTGAGTAGCCCTGTCTTGGAGATGCTGGAGTTGTATTGGTGTGGTGGGTTTAGTTATTGTGTATACATATACAGCATATACATATGGCAGTGGATAGTATATACGTATGGCAGTGGGGAGGGCAATTATGGAAAGAAAATATACATTTACGTTAAATTAGTAACGGAATTGGACGGATTGCTAACAGAAGGGGTCTAGGGGATAAAGTTAAATAGTTGAGGCGGTCTCGTTGTAGGTTAAATTAGTTTAGCGGGTGTCTGGGTAAAAGAGGTATAGTTGGGAGGGTGTCTAGGTGAATTACTCAAATAAATAAATAAATAAAGAAAAAAATTTGAACCTTAACCACAACCTCTGTTCACCACTATGGTTTTCTAACCTACAGTTGGGAGAATTCCAAATTTGTTTGGATGCCTTTTATTGGTCTACATATGTGTACTCTTGAGTCTTATCTTGAGGTCGGTGCATAGTCCCATAGGATGCATAAATCCCATCAGACAAATAGTGACGAGATTACCTATGCATCATCTCCCAACTTATTGTATCTCCGATGTCTTATGGAAGATGTCCGAAGGAATCCTCTGTCCTCCACCAATTATTGCCTTCAAATGCCAGATTTGCGGTCGCCACGGGATTTCTAATCCAATCCCAGGTGTAATCCAAGCAATCAAACTAACAGTCAAAAGACTGAAACCTAATTTGCAGGCAGTTCTAAGTGTTATTTTTGGCCTTTCTTGAAATTTTCTAACCTTGGTCCATGTTTCTATGATGTTAAACTTGTGATGACAACTTCCATTTCTATGTCCTTCAGGACCTTGGAGGGCTAATTTGTTGGTGCAAAGCAGATCTGGAGCTAAACATGGTTTCATTCAGATATCATGCCATAGACACAGACAAATATAAAGTAAATAAAACACAAAAGAAGGAGAGGAATTAGAAGAAAGGTAGAAAGAAAGAAAAAGACAGATGAATGAAACACAAAAGAAGGAGAGGAATTAGAAGAAAGGTAGAAAGAAAGAAAAAGACAGATGAATGAAAGGAAGGAAGAAAGGTGCTGCTTGCAATGCTTACCTTCCATTTGTACCAACTTTGCATACTGTTGTGCTGGTTGTGTGTGTATCATTACCCATTCTTTTATCTATCGACAATTTAATCAGATTTGTTGTATTCTATGGCTGAAATTTTTGAGGATATTTATTGAATTCGGTTTCCTTTAGAACTTTTCTTCCACGATTGACTGGTATGCCCGTTCTTTACACTATGACTTCATATCCATAAAGCTAAAAAAAAAAGGACGTAGAAGCAATTGAGGCGAGGGCCTCATTTTCGGCCATTTTTTCCAATTCGGTCCCTCCAATTGGCAGCATGAAGTGTAAATTGAAAGGGTAAATCGGTCTTTCCACTAATGATGTGCTGGCAAACGAGTTTCTGCATGCAGGGTCGCGCTGGCACCCTCTGGGGGCCTCCGGCTTCCACTTTACGCTTGCTTCACAGGCATGTATTCTTCCTCCCCCTTCGTCTTCAGTTCTCTCTGCGCGAGGTTTTTTTTATCTCTCCCTCCCTCCGATTGTGATGCCTCCTTGCGGCGACCAGGTGCGTCCAGTGCCACCCTTATACCACTGGTTAGATCTGTCTTCGATCGGACAAGACTCTCTCTTGATAATTGACTGACAATCTCGCCAGCATACTCACCAAAACCCATCATCGCTAAGCGCTGGGAAAAAGGAGAGGCCTGCTCTGAATGCCCTAACTCTCTCTCCCCTCCACAATGAACTAACCAAATCTAAGGTAATTTTCAATTATATGCTTTCGATTCACACTCTGAAATTGGGTTTTATTTTATTTATTAACTTCTCCGATCATTTCCATTTTTGTTTCGCTTATTGAACTGGATTGTTATGTTTTTGATCTTGGTTACGAATAAATTTGTCATGTTTGGACCTGTGAAGTTCAAGCCGCAGATGGATGTCAGCCCTATTAGGAAGAGGTAGAACCGGCTTGGGCCAGTGCGAGCCCGGGGGGAATGGAAATGGAAATGGTACGCCTTCACACGTTACACGGCTACAGTATTTCAGATTTGCTTGGGAGATTCTTTGGTGCTTTTTGATTTTAGATTAAATATTCCCATTGATCGGTTGGTCTTTATATGTGCAGGTCTGGACAAACCAATCGATGGACTCTCCATTTGGTTGATGAACTCTCCAAAAATACCTGATACTTAAAAGTAAGTACTCTGTTGATCTTTCATTCTTGAATTTGTTCGGAGATGGTGATGGTCATGTAATGTTTGCTGCTTTGGGTGTCTGCTTGTATTGATTAAGGTGAGATCAATTGGGGTTTCAAATCGGACCTCAAGGGGCAGATCCTAAATTATTTACGAGAATTGGGATTAAAAAAGAGAAGTAAGGATTCTACTAATTGGAAGGGAAATTGACGATGAAGAGAAAGCAAAGTTGGGAACTCTCTCATGAGATCCAATTCCCATAATTGATGCTCTTGGTTTATTTACAGAAATTATAGCCAAGGTTTCTTAAAATTATGTCATGTGATTATTATGCTTCATTCGTGGGGTTATTTCTTGGTTGGTTTTGAGATTGGACAAGAGATTAATTTGTTCTTTGGGTAAGAATTTAAATTACTCGAATTTTTCTCTTTCTGCTTTTCGTGGAATCTGATTTCCATTTTATTGTTTGTTCACTATCTGCCAAGTTCAGATGCTGGCGATACGACCTTCGCTCGGATTATGCTCATTGCAACTTACTTTCATAACATCCTATCAGCCGATGAAAAGGTATACATGTTTGTCTTGCTTCAGTTTCATAAATTTTCACTTGTTTCTGTACATATCCGATTTCCATATTATATTAGATAACAACACATATGTTGAAATGGTACTGCATTTTCTTCAGTTAAATTTTAAAGTTTGTAACCATTGTAGTTTATCAGATCATGGATTTGTCATTCTGTTGAGGTTTTTTTTTTTTTGGCTAAGAGATATGAAGACGTTGAAAAATTTTGTGTTCTATTTTCTAGATTGTTCGCTTAAGGATTGGGCCCATCAAATTTTTCTGCCTTATCTGGTTGTTGACAATTTCTGCTTTTTCCTTCTTTTGGCAGTCTGATTCTGTACTATTCAAGTCACTAAGGAGGCTTCAATTGATGGTTTTTCCTGTTGATTCGGTGAAAGTAAGAACATTATTCTGTTGGCCCTTAACTTCTTTTGCTATTAGTTTTGGAGCAGTTTGAATGTTAAAATGTGTTTCTAGAGTTTCGTTTAGTGTCTTATTCTACGCTTTTGGTACCTCATGCTACCGAAATTGGAAAGTCTGTTAATACTCTCTGAAAGCACAGTTCAAAGGAGATCCGTCATCTTGTACGGACGCTCATCGAGTATGTTATTCTTGCTTCTGGCTAGGCATGATGTGGAGTTATTTGCATATGGTTACTACCATCCGAATCTTTTTCTCGTGTTTTCTATTTGAGAATCAAAACTCGTGTTTAACAGTGCATTTGTTTTAGAAATAATCCACACTCAGTTAGCAGAGCAAACACGCTATTGTCTTTCAATTTTTTTGTTCTCTACTAAAGATTTGGAATTCTGTTTGCTTTATCTTATGGTGAGCGCCATTCTTTTTAGGCCAGATGTCGGACTTATCGTCTTTCCATACAGAATGATTACCTGCGGAGTATTGCACTGATTCTTGAATTAGACCTCCTACTTTTTCCCATATTACTGTGCTTATTTTCCAATAGCCTTGATGGCGATGATGGTTAATGATTCCTTTACTCAAGCGGTTTTAAGAATTTCTCATTTGGGTTGTTATATTTTCCTATTCTGACGGCCACATTCCTTGACGAAATTCAACCTCTTTGAAAGCATAGGGATTACACAAAAATCTTTCATTGTTTTCCTGTTTTTTCCCTTCATTAACTAGCGTCTAGCTATGTAGCTTTTTGCTGCCTAATTGATTCCTGTGTCTTTGTGGAGGAGTGTTTGGTAAGGAGCTATAAATTGAGGCACTCTACGTTGTTCTTTTAGTTTTTGCTGCATTAGTTCAATAAACTTCCATCCTAATTGAAGTATTGTGGATGGATTGCAGACTTCGAAAAGAAATGGTAGATTAGTGGGTCAATGCGACAGCAGTTATTGGAGGTAGGGATTGCTTGTCGTGGATCAGTTGTTTTAGATGCTTATTTTTGGGTCTCTTGTATTCTTTGCTGAAACTGAGAGCCTTGAATTATTCGAATGCCCCCTGATAAAAAAATCATCATTACATCTAAATGTTTGTTGTGTGATCATGATCTGATGAGATTGCCTTTTGAATATTCTTTATTTGAGTGGTTGCTTAGATTTTATGGTATACTCTATGTCATGCTGATGAAAGTTTTGTTGAAGAAAATGGGAATTGTGCTCTCGTTTATTGACAAAATATCTGATTTTGAGGTGATTTGGTACTGCGTACAGCGATTGCGATGACTTCAAAACGTGCACGTCTCCTCTCTCTATCTCCATCTTCTACACAGACATGATGAGGAAGACCCGGTACTTAAAGCCATAATTGTCGAGTGAGTATTTGTTCAGTCACAAAACCTGAGTGTTGTGTTTCAAATTCTTTTAAGTTTGTGGGGCAATGACACAATAGTGACGTAAATCTAAATAGTTCAGCTCAAATTGACACCTCAGAGCAATCACTCACGGTTTTACCTGACAACATGATGCTTCATATGCAGGCTAACTAATTAAGTGGCGAGTCCGGTGACTTAGTTGGCCTATTCAACTTACCATCCTACGGATGGTTAGCCCCTCTATGCACATTATATTGGGCAGATTTATAGCCAAGTGCTAACCAAGTGAAACCCAAAGGAAAAAAGATGAATTTGAACACGAGTAAAGCTCAATATTAATGCGGGAACTTGTTTCACCTTGAACAACTTATGTCCACCATTGTTTTCATCTATGGCAGTTTGTTGTAGAAGATCATACATCTCTTTGTTAATCTCTGTGGAGCCATTTGAATGGGTGCAGCACTATAATCAAATCATATCAATTCATTTAGTCTCCAACCTAAATAAACTGTAAATCCTTGTCAAAACTTGCATTAAAAACACAAAAAACCATCCTCGGCGAGATTTTGAGACTATGCTTGGATCATAGATGTATAGAGGGTTTTGCCGGGAGAATAAATTTGACGAGGAACAGAAGAAATACATTTAGTTGCATATGTTAATCTTTTGCCTTTCCATTTTCTATGCTAATCTCTCTACAAGTTCTTTAATCCATACATAACCAAAACAATGATTCATGATTTTGGAGAAAAAAATAGCTCTGTGTACAATCTAAAACTTATCCCCCTGAAATTTTGGCACCATCCGATCGGGGCCTATGTGTATAGCTTGGGTTTTCTCCTCTGTCGCCCTCTCTAGATGACTATGATATCATGGTAAGCTGGAGACTCCTTGAACTGGACATGAATTTTTTTTACCTCCAGAGGTAGAGCAAGAAAACTAAGATATTGTGTTCTTAACTTCCTAGTTTTCTCTCAAGTTTCAGCTCTACTTAGGACTCAAGTTCTTTGTTCTTAAGAGTTTTCTCTCATCTTCATTGTGAAATACTTTGATATGAACTTGTGGATTTCAGTAATGACAATGTCTTCAACTTTTAAAATCTCTCTCTTCAGCCTCAAGTTCCTTTGCCTTAATCGCTCATCTGTTTCAGGATGTTACGAGTACATCGGAAAGAAGACAGGGCTTATTTCCTTTTGTTAAAATCACTTATTACTCTTTAAGCTCTTCTTAAAATTCTCTTATCATCTGACTTTATCTTTTGTCCTCATTTTTGTTTGTCAGTGGAGCTGAGATTGGAAGATTCGTTACCATGCTACGAAATCCATCTTCCATACTCAAGGCATGTGCTGCATTTGCCCTTCTCCAGGTCTCTCTCTCTCACACACACACGCGCGCACACACAAATGAGGGAAATTATGACGGACTCATTTGTCCTGGACATTTTCCTTGTGGAACAAAATCGGACATGCTTATCTGAAAAGATCTCTGGGTCTGTTTTTGATTTGTAGTTCACCATTCCGGGTGGGCGGCATGCAGTGCACCATGTGACCCTTATGCAGAATGCTGGAGCACCAAGGGTTCTGCGTGCTGCTGCTGCAGCAGCAAATGCCCCTCTTGAGCTAAAATCTTTGCAAGAATTGTACTTCGCAATCTAAAGCATCACCAGACAGAACTGAAATCTATAGAGTAGTTTGGAAGTTGCAAATAACTATCTCAACCAGAGTTCGTCAAAATGGAGACGTTTGAACGCAATTAGATTCCATTGGTTGGACAGTGCTTTGAAGACCTGTAGGAATGTGTCATTGTCTAAAACTCATTCCAAAGAACCAAACAATGCCTAAGGGAAGTTCTGCCCAATTCATGTGAGGTGCCCGGCATAGATCTGTGTGATTTTTCCTTGATTTAGTTGGGAAACTGAGAAATGAAAAGAAACACATTCAAGCTTTCCTTCTAAGATTCCATATTAATTCTTTTGAAATGACAAAACTAAACAATCCCTCATAGGGAAACAGAGAAATGAAAAGAAACACATTCAAGCTTTCCTTATAAGATTCCATGTTAATTCTTTTGAAATGACAAAACTAAACAATCCCTCACATTGGGAATTCCGGACACGACCCATTAACTCGACATGAACACGAACACGAGTCACACGACACAAAGTTAAAGGATTTGGATTAACCACGTTTAAGCATGAACACGAATATGTCAAGACTTGCCAATACTTGAATTAAATGGGAGACTCGTGTAACTCGATAAGGACATGGATAAGTTTTGAATTTTACGTGTCGACTTGTTATCCCGAAACGACACGATTCCGGCTGTACTAACCCATAGCCGTTACTCGTGTTTCCTTAAAGGTTAGTTTTAATTCTTCTGAATTTCATAATCAGTTGAAGAAGACTCGGTTTTCCGAAATCATATTTGGTCAACTTGTATAGGAAAAAATCAATGTAAAATGGAAAGACATGACATGCATATTACTAGACAACCCATTACACAATTTTTTTCCAAGATCAAATTCAACTGAAAATTGAATTTCCACTGTGTTTTCAAGCTACAAAAGTCCAAAATTAATTTCTTCCTGTGCAAAATTTCTTATTGTACACACCCAGGGGTTGCCCCAGTGGTTAGGGCGAGTGCCTAACTTTAGGGGTAGTCCCTTTGGTCAGGTGTTCAATTCCCCACAGGGTGAGTACCTATGCTGAGCGGGGGGCCGTGACTGGTGTGGGTTGCGCCAGCTCCCTCCGAGGTTTAGGTCGTGCAGTGGGTCCAATTAGTGGCCTATTGTAGGGCTGTTCCTCGGTTATAAAAAAAAAAAATAATTCGTATTCTATTTTCTGTTGGTGCCTTTTATTATTTTAAGTGAAAGCCGTACAAAAGTTTTTAATTTTTGAGACCTATGTCTAGTTATGGCTTAACTCATCTTTTAATGTCATGATTTGGTTATTGTTGACTAAACTTTTCGCTGATTTTATCATTTCTATGATAATGATAATATTGAAAATATCCTCATTTTTGTTATTGAATTATATAAGTTGTTCATGTGCGACATTGTCAGAACTCAGATGTATAATTTTTTATACATATTAAAAATTAAGGTTCTTAACAGTGTCAACCCGAATACGATAAGGATAAGGTTTTATGTAGGTCGGGTTAGTGTCTAGATATTTGACACGTTTATGTTACAAGGTGTTTTGACACGAACCCGAAAAGACACAATACTCGAAATGACACGACACGAACACGAGACGATGCCCACCCCCTACTCTCACATGTTTTGTAAAGACCCGTGTTTTTAAATAATTCTCCGGAAATAATATTGGGGAAATGCGAGGAAATGAAAATAATGCAATGAGGGGTCAATGTGGAGCTAAGATATGCACTTGGGTGTCTTTATAATGCATTAGAAACACAAGGGGTGTGAGTGCAATTAGTGGGGTGTGTATAGATATGTATATGGCTGATTTTTTGGTCCAAAATACACCCCCCTCTCTCTTCCCCAAAACTCACGTCTCTCTCTCCTCTTCTCCTTCTCTCAAAGTTTCTTCAAAACCACTCCATTTCTCCACCACAAATCCACCCTCCACACTCAAATACTTCAACATCCAACCAAAGATTCATCTTCTTACGCGTGATTTGGAGTCCGGAACTCCGTGGTTTCGCTTGGAGCTAACATTTTTCGGTTTGGGAGCTTCAAGAACAAGGGTTTTCTATTTTCTACCCACATCAAGCTCATTTTTTGAGGTAGAGATCTGATTTCTACTCCTTCTAATGGTATATTGTTGATATGTTGCATGGTTCTTGGCTTGTTCATCCATTCTTCCCCAATCACCTTTGAAAACCTCCATTGAAATGGGTTTTGTTTTGATTGAGTTTGGTTTCCACTTAATTGGTTGCTAAATCTACGAATTGGTAGTTGATATACTCTTATTCCATGTTTAGTTGGTGTTTGAAACCCCTAATTTGACTTGGGTTGGAACCCCCTTCCATTTGGGAAAAGCTGTTGATCGGGCATTTTTCTGCGTTTCGCGCAGAAAAATGCATCTTGTACCGGTAGACACAAAAGTGTTCGACCGGTACTGAAACTCACTGGAATTTGGTTGCCATCCAGTACCAATACAGACTGGAAAAAAGTGATTTTCATTTGTCTTGATCCCTTGACCTTTCAGTTGACTTGTTTGGTTCCATACTTGGTATATCCTCATCGTGCACTTCATTAATGACCGAAATACCCCTTCCTAACCTACCTTTGCATGATTGGTTATTTTCCTTGATTTTTCAACTTATGCTTGACACATGTAACCTAATGAACTTTGTATGAACATGTTGTTTTGAACAAAATGGATTTATGCTTGACACAAGTAACCCCGTGAACATCGAATGAACATCTTGTTTCGAACGAAATGGATTATATGATGTTTTGGATACATGAGAAGTAAATGGATTTTTTTAAAATGGTAATCTAATACTAGGGCCACCTTTTGGTGTGTCCCTGGCCATGGGTGCTTGGAGCCCACGAAATCCGGCAGGGGTGCACGGAGCTCACGAAATCCGGCAGAGAGATTAATTCCCTATTAAAGACAAATGGTTATTTTTGTGAAATGTTGAAAATGAGGTTCGTTGTGAAAGATACGATATTTTGATAAAATTGAACACACGACACGTTTGAAAATGATTAGGAGGGAAATGATGGACACTTAGCTCCTTTTGGACTTTTGGGTATTTGGTTGGACACTTAAGTATTTCTTGGGCACTCGGTACTTGGTCTAGTCATAAATAGCATTCTTTTAACTTCGCATTCCTAATTATCGTTTCCACATGCACATTTTATTTTCTATACCCTTAGCATTTGTAGATAGGATTCCTACTGGGCTAGTGAGCTCAACCTATCATTTTCAGGTACTCGGCAAGACACATGATTTGGATGCTTGGCGTGTGGATGCATATCATGAATAATATTAGACATGAAGTTATTTTATCCTCTCCATAGTTTACTATATTTTTGGGAGACGATCTTGATACTTCTAATCCTTCAATTTTTTACAAAACTTGATGTATGTAATAACTCTAAACCTTTGTTATCAGTGTACGGGTACCCTTGATTAGAAACTCATGGTACTTTGACTTTGACTTTTTCAATGGGAAGTTCTTTGACTTTAGATCTATCCTACATGGATATTATTTATATTTTGGTTATTAAAACCGAGGGCGTGACATGTTTTCATTGTTTTTTTTATAAAAATCATATAGTAACCAAACAAGCAACAACAATTTCCTTCACATTTCCTACAATTGGCTTGATTCTGGAAATAATAAGCAAATCCGTTTTTCTTGTCAATGGATAATACTCGAGCTTTTGCCATTCGTACAACACAAAACTCCAGTCAAATAAAAGACTTTTCACTATAAAAAAAAAAGAAAACAGCAACGAGTTGAATTGATTCCATAATCCTCCGACAAATTCTGTCATCGAAAATATCAAATAAAATGGCCATTTTCAACCTTCTAATAGTTTGCATACTTTCAAATAGAACAAACAAAGCCCGAAAAAGTTTATACAAGTGCATTACATTTGTTCAATAGTAGCATATACACTTCTTACCAATATGTGACAAGTGCATTACACTTGAGAGCAGCCACTTTGTTCAGATATTGCCAAAATCATGTCCCCAGTCCTCACTCTCCTAGCTCCCATCCATTGGAGATTACGAGGGAATTGTTATTGTTGAGTGTCACAAATATAAATATGTTCTTTTTCTTGAATAGGAATATGTTCAGAGGATGGGATTATGTGGAATGTCTATTGAAGTATTCCTTTGGTCTTATTTGCGCCTTGGCCACAGTTTATAGGGCGAGAGGTTAGCATGAACAACTTCAAACTTCAAAAACAAGTAAATAACCTTCTTAGAACTCTCTAAACTAATATAGCAATATCATGGGACTCTTATCTCCCTATTGGAAGGATTAAAATAACTGAAATCATGTACCCCCTCCATCCCAAATTCAGGGTCGGCCTTGAGATTTTCAGGGTCCCAAGCGAGGTATGAAAATGGGGCCTTTTAGTAGTTTCTATACATGTTGGTTGTTTGATGGGAGGAGCACGATTGCCTTGTTGTGCATTGGTAAATTGCTTTTAACAATTTTTGGGTACCTTTGGTGGTGAAATCAAGTCTCGGCAGTTATTAACCTTTTTTCGTACCAGTTGGAAAATATGCTGGCGTTAAAAGTGAAGATAGGAAGGGTCGAACACGCAACCTATTGGTAGGAGTACGTACATATTTTTCTCTTTGGGGGCCTATTTTAGGCCAAAAAATGGGGGCCCAAAGCAGTGGCTTGGCACACTTATGCCCAAGGCCGGACCTGCCCAAATTGCTTGTACCTTACGAAAAGTCGTGCAATTCTCAGATAAAAAATAAAGTTGTTCCGTGCAAAAAATTCCGAATTTCTTTTCACAAAATTATCGAGAACAAAAAAGTGAAAATACAGTTCAGACATCCATGCCTATTTGAAAACAAAATTATGGAGGAGATACCACAGTGAGATCTGGATTATGGAGGAGGAGATACTTACTAGCTTGAAATATACTAACATGCAAATATACCACACTGAGATCTGGATTACGGAGTAGGAAAAATACTTACTGGGTTGCATTCAACGAAATATATTACCGGATCTGGATGACGAATCAGGTAAGACACTTATCGGCTTGCATCAGCAAAACATACAAACTTGCATTTTCACAATCCTTCCCCAATCCCCACACTTTATCTATATAGAATTACATCATAACCCTGATCGTAAAGCTTCTCAGCCAACTATCACACCATAAAACCCTTTTCACATTATTGTTTCTCATCACAGAAGCAAAATAAACTTTCTATTGAATTCCTGGTTTTCCACATCCCGCAGTTGTTTCCATGACAATCTTATCCATTTGTCTAGGTTGAAAATAAGGAGCAAACAATGTTGAATGATTTTTCAACATTATTTGCTCCTTACCTATCTCCCCCGAAATCCATTTTCAAAAATTAAAACAAATACTCCTCTTGCAAATTACTACTACAACCAACACAGTAACATTTAATTTAACACGAGAGAGAGAGAGAGAGAGAGAGAGAGAGAGAGAGAGAGAGAGAGAGAGAGAGAGAGAGAAGTGTATCTACCTTTGTCACCGATAAATCCTATGAAATTAAAATAATCGAAGTTAAAAGGAGATGTATATACATGTGGTTCAATATAGCCTAACGATAGATCCATTGATCCACATGATTGTTATTGGGAATCCAATCAAGGAATTGCAATAGTAGTAGTCGGATCGATTGATCGTAAAACCCTAGCGCCCACCTCGTTTTACTGAATGAAACCCTAATTGATGTGGTACTACTGTTGAAACTCTAGCCCGTGTTACATGCACCCAATATAAAAAGGACAGAGAGAGTTGCTTCAGTTACAAACAAAAATTCTTTCATTCTCAAATCTCAAGAACACTCGGATAAAGAATCCATCATAAAGAGATGGAATGAAAAAACTATTCTCTAGTGTCTTCGCTCATTTCCACACACGTGCATGTGCGTGCAGTATTTGGATGTGCTTTTTTGATCATATAAGATTATAAGTACTGGTTTGTAATTACAGTCTATGTATTTGGGTGTGCTTTTTTGTTCGCTTGTTTATGTAGAGGTAGTGTTGAATTTTGTTTTTTATTTAGAGGTGTTTTGACAAATATAATCTAAAAGGAGTTTTTTTTTTTGTATTTTTATTCCAAAAAAAATTTGTATTTTTTGTTTTACATCATTTTTTTGTGTAAATTATTGATTCGCCTCGACGAAAAGAGTCTAAAGAGTAGAAAATTATTAACCAGAATAAAGACAAAAGTAGTCCAAATTTTTGTCAAAAGTTTTTAAAAAATTCACTAAAGTCAAAAAAGAATTAATTTTTTTGTGGATTATTATTTTTTTTTATTTAAGTTAATAGTTTTGTAAAATCAACCCATTTCTCAATAGCTGTTGAAGAAATTATATAATCAAGTCTTGTAATATGTTATTTTTTTCTTTAATTTTAATACACATACTTTATTTTTCTTTTCAAGAACCAAAGTTTTAATTTGAAACGGTGAGACTTTGGTTCGAGCACTTTTAACCGTCCGATTGAGCTGATTTTTTGTGGGCCCCCTCGGAAAAATGTTTTAAGAACAATGAACGGTTCGAATCAATCGTGTGGGACCCAAAAGCGGGTCCCCAAAGGCGCGGGGTGCATTTTCGGTGCAAAACAGGGGTACCCCCAGGTTTTCCGCTGAAAACACCGTTCCCCTTTTGAGAGGTGAGAAGAAGAAGACGATGGAAGAAGATCGAAAAAGAAGACGATCGTAGAGTAGATAGAAGAAGAAGATTGAACCAGAGGAGTCGATCCCGACGCCATGCCTTGAGCTCTCTCCCTCTCTCTCTCTCTCCCCCCGGCATTATGGTTACTGAAAAAATTAGGGTCCATAATTTTTGGTTCTATAAAAGCCCTAGCTTTTGGTTCTGTAGAAGCCCTAGTTTTTGGTTCTCCAAAAGCCCTAATTTGTGGTTTTGTAAAAGCCCTAATTTCTGGTTCATCACTAGTAGCTTCTCTTCCTGTTCCACGCCCGTCTGCGTCGGCTATGTACAGTTGGAATATCAAGTTCAACAAAATAAGTGACAATACATCAGGTGATACATCTTGCTTAAACTTAGAATTTGCTTTGGATGGTACGCGATGGTGGTCGTCGCCGGTGGTGGCGGTCTTCGTCGAGGTGCTGGGGGTGGCGATCTTCGTCATCATCTTCTCACCTTCCTGTCTTCTGTATTCAAACGAAAGGGGGACGGGATTTTCAGATTTTGAGGGAATTTTGGTTTTTTTATTTATTTATTTATAAAGCTAAACGACGTCGTTTTGGTCTTTGTTGTGTAGTTGCTGTGCGTGTAGCAGCGTTGTAAAAACCGCAACAGAGTCATCTTCCTCCGCAAGCCTGAATGAGGAGGGGTCATTAGGGTTTTAAGGAATTTGGAAACCCCATTAATACACCCAACCACCCAGACAAAATCTCCTTTAATCTCGTAATTGGTCCCCGTAAAGTCTACAAAAATTCCTCCAATGGCCCCCTCAAATGGCTTCAGACTCGTTCTCTTAGCTCGACGCTCACTCTCTCTCAAACCCCTCCATTCTTCCCCAGTCGCCGTACGCACTTCTCTCTCTCTCTGTATGTGTGTGTGTGTACGTCGGTGTCTCTGTGTGTGTAATCACTCCTGATCAATTACTGCAGGTATATGAGTCGTTATTGGGAGGGGGCTATAGGACATACAGCTCGGCGTTATTCAACGAGACCAGGGTTCTTACTAGTTTTAATTATGGAAAGGGTAATCTATACTGTGAAAATTTGATGGATGTTGATGCCTTTTTTGCTTTATTGTAGACTGAAATTACTCACGAAGGTGCTTGCTTTTGTCGGTCATTTTAAGTTTTTGTGTTGATTTTTGTTCTTTAAAAAGCAGTTAATAATAGAAGATGGTTGCCGCTTGGAGTATTCAAATCCATTTTGGGGGTTGGCTCTTCAAGATCGATTCATGGCACTGGTACTTTCTTTATGTTGTTTTGTGTACTGAGGAATCTAGAGTTTTGGGCTGTATGTTGTTTTGAATTTTTTTAGGGGGACATGGTGGGGGACACGTGGGGGACACGGCAGGGGGAAAATTGTAATTTTAAAAAAAAATTGGGGTCAATTTGTAATTTTTCAAATTTTCAGGGGTCAAATTGTAATTTTTTAAAATTTTTGGGGGTCAAACTGTAATTATCAATCTTTAAATTTTTAAATTTTTTAAATTTTTTTATAATATTTATATATATATATATTGCCGTGTCCGTGTCCCTTTTTTCAAAATTGCCGTATCCGTATCCGTGTCCGTGTCCGTGCTACATATTGAACTCTTCAACTTTGCCCAGCTAGGACACTAGAATTGAGACTTAAAGCAGTTTAAACTTTAAACTAAACGAGTGAAGTTCCAGGAAACTTTATAAAGAGAAGGAAATTTCAAATTTTGTCTCCGTTTTGACGTAATTTCTCCGCTAATCATTTATTCCTTCCTGTTTATTTGGTTGCATATAATGTAGGTAGAAAAATGATTTACTGATTTGATTTCCTTTATCCATTTTACCAGCACATCATGTTGTTTCGGTCTGTTCTTTGTCGATGTGCTGCGAAAGAGTGTACCGTGTCTGTGTTGGCCCAGTTGTGTTCGGGTTAACGGCACTAATTCACTGATGTAGTATATGCACAACACTTTTCTTCATTTAAATACAGTAACTTGTATCTAGGACCTTTTCATGAAAAATAATTGTCATTGTAGCATTGTTTGCATCAAAACAAAAGAGCCTTTGAATTTAGTTCAGCTGTTCACCACTAGGGTCAAGAAACCAATGTCAGAGTTATCTTTTCCTTTAGAACCAAGAAGCAATAAAGCATGACATTGGTAAAACATGCACAATGACATGCTGCAATTGCTTTTCTTTCTTGCCTTTTGGGCTTTATATGGGATGCTGACTTATATGGTAGTTTACTTTGAATTAATTTGTCATGATCAGCATTTATGGCTGCAAGAGATTATTATGACACGCTTGGTGTAAGTAAGAATGCTACAGCTTCTGAAATCAAGAAAGCTTATTATGGGGTAAGTTCTCGCTCATCTCATGCTCTCATGAGTCATGTTCAAAGTTCTTCAAATATGCTACTCTTTTATTTAACTAACGGATGTAAGTATATAACTATTAGGGAATGTAGGATTGACCCCAAAGTTGTTGCAAATTAGGTTGGTTTGTTATCATTTTATTTACTAAGATTTAGTTTCTCATTACATTTGTTCACCAGCTTGCAAAGCAATTGCATCCAGATTTAAATAAAAATGATCCTGAAGCTGAAAAGAAATTTCAAGATGTCCAAAAGGCCTATGAGGTACTGGCAAGCTCAGCAAGTTTGCAGCTATGGAGATTGACGTTGATCAATGTATTGCACTAAGACACATTTGTACGTCTTTGTTGTAGGTTTTGAAAGACGATGAAAACCGGGCACGATATGACCAGGTATCACGGTATCTTTATCTTTCCAATTCGATAACAATAGTTGCTTCGAATTTTTTCTGAAATGTTGTTCCATGAACTCTTGGTATGTGTATTCCTTAATACCGGCAATTCGCTTTTGTGTACCCCTTTTACGTATTTAAAAAGGGGGCCTCTTCCCACTTTGATCTTCCCTGAAATTTCATTGCAAGGGGTAAACTCCACTCCTTTAGTTTAGAGGACTAAGATACTAGGAGCATGGTTTAGGCCTTGCACAGTTTGCATTTAAGATGCTTTAGGTGAGGAATAAATAGAATATCTTATTTACGGACCGTAATCAACCTCATTTACATATTTTCTATGGGGAGGTTTCGGAGAAGAGTTCAAATATCATTTTGTTGAAATAGCATTTAGGTGAGAAATTGCGAAGAGATTTTCTATGGGGAGGTTTGGGAGAATAGTTCAAATTTCATCTAGTTGATTGGGTTACAGTTTGTGCGCCTATTGGAAAGGGAGGTGTGGGAATGAGGAGGCTAAAACTTTTCAATCAAGCTTTGCTGGGAAAATGGCTTTGGAGATTTGCATATGAAAGGGAGGTATGGTGGTGGAAGGAGGTCGTTGTGAAGTATGGTTGTGGGTGGGGAGGGTTGTCTTCTCTTATTGTGCATTTTCCGTATGGGGTGGGACTATGGAAGGGAATCATGAAAGGGTGAGATGTTTTTGTGAGATATACTGATTTGGAGGTAAGTGACAGGGGAATGGTGAAGTTTTGGGAGCGAGTATGTGTGGTGTGAGGAAATGAGGTTGCGGGATGCTTTCCGGAGTATATAGTTTAGCTGCCGATAGGGGTGCTTCAGTTTTTTATTACATTCATTATCATGATGGTGCTATAGTTTGGGACATCCAGTCGCAGAGGGATGTGCTTGATTGGGAGGAGGCATTGACGGCCTAAATTTCTAAAGTTTATGGGTTTCAAAGGATAGGAGAAGGGGGA
The DNA here is from genome assembly GCA_016920895.1 of Vaccinium myrtillus. NCBI lineage: Eukaryota > Viridiplantae > Streptophyta > Magnoliopsida > Ericales > Ericaceae > Vaccinium > Vaccinium myrtillus. The sequence continues at coordinate 16,831,179 of CM029276.1, forward strand.
GATAAGATATGGTGGAATCTCTTTTAGACATGCTCTTTCCTGATGGAATCTTATTACCAAGTGTTATGCAGAGGTGGGAATATATCCTTTCCTTGGCAAGAAATTTGGCAGTGTAAGGCACCGTTGAAGGTAAGTTTTTTTTTGTTTGGTGTGCGGCACAAGGTAAGATTCTTACCATTGATTACTTGATTCGAAGGCGGAGACTTTTGTCAACTCGTATTGTATGTGTAAAAGGGATGCAGAGACACTTGATCATCTCCTCATCCATTGCTCGGTGGCATTGAAGCTTTGGGCTCTGTTGTTTTCTTGGTTTGAGTTGAATTGCGCTATGTCAAGGAATGTCATTTATCTTGTGTGTGGAGAGGTGCTACGGTGGGAAAGAGAAGGAAGCATCTTTGGCCCATGATTCCGCTTTGTTTGACGTGGATAATATGGCACTTAGTTGCAGGATCCTTCTAAAGTGGGTGCGCTCCCAAGACGAGAGCTCGAATCGGCGTTCCCCAAATGGGAGGTTGACGGGAGCTCGCTCCTAACTAGGATTGGAGCTTATCGGGCCATTAAAGCAATTATTCTCATACTTTTAAGGGTGTGGAAATAAGAATATGAAAATCATTTAAGTCAAGAAGTTTTGCAAATTGAAAATATCTAACTTCCAAAAAATTTACCCTTTAAGATAGGGAAAAATCTCAATAAGTATCACTTTTCCTTAAATGGTTAAGTATTTAAAGATATTTTATATACATATTTAAATATGATCTATATAGGCTCCTTAAGAGCTCCCAACCTTGGAAACTTCTAGGTGCCTCTGCTCCCTCTCACCCGCTCCCGCTTCATGCAACTAAGATATGGCGGGAGAGGAGCATGAGATGTTTTGAAGGGATTGAAAATAGTTTGCTTAGAATCAAAAGTTTTTTGGTCAGTAGCTTGTTAAGTTGGGACAAGAGGGAAGGTAATCTTGCTCTTGACCAATTCATAGATTGGTTTGATCTTTTCTATTCTCATGGTAGTGTATAGGGCTTGCTGTCTGGGTCCTCTGGGGCCTTTTCTCGTACATGGGTGGCATTCCCTTAAATCTTAATGCCTTGTTTCTAATATTAAATTACTTGTAAAAAAATCAACCTCAAGGCATTACGTGGTGTCATTGCATATTAAAATGTGAGGTTCTAGTTTGTGGAATGGTCACTGAGGGATTATGTAATTTGAACCCCTGACAGGCACCTATTCAATTAACTACTCTGTTTTGTAGTTCGACAAATCTTTGGAGTGCAACAAGTTTAGCCTTCAAAAAAGATGAATAGATTTGGGATGCGCGAGAACGGGGTGGATAGGCAAAGCCTGAACAAATTGTTTCAAATAAAATTACCAACCAGTATCAAATCTTTTAGTTCTCTAAAAATTAGCTACCCAGGATAAATGTAAGGAGGACATGTACAAAATGATTTTACATGGAAACTCCAAATGAAACCAAGCCAGGCCAAGCCAAACCAAACCACGCAGAGACTTTATGTCCCAATCATTTGGGGTCCGCTATTTCATGTCATAAAATCTGACGGGGTCTTGTACGTGCTGGCTGTGAGCTATCTAAAACAGAACATTCTTGTCCAGGCTTGGACTTGTTGTATGGCAGATACGACTCAAAGCACGAGACAGGCGGTTTATCTCAATGAAGAAAATGGGAGACCGCCAACTAGCTATATTTACTAATGAATCAGAAGTACAAGACTACAGACATTAGGAATGACTAGCCCTTATCCGATGTACCGATCAAAAATTCATCTCGCTTAGTCTTCACTCTTTGTCGCTCTGCCCCGATTAGCCTCTTCTGGTCCAATGGCAATCCACGAAGCTCCTTGCCTCAATCCCCACATGAAACGGCTCCTTCTGACCGACATCGTCAGTGGTGAAGAAAACATGAGGGTTTTTTGAAATCTTAGAAGGTAAATACCTAGTAAAATAATGTGTATGAAATTCTTTTTGCCTGTACTACTCGAGTAGTAAATGGATTCATGATAAACAGATCTTTGATCTATTGCTGAAAAAGACACTAGGTTTTATTTATTCCTCGTTTGTCAAGGGTTATAGCTCTAGGTCACAGAGATGACGAGTCATTTAGATACACCAATAATACACTACCGGCAACAGTCTTGAAGTCCTAGTGGGGTCGTGCCTATGAAAATGAATGATGATTCAGAGCATTTTGATGTCCTAGAGGAATCGGTCTATGAGCGTGATGCAATGCAAATATAAGTGTATAGTCAAGGCCGCGTACTTGATGGAACTAAAACGATGAGCCTGCAATCTCCACATTTGAAATATCTTTCAATTTCAACTAGCAGGACAGCACATCAGTGAATAAGCACTTTAAGAAGACCAAAATTGCAGACCCCAGCATTTTTAACAGCCTGAATCAAAGTGTTCTAGAAATTCATCCTCTTTTTGCAACCTGCGTCCAAAGTGATTAGAAATGTCACAAATATTGATTTCACTTGACTCCATCACTGTTTTATGGAGGGTGTCCTGATAGCTTCAAGTAGTAATGCACAGGGGTTGATCAAATATGTCTGTAGGCCCTTTAGTTGACGTGATGTCCCATCGAACTTTTTATTTGCTTGTGGAAGTCCTACTCTTTAACACGATGCTGTGTTACTAAACAAAATGGTATGGTAATAATAATCTCTCATACGTAAATATAACTTGAAAGGATATAGCCTAGATGGCTTGAATTGTGTTGGGCATAAATCCTGATCGGTTAAGAGATAGAGACCTGTCACTTTTTAGTTTGATCTTATACAAGATTTCTTCTGTTTCTGGCAAGGAAGACTTACAACCTATGAAATTTGGAACTCAAACATAAATTCCTAAGAATCAGTAAAAAATGGTGAGGAAAAAGATTCCATGAGGAAAGAAGAGTACGGATGACATTTCAGCTTTTGAAGTTGCATCCTCATATATGCCGTGTCCTTTAAAAAATCAAACCAGGCTTTATTCTACACTATAGAGATCGGCTCCATCAAACTTTTCGCCCATTCTACTCTCAGGGGTTAATGACTTCATTTTATTTTTGAACACTGAATCCCATCGCAATTTAGGTATTCCCTTCCACTCATCCGTTAAGAGTGATCCTATCATTGTTCCTGATCATGGCATCTTCCAGGTTTTATTATACAATGACCAAACTATCATATTAGGTTAGATTTTTTTAATTTTCCGATCTTACCACGCATTCATTTAGTCATCTGCATCTCAACACAATCTTTTTATTAAGGTGTGGTTTCTTGGTTTCCCAACATCATGTCATGTAAAGAGAGCATTGCTGATCTTACAACTTTACTATATAAAAATTATCGTCTACTTAAGTCTACTTATTTTGATTGAATTGCATGATCTAAAATCTCTCCGTTGTTGTCATTGTTTGGAAATTCAGTTTTATATATGTTAACCCATGGTGCTTGCTTTATACAGTAGCTTCGTAAGTGATGCTGTTAAATGATTATTCGAATTTCCTGCCAAAGTTCTCTCAGTTATTAGTTTACTTACTTGGCCCATATGCAAAACTGTGTAGCTTGGCCATGAAACTTATGAAAGCGGTGACTCTGGAATGAATGGTCCTCAATGGAGCCCTGGTTCCAATCCATTTGAAGACATCTTAAATGGTGGTAATGTAAGTATTATCCTTTATCCAAGTTTCTCCTGATACATATCACTTTGTAGCTTCTCTCCACCTGATGTGTTCCTTGTATCCTAACGTGGTGCTGTGAATTTTGATGATTTGGAAGAAAGTATTTGGGTTGCACCTGTTTGAATAATAGAAGGAAGATTATTGCACTATCTTGGGCATAGTTGTTAATTCAGACACAGTAACTGTCAGCTTATGCGCTCAATATTTGATTGTTGTGTTGCTGAGTTCCTTCTATTCTCAGAGAGACAGCCTACTCTTGGTTCTTTCAGTTCTGTGGTTTATTTTTCTCTAGCTTCATTGCTACTTACTGCATCATGTCTTTTGGAAAGACGGCGTGCTTTTCCCATGAAGTTCTTTTACAGTTACTTGTGCAAGTTAGGAATTTTTTTATTTTAACCCGGTCTCTCTCTCTCTCTCTCTCTCTCTCTCTCTCTCTCTCTCTCTCTCTCTCTCTCTCGTTCTGTTGCCTCCTTGAAGGGGTGGACTAGGTTTGAAGTTGTACAAGGATGTCTTTGAAAATTAGTGCTTTTGGAAAAATATTTTCCCTGGTTATAGACGGAGTATAGATGTTATGGGTGGCTTGCACTCTTTTGCTGCCCCTGCAGTAAGTGTGAAGCCTAGTTGCATAGGATACCAGGACAGTATTGCTCTTTTTCTATGATATTGAATTCTTTAGGATGGTAGTTATGGATGAGTGGTACTTGAATGCTTGAATAATGGTGATTTTATCACCTTTTTAGTATGCCTTGAAGTCAATTTGGATGTATTTCTTGAAGTGATTTTAGTTTGATAGACACTTGACAAGTTTTGAGAGGTTGAGCTTGCGAAGTCAGTATTTTTCTTTTACTAAGGCCGCAAAGCAATTTTCGAATGAGAAGGGAGCATTTGTAGATATCCTTCTTGTTATATGTAATTCGCTTTTTTGTGTTTTATAGCCTTAAGAATGAGTAAAGAAAGTGAATGTGATAACCTATGCTAGGGATGTGGAATGTTGCACCTGAGGGAAATTACAAGAAGAGGGTGCCCACACGTAGGCCGCAAAAGACAAACATGTGCTACCTATGAAGCACCGACACTCCTAGGAGGCGCTGTATTGCTGTATGGGACACGGGGACACGGCGGAATACGTATGGGACACGCCACATGGCGTGCCCCCCAATTTTTTTGAATTTTTTTAGGGGGACATGGCGGGGACACATAGGGGACACGGCAGGGGGAAAATTGTAATTTTTTTAAAAAAATTGGGGTCAATTTGTAATTTTCCAAATTTTCAGGGGTCAAATTGTAATTTTTTAAAATTTTTGGGGGTCAAACTGTAATTATCAATCTTTAAATTTTTTTATTTTTTTTTATAATATTTATATATATTAATATATATATTGCCGTGTCCGTGTCCCTTTTTTCAAAATTGCCGTATCCGTGTCCCTTTTTTCAAAATTGCCGTGTCCGTGTCCGTATTTGTATCCGTGTCCGTGCTACATAGTGTGCTACTAACCCTGAATCGTTTCTTGCTAGTCTGAAAGATGTAAAATTTTTTTTAAAAAGATGGTACTTCACCCACACCATTCTTGTGTTTGTGGCAGGAGACTTGAGAAGTTGCAACAAGGTTCCTTAGGGTGGTAGTGAACCACTATTAGTCAGGAGTTCTACTCTCTGTTGTTGATTAGTATGTAGTGTGCAAGTCCATTATGGCAGGTGGACTCAATGAAGAGGTTGGAGATATTTAATTAAGCATTGTTTGGTTAATGGCTGTGAAGAGTTGCATTTGATAGGAAATTTTTTCGATGGATTAGAGTCCATCGAATGGTGAGGAATTAAGCCCTAGAAGGCTAGAACCTTCTCCTATGCTATATAAAGGGTCGTAAACCTTTGAAGTCGGGGAAACCTCAAGAATCATCAAGAATGCTAGCAAGAAGACCTTTGTCCTGAGCCTTGCTCTTGTGCTTTCCCTCCACAAAAGCAAAATCCTCTTTTGAAGCCATCTAACTCCCAATAATAGTAGTTTTAAACCTACCTTCCATATTCGAAAAAACTACCCAAAACCTTGTCTCATATCCGAGTTTTCGAAGCATTAATCAAGATGAGTTCTTTCCACGGTGAAATTGTGCTCTATTTGCCACGATCATATTTTTAGGGGACTATCCAGGTGTTAATCAAAGAAGTTCGTCCCCTCACGTATATTACAAGTTTCGGTAATATTTCACCACTTTAAATTTACCCTCATGCAATGTTAATCTTTATTTCCTTTGTATTTAATTGTTTCACATCCCTATGTTAGACTAAATCATTTTAAAAACTATATTAAAATCCCATAATGATGGTAGAGATTAACCATTTTGGTTAGGCAGGATGGGTGCCTAGCACCTTCCCATCCCGTAGCTCCCGAAGCTAGATAACCTCTCGTAATGACAGACCGGTAGTCTCGAATATTGTTTTGTATGTTATTCTGGTTGCTTGGTTAACCTTAAAATCAAGTGTCAACCCTAACGAATGCGATGAGGTTTCTCGCGGAGATCACGGATGCTCGCAACATGTCCGCTATCTTGGGGTTGGTTTGATTCGGAGTCCTGTCATAACTTTATTCTAGGGGATGATGGAGAAGGTTGCCGTCGGTTACGGACCCGACAAAGTTGGCATTCTTTGTATGGAATGCGAATTGTGGGAAGACATCTACTGCTATAACCTTGATCATAAGACCGTATACCATACCAAATCACTCGAGATTAATATTCTAAGAATCACTAGGCCTTAATCAGGTGGAAGAGGGGCACCTAACGCCTGGCCCCACTAGTCGTGCCTAGAGATTAGTTGGTTTTTTCATTTTTAAAAAAATATTTACCCCTCCCCCAAAGTTTGAGTAGGAAATGACATAAGATTACGGAGAAATTAATTGAAACTAAAATAACCGCCAAGAGTAACATTTTGTTATGTATTTTTTGTATTTGTTTTGTGAGCCTATTTAGGTCTTTGATATGTATTATGTACATATCACATCTTTTTTTGTTGAAATAACACTTAAAACCTTGTACTTTAGTATTACAAACTTAACCCCAAAATAGTTTTAAAACGTGTGAAATATACCGGCCGACTAATCACTGCCTAGCCAAGTTGAGGCTTGGGCATTTTTGTGGTTTCAAACCTTGTGTTTGTATGTTTCCTTTAATAGATTCAGACCTTCTTGGAGGAATGATCTTTAGGCTTCTTTTGTTTTAGGTTATCCACAGTTTTTTCTAAGTAATATCTTGTCAAGTTACCTAACTTTAATGGTTTCTTTTTGTGAATGTTGCGGCTCTCCCTACAATGGAGATCAGATCTTCGATATTTTTAATAGGGGCTTGGGTGGAAAAGATATCAAGGTTCTTGTCTTATCCGTCTGTGTTACTGGTGGTTTTTTACTATTTCATTTGTAAAACTTGCCACTTTTTGTATCCACTTTGTGCAGGTTTCTGTTGAGCTATCCTTTATGGAAGCTGTCCAGGGATGCACCAAAACGATAAAATTCCAAACTGATTTGCCTTGTGAAGCTTGTGGTATGGCATTATTCTCTGATCTTGAGGTCTCTGACTATCTACAATTATATTCCATACCAGCTAGACATTTAGCTTATTTTATTCACAAGTCTTTTAACATATATTTGGTTATTTATTTTGGATGGAATTGTATAACAGACGGTTTTCTGAAAATTGATGTTTTCTTATTCTTCAGGTGGGGCAGGCGTTCCTCCAGGAACCAGACCAGAAACTTGCCGAACCTGTAAAGGCTCAGGCGTGGTCTGTTTCTTACAGCCATGTTCCTATTCGACTTTGTAATTACATATTATGCATCCCATTGAATGGTTCCGCTGATAACATTTGGTGTCTGTTGAATTTCAGATCAACAAGGCTACTGGCCCATTTAGGGTGCAGGTTACATGTTCTTTTTGTCAGGGAACTGGGAAAATTGTGAAGGTATGGTATGTTGTACAGGTTATGTGTTCTTAAGAGCAAGGAATTGAGAGTTTTTCAGGTTACTTGTTATTAGTGTCGCACTGTTTTTGTTATTATTTTACGAGTTTTTATTGGTAATTAGCTTTTGTGTTCTTTCCATAATGGGAGTTGGGCTTGTCACATCAGTTAATTAGGACTTGCAAAAACTAGTATATAAACTTAGGCGGCCTCTCCATTCACTACCGATTGGCTTTGAGTTGGATGTTTTAATATGGTATTAGAACTAGGCTTTCAGAGGCTTTTGGGCAAGACTATGTTGGTTCATTGCTTACAATCTCTATCACTCTGTTCACTTCACATTTCCAAAAAAAATTCCAAAAAGATTCTTCCCTTATCTCTCATCTCTCCAATCATTAATCACATTTCTCTCTCTACTCATACCCCTTTCTCCAATCATTAATTCTCATTTCTCTCTCTATCTCTCTCCAATTATTATACCTCTCTCTAATTATTACTTTTTCCAAAAACTCATCCAAACACTATCTCAAAAATATTTCTCAAAATATTCTTTTCAAAATTGTCAACCAAACAGAGTGTATGTTATTTATCGTTTGATAAATAACATAGAGATCATTTGAGTACCTCTCCACGTGCGAGGCGGGGGTTTGCATGTGTGGTGGATTGTAAAAACTTGTCCGAAATTGGTTAAGAACCTGTGTGGACTCTCCACTCATGCCAACCAGTTTTGAGTTGGATGGTTTAACAAGGTGATAAATTGTGCTGATAATTGAATATTTTGGCAAGGTCAGTAAAATGATAGATCACCCTGTTATCTGTTTGGCAATCATTTGTGGGGGACTGGTGAATGAAAAAAGCTATTTTGGACATTTGTTATGGGTGTACAACTTTTTGGGATTATTTATCAATTGAATGCTAATTGGAAACGACTGTGAGGTCATTTTAGTGGCCTTCGTCTCTCTTGAAATGTTAAACGCATACTTTTCTATGGATTTTCTCATAGCTACAGCTTGTCTACGTTTACATAACTTGGTTTTTCCTGTCTTCTGATGGGGATACAGGTTATGAGGTCTCGAAGTCGTCCCTTACTGTGGATGTTAATATGCAGTATTATTTCTAAGGAACTAAGTGGTTTGGTACCTCATGGATTTGGACTTGATTTTGCCACCTGCCAAGAAGCACATACACTGCTAAGAAGGCGCTCTTCTAAAAAGGCGGTGTGCCTGGGTGGGTTGCATGTCGGACGGCTACCCTTGTTGGCCACTCCCGGCATGTGTTAAGACTCTTGGCTTAGCATGTCCATTTTTTTATTTCTACAATTTCACAGCTGGACGCAATTCAACATTTCGGCAATGCTGGTGTCCAAGTAGAAATAGAATATTTAAAAGACAAGCCAAACAAAAAAAAAACTGTTTAGGTTCAAAATTCTGAAGGATTGTTTGTAGGGAAAAAAACTGTTCTATTAGTCAGAGGGTAAATTAAAGTTATGCAGTTGGGGTGGGAAAAGTTTTCACCGGAAATTCTAGTGATTAGGGAGGAGGATTGTAAAATAAAGAAAGAGATTTGAGTTATTATCAATTCCAATGCTGAGTGGTATTGTCTTTTAAGTTTTCGTTGATTCTGTGGGGAAGAGTAGTGGTGTATTATGTTTGATTGTTGCTATGAACTTCATTTACAAGTGTAAATTATTATTCACTGTGTGTCGCTATCAACAAAATTTTCAATTGGACTTCGCGGTTAGATATAAAGTCACACCCAAGTTCTTTATTTTGGTAACTGCTTCCTGCTTTGCTAAGTTTTGTGCCAAAACCAACATGTATATCTACTGATTCGTAGCTGGTCTGTGCCATGTTATTCATCTCATTAAAAGACCATCTATTGGACTTTTACACTCGGACATCTTTCATTTTCTATGTGGTATCTCTTAAATTTAGCTGGTCAGTTATTTTGGTCTTATTCCTGATTGTTAGCTTGATTAAGGAGATTTTCTTAAATTGGTGTACTCATGAAGCAAATTTTATCATTTGAATACAGAACTTCTGCAAGGCTTGCAATGGGGAGAGAGTACTGAGAGGACCAAAGACGGTCAAGCTGGATATCATGGCAGGTATACTGAATGTCTAAGAAACCATGATGGCATGATCATGGTTTGAAAAGGCTAATGCTGTTACTTGATTACATTTTTGGTTTGACAAAGAAATTAGAAAACAAGACTTACTTCCTTGGGTGACGAATTCTTCCTGAGATACCTCTAGGCATATGAGATTTTCACAGTACCACCTCTGTTTTGTCAAAGCTTGTGTGAGCTCTAGTTAAAGGAGCTTAAAGCGCTCTATCTAGAAACAAATTAAGTTATTTAGAAAGAAAAAGTTACGGAAATGCCAAAATACCCCAATTTTTACTTTAGCTTGGACGAGTCTTTTGAAGGTGAAGAATTGCAAAGAGGAAAGTGAGTACACACATATGTTCACTATGTTGAGTCTTGTGAATGTGAAGAATTGGCAAAGAGGAAAGTGAGTACACACATGTTCTCTGTGCAGTTAAGCACAGTTAGGACTTTCAAGCTATTGTATTGGATTTCTCGTAATTGCATCCCTTTCGGTTATTATATATTCGGGAACTAGTGGTGTTGTATGATATTCTAAACAAACTTAGTTCAGTTTAGCTTTCTCATTTTTCTAGAGTGACAGCTGGAATTTTTCTCTACCTCCGGGGAGGAAAGTGCCATATCCCTAATTTGTTAAGTAGTTGAAATCTATTTTGGGTCCTACACCCACCTTTCCGGTGCATTTTTGCTTGAGGTGGCGATTTGAGAGATCTCTTCCCCACTATTAATTAGTTGGCTGTAGGGTAGGGAGGATGAGGAATCTATTAGTTTTTTTTGCCAATTCATTAAGTTCTACAATGTTGAAGAAGGGTGGGGTGAGTTCTCATTTTCCCTCATCTCAGGGCTCCCAATTCTGCTGATCATCAAGTAGATCTCTGACAGCCAAAGATTTGTCTAATCTTTAATATCATTTTCGTGAATCAAACCAATTCTTCTATGCTGTGAAACATGTGTCTGACACTCAAAGTTTCAGTAGTCAAGAACGATATACGTCTCTGATTTGTCTAGTTCATTAACCATCAAGCAGGGTAGTTGAGTTTCCTTCGAACAAATACAAATCTACATATTGTTCATGAATGGTTAATAACGTCCATTTTGCGCAAAGAGGCAAAGAATAGTATTTGAAAATATGATTGTCGAGCCATGTCTTGGTACCATTGGATTTGGAATTAGAAGATCCGACATTTAGATACATAAGTTACCTGAGGCTGACACAGATGTGGGAAGCACATATCAGCCAAGAAAATTCTTTGGCTCTAAGATATGCCTCTCCACAAACAAATCTCCTACCCTTCGGGATTGTTCCGAAGGTAGCATCACGCAAGTGAGTCTCAGTGTGGAGGAGCCATCAAGCCGTCATCTTGGAAATTGGAACCGTCCTCTAGGAAACTAGCCATCTTCCCCAGTATTAAACTTAACCATCTGCTTGTTTTTTTTCCCCTTTTTAGTACCTTTACTCATAGAGATGGTTCTGAACTTTGTTGTAATCGTCCGTACTTGCAGGAGTTGATGACAATGAAACTTTGAAGGTGCATAGGAGTGGTGGAGCAGATCCTGATGGAAATCAACCCGGTGATCTTTATGTTACAATCAAGGTACATAAGTTTTTACCACACTTGAACTGTTAATATGGTGTTTTGTCCATTTCTTTGTTTACTGCTGAGAATTTAACCTTAATTTGTTTTCCAGGTCCGGGAAGACCCTGTTTTCCGACGAGAAGGGACCGACATTCATGTTGATGCTGTACTGAATATCACTCAGGCAATTTCTTCTCTATTATTTTTACCACAAAATAAAGATTTGGCAATGCGTGTCTTAAGTGAACAGGAAGTGATCGTTCCAAGTTTCTGTGCTAGGACGTGTTCCTTTTGACAGGATAGAGCTGTGTATTATGTTAGGGTGCATTGCTCAGTGGCAATCTTCAATGGAGAATTGCTGGTGGGTTGCCATGGATATGCTGCGTTTGATGCAAAAAATTAGTAGAATAAGTTGGCATATTATGCTTTTAAATTTAAGCATTTTTTGATTAATTGAACTCTATTGTGTTGTATATGAAATAGTCGTGGGTCAGTATACCACATTCACTTGGTTGATGGTATAAAACATAGGTGTTACCGTGGCAAGCACATGTAGTGCCATGCCTGCCTAGTCCGGTGGTTGGTTGCACAAAACACCAAGGCTAAGAAGCACTGACATTTCCGAACAGTTGGATTGCCCTGTAACCGTGTAGATCTAAACGTGTCATCTTATTTCTCATTGTCAGAATCGGAGACGCTTCAGACACTATGCGGACACGAATGTCCATCACTTAAGACACACATGAGCCACATTACATATTTCAGAAGAATAACTTGCACTCCAATCCTAAGATAATCTTTTGGACTTCTAGACCTTTAGTCTCTTCTTGTTTAGATTAATACTATTCCTCAAAGCTGGGAATAATCATTGCCAATATACTGAACAAAGGTCTATGAAGCACGGGTATGCTGGAAACAGAGGCGTACCCGGTACGGGCACAGTACAGGTACGGCCCCGGTACAGCAAAATACATACTGGGTACGCTGTAAACGAACCGAGTACCGAGAGAGAGAGAGAGAGAGAGAGTAAAACCTAGATCTACTGCTGGGGAGAGAGGGAGGGAGGGAGCCCTTGCTGTACCAGTACCTTTTTTTGGTTTTGCTGTATCTCGTACCCACACCAGTACTGTACCCAAATCGTGTACCTGTGCTCCATTAACAAAGTTACGTAGAAGTAATTATTTCATGGCTTTTGCACAAGTACTAGTGTCAGTTTGTTAGCCCAGATTTACCAGCCGTTTTGCAGTTCCCTAGTCTACTGAACTATTCAAGTTCCCTTAATAGACATTCTTGATTTGCTTTCTGCAGGCAATTTTAGGAGGAACCGTCCAGGTCCCAACTCTAACAGGAGATGTTGTTCTTAAGGTTTGTTAGTTTAATGTGTGCATTGTTGAATTATTGACCTAATATCCAGAATTTTGTGTGTTTGTACTTCATATTGTTGTTCTCTCAAAGGGTTAAAATTAAAATATTGTCTGTTTATGGTTTGCAGGTCCGCCCTAGCACCCAACCTGGTCAGAAGGTGGTTTTGAAGAGAAAAGGTAAAACTGACATGCGAAAGGATACACTGTCAGCGATTTTATCTGAATTAATCTTACTTGTTCGTTCTGTTAGATGCATAGAGAAAGGCCTGTCTTGGTTAGGGGTTCGGTTTTGCTAGTGTCGTATTGTTGCAGTCTGCCTGAGTCGATGTGCCGTCACTGTTGAGCACTCGCCTCTTGTTATCTTTTTCACGTAAAGATAAAGGAGAACACTTTTGCTTCCTTTGCTTTGTCACTCTCTGTTTCTCTCATCATTTTTCCCTCCACTTTCTTTGTTGCTATAATGCTATCCTTTCTTCTGATTTCCTTCTCTCTTAGTCTGTCCCTCATACAGTGACATTCTAGCTGGTAAGATAAGATTATTAAGTTACAAATTTCTTTTTTCAGGGACACAGTTAGAAAATTGGTTCATTGATTTGCTGTTTATCATTGCTTCCTTGAGCAGGATCAGAATAACCTGGTTTCTGCTGATTTGCTGTTTATCATTGATTCCTTGAGCAGGATCAGAATAACCTGGTTTCTGCTGATTTGCTGTTTATCATTGATTCCTTGAGCAGGATCAGAATAACCTGTTTTTTTCAGCAGTTAAAATTTTGGTTCATTGATTTGCTGTTTATCATTGATTCCTGTAGCACGATCAGAATAACCTGGTTTGTGCTGACTTGTAGATAATCTATACAATTTAAATTGTAAATATTTACGCTTAGAGGAACTATAGGTTTTTCTATATCTAGAGACAGGAGGAGAAGAGGAAAAATCTTGGAAGTCTTCATAATTGGATGGAAAATTAACCACCCACAGCTTCTGCCCTTATTTAGTATCTGAAAATGATCAAGCAAACTAGAAAAATGAAAAAGCTAATAAATTCATCCTTGAATAGAAGTGTGACTTGGAGTGAAGGCCAGTACTATATGCTCCTAGCGTCCTAGTGCGGGGTTTGAGTTAGTGGAATCTGCCTCTCCAAGGAAATAATTGGGTCAAGGCTGATTTCATTCCTCAATTAGTGGGTGTAGTCTGAGCCGTACCCCATCCGGATCTGAATACAAATATTTTTTGGTTCCTTTACTTTAATTAGAAGGGAAAAGAATAATGTTGCTGCATGCTGAGGGTCTTGAATCCCATCAACCTGGGAATATAGCCTTTAAGAAAATGAGTACACTTGTCTACTGAAGAGTAGAGAGTTTTCCCATAGAGTGTAATAGGTATATATTACTGTCGTCGTATCCAAGTTTTTTGGAGTTCATATTCCCATATATTTTCTCGTAAGTTCAGGGCTGTTGTCTACCTATTTAGATTGCAGTAAGTTATACACGCTAGTCGTTGTAGTCAAAACTTAAGCTAATTGTCAATGTCGATGGTCTAGGGTTCCAAATACATAATGGGAATTCCTGTTTTCTTGAGCTTCAAGGTTTTTTTATTTTTTATTCCTTTTTTGTCCCACAAAGGTCAACCTTGGTGAAATTTGGGGATGTATCGGCCATTGGTTATTCTGTTGCGGACGTTGTATTTATACTTTGCGGGGTCCGAACCACATATTTTCACGTTGATTACAAAAATATTTTTGTATGAGTGTACACTGCTACCTGTTAGGTTTGGGGATAGAGAAAATTGTGTGTACGTCATAGCCGCTCTTTAATAGTTATCATGCAAACAAACAATGGTTGATGACGTGGAATTGTAGGGATATTTTTCCCGTATATGTAGGAGTTTTAGCGATTTTTGTTTTCATCCAATGAACTTTCTGGGCCTAATCCATTATAACTTTTCTAAAGTAACCTCAGAAACTAGTATAATTGTTGGGGGTGTTTGGAGTTGTGCAAGGGCCCGAGCACCCCCAGTATCCGCCCCTGCCTACTACTTGGTTTACGTCTCGTAACTTCTTGTAGTATCTTCTATATGAATTTTAGTTATCTCTGTTTTTAGTTTTACCTTTTCTGTTATATTGGTTTTAAGTATTTGATTGCCCGATATTCAGTATTTTCAATTTTTATTTCCCATTTTCCAACGGTGAAATTTTACTCATTACTGTATTTTTTTTGTTACAGGGATTAAAACAAGGAATTCTTACACTTTTGGGGATCAATATGTGCACTTCAACGTCAGCATTCCAGTGTATGTTCTCGTTCTCTTACCTCATTTTCTTGTCAGTACGGTTCATGTCTAATGCACTGCCCTTTTACTGGAACCTTATGAGTACTGACCATATCATACATAAGAGCTCTGACTACATAAAAGGCGGGTCACCTTCTGCGTGAAAACCAGCAATTTTCCCGTCTGTAATTTTGTTCGTCGTCTCTTACCGGACATGTAGAAGTTGCTCTCTCTGCCTACTAAAGTGCAGGTACAAAGCTTGATCCTTAATGCGGTATTTTTGTTGCAGAAACTTGAGCCCGAGACAGCGAGAACTTATTGAAGAGTTTTCGAAAGAAGAGCAAGGGGAGGACGAAAAGGCGGCTGCTGCTGGAGGATCTGGCTAAAGTTCAATGTCCCAATCACCTGAAAAGAAGGTGAAAGAAGGATAACTCTTATATAGGGATACACCATTATTCCTTGTGCTTGGCAATTTTGTACGAGTAGGTTTAAGCTTTACCTGTGTTTTTTCTTTCCTGGTAATGTCTCTAGTATTTTTCTTCCTGATGGTATATACCATAATCCTTGGGATCAGGACCAGGACCAGATCATCGGGAGTTAAATTTAGCAGTAGTGTTGTACATATGCACATATTATTCTTTTTTTTAAGCAAAAATATTATTCTTTGAGAAAGTGAACCTACTAGATTTTACTCCCTCCCTTGCCTTTTTTATTGTCTAACTATTCCATTTTCGGTTGTCCCTTAATAAGTGTGTTTTGAAAAATTAATGGATAAAAGTTTATACAATTATTATTTTGCCCTTTCAAAAAGTTAGTGGGTAAAGAGTTAATAGGTAAAAGTAGAGGGTAATTCTGAAATGTTGTGGTAAAAATTGATGTGAAAAGTGTAATGATGATATTTTTTTTAATAAGTTGAATTTACGAAGTAACACACTTAAAAATGGACAGAGGGAGTAGCATTTAAATGAGTTTAAAGTTCAGACATCTAATGTCTGGTTTAATGAAACATACTGAGTATTTCTTCTCTGTATGTTGACTTTACTTTTTGATGTCCCAAAAAGGAATGGTGTTAGGGATGGCAATGGGGAGGATCGGGGATGGATTTGGCCATCCCCGCCTCCAATCCCCGAACCTCATATCTACCTCCGTCACCGCCCCGATCCCCGAATGGGAAATCATCTCCACCCCCCATCCCCACTCCTAACGGGGATCGGGGATCCCCGCCCCGATCCGAAAGTTACCAAAAAAATAAAAATAAACTCTAGAAAAATACCCTTTAGACTTTACCAACATATTTGATATCTAAACAACCAAATAATGAAAAAAACATGACAACAATTTGCAATTTTCCGCCAAAAATCCCAACCAACCAAATAAGATTACATAATAGTCAAGGATTCCAATCTTGCAGGCTGGAATTCCCAACTAAATTATGTTTGATTATGTTTAAGAATGTTAAGAATGAAGTGTATTTATTATAAACTAATACTCCCTCCGTCCCTTTTTAAATGTGTTACTTGGGATTCTGTGCCATTTTCAACGGCTTATAACTTTTAATTTATAATAGCTTTTATGATTTTGAAAATTTTGTATAATAGAAATAATTAAGATCTATCAAACAAGATCCATAATGCATATGTTTTGAGGTTCACATTAAAAGTTATAAGCCGTTGAAAATGGCACAGAATCCTAAGTAACACATTTAAAAAGGGACGGAGGGAGTAGTATATATTTTGAGGATACCCTAGCAATTAACAATAATCAAGAGGTCTAAATGTGAATAACATATTAGATGTGCAATAAAAAAAACGGGCCGGGTCGGGGAATGGATCGGGTGTATGTTGAACCGCCTCCAACCCGATCCCCGGTTTTATTTTTATTTTTTCCTCCAAATCCGACCCGATCCCCGAAAAAATCCCTGAAACTCCAATCCAAAATGAGACGGGGACGGATCGGATCGGATCGGCCAGAATTGCCATCCCTAAATGGTGTCTCCCTAAGGATCAATATGGTACACATCCATTCGGGGGGTGTTGTGCGGCAAAACTAAGTCATTTTGCTTGATTTTTGGCACACTTATAAAGCTTCTAAGTGTCTTGTTTGGATGAAGAAAAAATCACTACAAAGTGCCTAAACCTTAAACTCAAAGTGCCATGGCAAAGCATCTCTGCGCTGTAAGCAAAAAGGACACTCTCGGGTTTAGGTGGATCCATGCATGCCTCTGTAATACTTAGAATTTTTGAAGGACCGAATCAAGGTTGGTGAGTGCTTAAGGATGTCACGAGTTGTAGGGCAATAAAATTCGGGGATTAATAGCAGCAGTAAGTAACAAGATAACAGAGCAAGCAATTAGATTTAGAAACACCAAATTTCCATTCAAAGCAATTAGATCGATCTGTGGAAATTTGTGAATTTCACGAGAGAGAATCAATCTCTGGTTAGGGTTTTGAGAGAGAAGAACAAACACAGATTAAGAGTAGAGAGAGAGAGAGAGAGAGAGAGTCGAACAAATAAGTTCATTTCCTTGTTTTCTGAACGTGAATACCTGACACCACTTGACAAACTTAACAGATCATCAACTCAACAAAAGAGAGAAAACAAACTACTGTACTAATTACAACTCAACAAAATAGCTAACAGAGAAATAGCTATCTAGCTAGACAAACTTAGTGACCTTTGTTGACAAGATCCTCCTAGCAAGCTGAATATCAATCAGCCTCGGCCTCCGCCTCCGCCGCTGCTGCTGCCGCCTCTATGCAGGCAAGTCTGCTCCTGATAGCCGCTGCCTCCGCCAAAGCCGCCAACTCAGTCATGGACAATGGCAGGAGGCGCCTCTGCCTCCACCTCTGCAACTATCCCTGCCTCCTCATCCACAGCTGGGTTCTCCTTCCCCTGGCTGAAACACCATCGAATGAGTACGATGGAGGAGATCGTAAACAAGCGTTGTATAATCACGATCCATGAGAGAGAGAGAGAGCAGCAGCAGCAGCAGGAGGAATTAAGGAAACTTTGGAATGCAGAGAGAGAGAGAGAGAGCAGGAGGAGGAGGAGGAATGAAGGAAACTTTGGAATGCATAGAATATATATATCAGAAATTTTGAGAAAACAGCAAGAGATGTTGGTGTTGGAAAACATTAGATTGGAGAAGAGAAGAGAGTTTAGAGATGATTGTAATGAAGTTTTGGAAAGCATATTGATCGATCCAATTAAGTCCCTCCTCTCCTCTCTGATGGGAATTTTGGGTCCAATTAAGAGAAGAGAGGGAAATTTGGAAGAAATGGTGTGCGAAAACATTTGAGACAAGTATATATATATATATATATATATATATATATATAGGATCAACTTCCAATGAGGGATCCCTCATTTTAAATTTCATGAGGACCAAGCAATTTTTCCATTTTCCGAACTGAATTTCAACGATCCGAACCGTTAAATGTGTTTAAAATGCGTTTTTAAGGTCCACCGGGAGGATTCGTCCAAAAAAAATACCCAGAAGGGCTTCATCCGATCAATTTTTGTTAAAAACGATATATATATCGTTTTTAACAAAAATTGATCGGATGAAGCCCTTCTGGGTATTTTTTTTGGACGAATCCTCGCAATGGACCTTAAAAACACATTTTAAACCCATCTAACGGTTCGGATCGTCGAAATTTGGTCGGGAAGCATGAGGTCCTCACTTTGGTCCTCATATAAGGGTCCTCATTAGAAGCTCTTCCATATAGGATCAACTTCCAATGCTACGTATATACTAGGTACAATGCTACGTGCGTTGCACGAGTTTTATGCCCGTGTTGTTGTTGGTAGGTTGTAATAAGGTAGTAGATCACTGATTCAATCCACCTAATGAAGTCCCTATTCAGGTCCCATTCATTAACAACACCCAATGGATATTGCTCACCATAATTGCGCAAAAAGTTGTAGTCTCGCCTATAGACAAGGTGTCATGTTCCTATATCAACCGGCCTACCAATATTTTCTCTTGCTCCTCCACGAGTAACCACATAGTAGAAAGCTCCATGCTGAGTTAAGTGACGTGGGTGGTGTTCATAATCCCAGCGAACAAATGGACCTTGCAGTGCCATTAGAACAGTCCCTACAAATTTTAACATTTTTACCAACATCAAAAATTACACAAACATAAAACTTATATATAGGTAAAGTGCAGTACAATTACCCAAGTCGAATTTAAGTTGTTCGACATATAACTAAAGTGCAACACAGTTATTCAATGCAAATTTAAGTTCCCATCTATGCTTTTCCCTACTTTTTCCAGACAATTTGACATAATTTTCTTTTAAACAATCTAAGTGCATCATTTTTGGCTCTATGCTTTTATCTATTTATTTTGGTCCAAGTTGATACAATTTTCTTTTAATAGGCACTCCTCCTCATAATCTGTAGAACGCATAATCCTTTGATACAAACTTATATAATCAACTCATCTAAGTTCATTGTTGTTGCACCTATTTTCTCAGAAAAATGTTAACATACCAGATGCTCTAGCCATTTTTATTGCCTCCTAATAAAATTATTTTACATTTCCCTTTCCTAACAAATAAAATAATCGATACGAATTAGTACACACACACATATAAGCCCTTCGAAAGCTTCTCTTATATCAACCCTTTGGATAAGTATTCTCCAGTTCTCTTTTTTCTAAAAAAACAACCAAATGGAGTAAAAAAATGTACACCAGTATAAAAAAATCGATACCAAAAAGGAAAAAAAATCAATAAAAAATATTTGTATATCTGCAATATATCTAAACATTATATACCTTTATTTTCCTGATCTTCCAACCAAAATACAGAGCGAAATCTCTCTCACACATACAAGCCATTCACTTCTAGTTTGTAATAACGAGTAATAGTTCATAACTGAAAAAATAAATCAAGATCTCAACCGAAATCCACAACCGACATAAAAAGCTAAATACAACGAGACTCGAGGAAACCCAGAACTTCTCCACAACACAAACATCAAGCGAGAACACTTACCTCAACTCTTCGTCGATTTCTCTTGCAGAAAAACACCCTCAGAAACCCTCGGTCTTCTTCGATTTCTTGTGGCTTTTTACAGTATCAGTAAACATAAAAATGATTTGCGGAAAAACACCCTCACAAACCCGAATCTTTCTATGGTGCCCCAATGTGGTATTGGGGCACCGGTGCCCCACTAATTTTGGACCATTAGATCTGCCATAAACGAATCTCAGCCATAGGATCTCAAAAAGCAAGTGGTTTTGACAAAAAACGAGGTGGTTTTGCGGTTTTCCCGCCAAAAAACTCGCATTTTACTTACCATGAGTACTGGAAATATATACCACCAAATAGACTAAATATTACCACCAAATAAGGTAACACTTACCACGCAAGAAGGGAATACTTACCACAAAATAAGGCGACTGGACAATCCGGTAGCAAGTCACCATTTTGAGCGGGAAAATCTAACTTTTTAGGGTGTTATAACACCACACCACTTTTTACTGTTTCCAGTCCAATTTTTGTCCTTTAGCTAAGATTTTTTTGTTGTGGGCAACATTAGAAAATGAGGTAAAAAATGCTTTAGTTAAATTTTTTAATTTGTGTACAATATTTCTTAGAACAATTTTTTGAAATAAAAATATTAATTGTATAATAATAATAATAATAACAATAATAATAATAATAATAATCTCTAAAATACGTTAAAATAATTTTAAATAATTTACCTTTAAATAATTATTAAATATATGATGACCATGTGATAATTTGTAAAAATAATTTTTGTTTAAACACACACTACAATAATTGTAATAAAAATATTGAATGACGAAAGATAAATCAATAAGTAATAAATATTAAATAATTTAGTAGGACCTTCCACTGAATTAAGATAAAATATTTAATACAATTAGATTTAAATGCAAAATAAGAAATTAAATTTATTTTTTCAATTGATTAACATGATATTGTAACGATTAATAGTTGCAATTGACATTTGGTAGTGCTCGATTGACGATTAATCACAATTATCGGTTATAGTCAGAGTCATTCGACTAAGAGTTTAAGTGATTGATCAAAAAAATTTAAAATTGATCAATATAATATAAGTTGCAAATCTAACAACTAATAATCAATGATAAATAGGGATGATTGAACGAATATTAATACAATTGGCTAATATGAATTGGTTAATATAAGTTGGTATTACCAGTGTTACTACTAAATGTAGTAGTTAACAGTAGTGTTGATTGAGAGTCATCAATGAATGATTGATACAAATGGTTAATGTAGTAGTTAATAAAATTTGACTAAAATGAATTGGTTAATTTAGGTTGATATTATCAACATTATTACTTAATGTACTACTTCACAGTAGTGTTGGTTGACAGGGATCAATGAATGATTGGTACAATTGACTAATGTAATAGTAACTACTAACTATTGATCCATAATCCCTCATTCAATATATTATTTAGTTTCATTAATTATTAAAGACAAATATGTTTCAAGTGCAAGATAATACAAATTAAGCACAACTAAGAGACATTCAATATATTGGTAGTTATGTTCTCAACTACCCTTATTATAGTGCATTTATGTTACATAAAGGTATACCTACCCGTCATTAATACCATAGTTACCATAGAATAAGGTTATATATACCACGCCATCTGATCTTTCTTACCACCATAACAAGTCGTATGTTGTGTGAACATACTACGGTTTCTAGTAGTACTTACCTTTTGGAAAGGAACGATTTACTACGTATTCAGACTTACCTACCACACATTGTGCCATTAATGGAATTAAATTTCTCCTACCTACCTTAAACTACTCCTACCTACCTTAAACTACTCAAAATTATTCTCAATCAGATTGTAGCAAGTATTGTCAACTATTCCATACATCTTCCTACTTGTCTCACAAGAAAGCATAGATCTTCATTCAAAAAGCTATGGAAATTTGAAGAACAACAAATTGAAGAGCTTCTCCAAGTAAGTTTCTCCACAATAAGAAAGTTTCAATCCTAGATCTTGATCTCAAATGATACATTTGGCATTTTAATGTAGGCATTTTTTAAGTTTGACAAATATGAGATGCATTTTTTTCGAATGATACGTTAACCATTTGTTAAGTTCATACTTACCATATTTTATGGAAATATCTACCATTAGATAGGAATATAGTTACTGGTAATATCTACCATTAGAGGGGAAAGTAACGTCAAGGAAGTGGGTTTGCTCAAAAGAAGGACATAGACAGGATAAACACATGAAGAGAGAAGATCGAAGTAGAGAGCCGACGGCACTAACTAGAGTTGGATGTCCTGCTAAATTTCATCTCAAACTTGAAAGAAAGTCAAGCAAGTACGTGGTGACTAACTTTGCAAGCTTCCATAACCATCCCTTGATAGGGCCTCGTGGTGTTCCCTTTCTCCGCTCCCACAGGAAGGTTAGAAGTCCTGATAAAGCTTCGGCCAATACTATGCATAAAGTTGGTATTGGAACAAGTCACATTATGGATTTTGCCGCACAACAATCAGGTGGATATGACAAAGTCGGATACACGCAAAAAGATTTGTACAATCATTTTACGGCTCAGCGACAAACAGAGGTTGTGGATGGTGATGCGGAAGGTGCCTTAGCCTACTTGTGTGCGAAAGCCATATCTGACCCATTGTTCTATTACAAATATGATGTGGATGAGGAAAATCGGTTAAATAATATGTTTTGGAGAGATTCAACATCTCTAACGGACTACATGTGCTTTGGAGATGTGCTAGTATTTGATGCCACTTATCGGACGAATGCATATGGGAAGCCATTGGTGGTACTAGCTGGTGTCAATAGTCACTTTAGAACAACAATTTTTGGGTGTGCATTGTTGACTGCTGAGACTGTTGAGGCTTATACATGGGTGTTGGAAATGTTTCTTGATTCCATGGGCAATGACAAGAAGCCAGTGTCGGTATTGACAGATGGGGATAAGGCCATGCGGAGAGCTATACAAACCGTGCTACCTAATGCGAGTCATCGCTTATGCAAATGGCATCTTAAAAAAAATGCTGTGAGTAATGTCCATGTTCCTGGATTCTTAGATGAGTTTGAGAAATGCATGTCAATGCCAACAGTAGAAGAGTTTGAAGTTGCATGGACAAATCTTATGGACAATTATGGTCTTCGTGAAAACAATTGGGCGATAGAAGTTTACAACAAGCGATTCCAATGGGCAGAGGCGCACTTGCGAGGGATTTTTTTTGCGGGAGCAAAGAGCACACAACGTGTTGAGGGAATGAATGCATTCTTAAATCGATTCCTGAAACTACGTCTAAGGCTTTTTGAATTTGTACAAGCATATGATAGGGCTCTGGCAAGACTTCGACATAGCGAGGCTAAGGAACAAGTCGAAAGTGAGAATAGTACACCAGTTCTTTCAACAGCCATGAAACGCATTGAAAAACATGTAGCTGATACATTTACTCGGTACCAACAGCCGGATGCAACGTGGTCTGTTAACTTTGAGCCAGTTGATGGAAAAATGAAATGCTCTTGTTTGAAATTTGAGTCAGTTGGATTACCATGTTGTCATATGATATCAGTAATGAAAATGGAACACTTGAGAGAAATTCCCTCTTGTCTGATCTTAGAAAGGTGGACAATGACTTTTATCCTCGTTAATAGGAATGTACACCTGTAATAATTCAATAACTCAATATCGACTAACTTTGTTAATTACATAAGGAAAAAAATAAAGGTCATCTTACCCTTTCACATTCTTTGAGTATTCCCGTGTACTTATTATTTCCACTATATTGTTTCACCCAAGAGATGGCATCTTGTCCCCTACCAAGAGCATAATCCTACAATCAAACACAAAAGGGCAGGTACAGCTTAATCATAATCATCCCCTTTGCATTGTTCAGACTTATAATACCGGACAAGTACATACCGAAAAATAGGTGGGCAGATACCATGATGGCCATATTCCATTCGGATCTCTGTCCCTCTGTACTAGAGTTTTCTTCACAGCAACTAGATTTATGATCTAAAAAATATAACACATAATTATCGCATTCATGTACATCTAACTATCATAAGGACTAAAAAAATATACTCACTGAACTACTAATCCACGCTCCCTGCCGCAATGTCAAAAACTCTGTGCGAGTGCCGTGCTCCATGCCAAGATTACATAGTTGTTCCCTACATACCACAAGCCATAATGTTACAAATCTAAGAATACAATATCTGAAATAAGGTCTGGATGCTAATATGTACCTCACAGACAAGCTTTGGTCAAAGACATATCTTATTATCAACTTCTCCAGTTCAGACATTGGTGGATATGATGTAAAGGGCTTCTACAAAAACAAAAAATAAATAAATAAAACCACCACATATTGTTGTTAATCCAAAAAGTATAAGATAATTAAGCTTATGATACTTTTTTATGTTTGTTACCTCCTTGGCATTTGCCTTCACAGGTTGAGATTCTTTAAACCTACTCGTCCTCAATTTCTTTTCCATCTTGTTCTTGTCAACAGTTGGAGGAGGAGCCGTTGAAGACAAGGACTCACGAATATGGGCTGCCATCCTTCTCAATTTCTTTGTTGAAGCCTTTAGTGTAGGTTCCATCGGGCCTTTGTCCTCATTTGTCTTCATAGGAGATGGCTTTGTATTGTCATTTTCTTTCTTAGCCTTCAAAGGAAAGGTCACAACATCTGAAATTGCCTCTTTACTGCCTTTCTTGTCCTCATTTGTCTTCATATGAGATGGTTCTTTGACATTGTGATCCTTGTGCTTACTAGTTTTCTTGTCCTTGCGCTTAGTATCTTTCTCACGCATAAGAACCACTACCTCTTCCACTACACTTGTCAATTCACGAACTCTATGAGTTAGTTCTCCTATTGGCTCATTTTGGCCAATCTCCTCTCCTTGATTTACGGCTCTCTGTCTCTTACCAACTCCAACCTCCACAATGACATTGAGCTATAATGGAAAAAGTTGTTAAACAAGGTTAAATCAAAACAAAACTTTCATATGCTTAAAAGATGAACATAATTACATGATCATGTCACATTATTACCTTTTGTTCAACTTTTTGATTTAGCCAACAAATTATGTTCCTAATCTCTTTATCTCCCCAAGCTGAAAGCCGAGGTGAAGGTCGGTCTTCACAACGGGAACTGAAATCTTTAGCCGGTGTGCAATGCTCTAAGTAGAACAACTATAGGAAAACAAAGAATGCTATAAATAATCGATTAAACCATTCAATAACTACTTTCACATAATAAAAAAGTGAGGGATATACCATTAGGAACAATAGACAACCACGAATCGCATTCCGTCCTTTTTCCTTATAGCTTTTTATGCCATTGGCTAAGAACTCTAGAACGAATTGGCTCCAATCAAGCTTACTTATAGTCGATGTATCCTTTAAAGCATGAAGAAAGCGTTTGTTGACTCCATATTCTGATGTTGGACATAGAACTGTCCCCATCATGTACAAGACAAACACAACCTTAAAGTCATCGGCATCGTAATTGTTCTTCATTCCGTCCAAAGACTCTTTCAATTTGGTCAAACAAAAAGAACCTTGATCCCGTACTTTATGCTTCACACACAAGTCGTGAATTTCAGTCAATGACCCTTTAAGAGTCACCCTCTCTCCCCCACAAGGCAGTCCTAGTATATGGTTCACATCTAGGGGTGTAATCATGAGTTTTTTACCAAAAACACTCAAACATAAAGACACTGGATCAAAACGTTCTACCAACCACTCACAAAGCCTCCGATCTAACTTGGTACATTGCAATTGCAATAGACCGCCGAATCCAATATCTTTAACACTCTGTACTTGTAGATGGTGAAGGCCTTGAATCACACCATACGACGCCTTTAGTTGAGTTCTTGTAACAAAGGTGATCTAAGTACAAGATAATAAACCACTAATCAAATTCAAAATTCAAGAGAAAATTGAAAACCAAATGCATAAACATAAAACCTCAAAAACCAAATATTAGCACCTTCGGAGCCTTTGGAGGATCATCTTTTTTTTGCTCTTTATACTCTTTGAGACTTTGCTTAGCCAATTTCGCGTACTTTCGTTTTGCTTCCGGAGCCAACCTTTTCCACTTTTTACCAACCTCTCGCATTATCTACACATATTGAAAGCATACAAATCCAATTAGATTTATTGTAAATCCACATGCGTAAACATCCATATAAAAAATGTAGTATAGATACCATCTTATCCTCTTTTGAATTCTTGTTCTCATTATGCATATTACACTGCTCTTGGCTGCGAACAAAAAATTTAAAGTTAAATTGAGTATCATGTATCTAAGGCCTATAAAAGATGCACAAATCCCGAAGAAGAAGACGTACTAAAAAAATATGTATGCATTAGAAGGGTGGTTCTTCGCAGCAACTTCTTCAACCATTTTTCAACTCTTAAAGTGAACCTGTCAAAAGGAATTATGAGAAAATAGAGGATAGATTCATTGAAATATACTTACTAAGAACTGGGGATGTGTTTGCTAAAAACTGAATCTATTTACCGCGACTATATGACATGTTTACTAAAAACTGGACTTACTTACCACAGCTACAGGATGTTTTTACTAAAAGCTGGACCTACTTACCACAGCAACAGGACATTTTTACTAAAAGCTGGACCTACTTACTGCAGTTAGATTAGTACCTTGGAAAATGAGTTGAAAGAATATAAGATAACCCCTTTTCTCAACTGAGACTCAACATGAAAGAATATTTCTTCCATTGGTAGTTGTAAACTATTTAACTAGAACCTATTTTTATAATGCTCTTGGGATGCTTAGCAATTAATTTATTAAGTTGACCAAACCACCTTGATCTCCTTTTGGAATTAAATATCTAGCCATATACTCTTAAAAAGTTTGGTTGCACGTGTTGCTAATCCCATAGCAAATCAACATTCTTTAACGTCAGTAGATGCTTCCAATTCAACAAGCCAATGTTCAACCATGAAATCCCATATCTAAAGGCAACAGGAGAAGAACCAAATGGACGAATTACATACAGGCATGAAGCACATTTGTGCCGAAAATGAAATCAGCAACAGGAGAAGAACCAAATGGACGAATTACATACAAGCATGAAGCACATTTGTGCCGAAAATGAAATCAGCATTTTTCGATCCAACCCAAATCGAGAGAGAGAGAGAGAGAGGCAACGACAGAGATGTCGACCCACGAGTTCTCTGCCCAAAACGACAGAGATGTCGACCCACCCTCGAGTTCGCTGCCCAACGACAGAGATCCAAGCCAAAACGAGAGAGAGAGAGAGAGAGAGAGAGAGAGAGAGAGAGAGAGAGAGAGAGACTTCGTTTAGGGCTTTTGCAGCAAGAAAGAGAGCCGACCGAACTGATTTGCCATGGAGAAGATGGAAGTCGTGGAGGAGATGGAGGATCTGCTGTGGAGGAGAGGAGAACGGGTAGTAGCAGAGATGGGGTTGAGGTAGTCGAAGTACAGAGGTAGAAGAGAGAGAGGGTAATGACCGCCAAATTTTTTCTGGGTCCAGGTTTCAAAATTTTTAACCAGTTTACTCGGTAATAGGAGAGAGAGGGGGCATGGGCAATGGATGGCTGAGATGAGAGTAACGGATCCAACGGTTCAAAAAATTTGGGGGCACCGGTGCCCCAATACCACTTTGGGGCACCACAGCCGGATCCCACAAACCCTCGGTCTTCTTCGATTTCTTATGGCTTTTTACAGTATCAATAAAGATAAAGATGAACCCCTGCCTCAAAAGTCTCCTCTGGCGCAAAAACCAACCTCAAGGCCAAAGAGGGATTACTTCTCTCGCACAACACGTGTGCAACAAAACAACACCTATACGGGAAAACCAACAATGGCACAAGAATTACAGGAAAACCAACAAAATTAAAAAGACAAAAAGGCCCATCGAGTGGCACATGAATCACGAAAAACCCAACAGGCAGATTCCGGAATTGAGAGGTAAAGTCGACCAAATTGGCCAAATGACCAAACAACTTGAATTTTGAAGCCTCTCTTATATTAGTCTACAGTATTAGATGTTTTGTAAAAACGTCATCAATGACGTCATCTACAGTAACTGCTACAGTAGGTCGTAGCGCTTATAAATAGTTGTATTCTAAACCTTCGAATGCAGACTTCGGAGTACCCCCTCTCTCTCTCTCTCTCTAAGCTCTCTCTCCTCCCTTCCACTTATAAATTACTTTCATCTTCCACCACCACCATCATAAATAAAATCAGTATTTTCCAGTAAGTTTCTTGCCTTCTTACTTAACGATCCTTTCAACATATTTATCTTGGTATCATATATATAGGGTTAGTTTCCAATAAGGGACCCTTATCTAAGTTAAAATGCGGACCTCACCTTTCCGAGCCAAATTTCGACGATCCGAACCGTTCAATGTTTTTAAAATGCATTTTTTAAGGGCCCCCGCGAAGATTCGTCCAAAAAAAATACCCGGAAGGGCTTCATCCGATCGGTTTTTGTTAAAAACGTTATATATAGCGTTTTTAAATAAAACCGATCGGATGAAGCCTTTCCGGGTATTTTTTTTGGACGAATCTTCGCGGAGGCCCTTAAAAATGCATTTTAAAAACATTGAACGGTTCGGATCGTCAAAATTTGGTCCGGAAACACAAAAATGCTAGGTCCGCATTTTATTTTTCAAAAAGGAACCCATTTTATTTTTCAATAAGGAACCCTTATTGGAAGTTAATCCCTCACAAAAAAAAATGCGGAAAAATAATTGTTAGCCGTTGGATCCTATGGACTTGAGGGAATTGGAGGATATATATATTATTGCATTGCATGTGCATGGAGATCCCACAGCGCGTGCGTGTATCAATCCTAATGCAGAAACAAAGATATTTTAATTATGACGATGGGGTCGGTCCACGCAGGTTGCTTTTTCATTGCATAATACTTAGTATAGTTTTAGCCAGACATCACAAAAGCTTTACTTGCAATTATTGTTAGTACTTCACAATTCTCATCATCTTCACAAGTGGACAGATTTTGGCTTTGTTTTTTTTTTAAGTGCAATAACTTGGCATTAACTTAATTAAATCGATTTATCTGTAGAATATTAATCAATCGAGGCTACGCATAAAATGACTCGGACACCGAAGTTATCAAACAAAAAAATTTATACACAACAAAGGAGAAATTGAGAGATTAAATCCGTGCAACAACGTACTTTGAAAAATTATACTACTAAATGGAAATTCTTTAACTTCTGACGAATTACAATTAAAAAACAATAAGAGCATTGGCGATGTATTTTCAAAATTACACTCTTCGTTCGTTCGTCAGAGAAACCCAATTTCAGTAAATCAAAATTACTCCTATAGATAATTTGGTTGGTAAGCTTTACTTTTGTCGGTTTATATAAACTCGTAAAGTGTTCAGTTTCACTCACATGATGATGGGCCCCAGTGATCTGATTCAATCACAAACCATATCATCACCCGCCACCAAATTTGATATGCAAACCAATACAACTGCATCTTTGGGAACTTCCACCCAGTCGGCTCAAATTTAGGCATGACAGTAATCTGATAATTAAGCTCTCTTAGCGCAATCATGAGCACAGCCGGCCCAGAGGTGAGCCCAGCAAACTCCCAGGCTGGACAATGAATGTACAATGAAAATTTACATATTTTTATGAATAAGTTGCGGATGATTGATCCTTTTACATGTACAGTGAAGAGGGATTTATTTCTCATTGGCTTCGGCTTCTACGAAACTTGTAGGCTGTAGCTACTGACCAATTTTACTTTTTCAACACATAAGCATTTTTAATAGACTAAAGTAGTTTGACTAGTTATTTACGAGTATACAAAAAAAAACTAATATATTGTACAAAAAACAAAAAAAATTTGCAATTTAGAGCATTGTTAGTTGGGAGTAAGAAAAATTAATATTGTACTGTCTTGTATTTGAATACCATAAGAGAGTTGGATGACGCCTTTATTTAGTTTCACGAAAAAAGCCCATAACTTCCTAATTAATTTTTTCTTTATATTTTGCCGCATAATATGTACTGTTTTTCATTGAACAGTGCCACCCCGTGGCCAAATCCAGGCTCCGTCCCCGTCTAAGTTAGTCTAAGTTTTTGAACGAGTCATGCACTTGCTTCAGTGGCTTTAGACGTGGATCCGGGGTGGGTGCTATGCGGTAGGTGCTATGCGCCGTGTTGTGCGGCAAAACTACGCCGTTTTGCTTGATTTTTGTGCACAACTCCAAAGCTTCCAAGGGCCTTGTTTGGAGGAAGAAAAAACCACTACAAAGTGCCTAAACCCTAAACACGAAGTACTTAAAACCTGAAATGCCTAAATCCAAGTGCCTAAACCTACTATACCCTACTCCAAAAAACCTAAATTCCTTAAAATTGAACCCCAAAATTAACTCTCCAAACAGGGCCCTTGGATGTACCAAAAAAATGAGCAAAACGACGTAGTTTTGCCGCACAACACGGCGCATAGCACCTACCGCATAGCACCTCCCCCGGATTCCTTTAGTATATATGTGGTACTCAGGATCAAGGTTTTTTTGCATCATAAATTGTTTGAAATTTGTTTTCTTTCATTTTCTAACTTTATCACAATTTTCTTTTAACTTACAGTATCAAATTTACAAATAAAAAACTTTTGACTATAAATAAATCAAAATAATTACTTTTCACTCGAAAAAAGTTTGATAAAAATAAAAGATTTAAAATAATCAATTCTTTCCTGATTTTGAACCGAAGACAAACACCAAAAAGTGAAAAAGCTCTGAAACTCTATTAGAAATAATTTAGGAAAGTGTATATTTTAACTTTCTATGTCAAACTTTTCCTTGATGTTCATAATTTTGTATTTTGGAATACCTCTCATCACCTTAAACCAAAACAAAATTAACATGAACTTTTAAAGTTAAAATAAAATAAAATGTACAAAATGATAGAAATAATTTAGGCCTTTTGGGGTAAATAATAATTTATTGAAAGCACATGTAAATATTAGTTAATGACAAAAAAAATCATATGTTAAGTGGTAAAAAAAACCAACAGAATGGCTAAACCAACCCAAACCAAACTGAAACAATCTAGACCATTACAGTATCACGGGGTTGTGTGAGTAACAGACAAATAATCAAAGTCGATCAATTTTTTAAAAATATATTATTTTTAAGACTCCCTTATTGAAAATCAGCTCATTTGTACATCGGTAAGATCTTGATCAACTATCCCGAGATTTGTAGATACAAAAATTGAATAAATGAATCATTGTCAATATCCTCAAATGAACTGATATTTCAAACAGAAAAGAGCATTAAAATCTTCATTAACCCTCCAAAATACTCCAAGGTATAGAGTAGAGGACATTATTGGAAATTTAATCTATTGCTGTTATTTCAAACAGACATCCACTAAGAGCAAGTGCAACAACACTCCTCAAACCCCTCCTATCTCTATTTTAGGGAGCCAAACCCAAAAAACAAGCTCCAACAGCCTCTCTAAAAGCCTCCCTAAAATACAAAATGCTACCGTGCCTCCCTAAAAACCCCCCTATTTAGGGAGGCACTGTTCACGCCCTTTTAATTCTTTAATGTTTTTCTTTCCCGGGTCACTGCATCACTGATGCGCTACAGATTCTTTTCCCTTTTTTTAATCTTTTCTCTCTCTCTCTCCCTCTCTCATTGGCTGGCATTGCCATTCCCCATTGTTTATTATTTTTTTCTCTCTCTTTCTTTCTTTCTTAATTATATAATAGTAGTGTATATATATACGTATATTATATATCATTATTTAATTACAATAGAGAGGAATTGTTAGAGATGTGGATTGGTAAAATGAAAAATGTGTACTATTCACTACTTTTTTTAGAGAAAAATTTGAGTCATCGGTTGCACTTGGTCTAATTACTTTAACTTTAAAAAATACTAAAATACTTTCAAAATTACTTTTTAATTTGTTTTTTACACCATTCAAAATATCTCAAGTACTTTTAAATGGTGTAAAAAAATTGAAAAAAATTATTTAGAAATGTATTTTTTTTTAAAGTCAAAATAACATAATTTTACGTAAAAAACATTTAAAATGGGTCAGAGGGATTATATTCTTTTTTTTTAAAAAAAAATTCTTCATAGATAACAAAATATGATACCATGAGCAATAACTGTAACTAAATAAACGTATTGAAGCCACGGGATATTTAAGATTTGAAGCCCAGAGAGATTGTCAACTTCTGCGTATCATAATTTTGCTTACATAGAATCAATTGATCTTCCTACACTGAACTAGTTAACCCAGATTGCTGATTGATTCTAATTACTCTGATTTCATCTCCTTTTTTGATCAAGTGATTTTTCTATACAAAGTTAGGGGGTAATAAAGCAATGAGATAGATAACAGAGTAGACAATTAGATTTTAGAAACAGCAAATTTTCAAACATTGAAAACGCAGACTTCATAGAGCTTTACATTATACTACTCATAAACCCTAATAAACCCAAAACAGCCAAACAAACCCTAAACCAACAATTAACCAGACACAAACCAGCAACTACTAATCAAGCCCTCTCGCCACGGATCCTCCTGGCAAGCTGAATGTCCTTGGGCATAATCGTAACCCTCTTAGCATGAATCGCACACAGATTAGTGTCCTCAAACAACCCAACCAGATACGCCTCAGCCGCCTCCTGCAGAGCCGCCACTGCGCTGCTCTGGAACCTCAGATCGGTCTTGAAGTCCTGGGCAATCTCCCGCACCAGCCTCTGGAACGGCAGTTTCCTGATCAGAAGCTCGGTGCTCTTCTGGTACTTCCTGATCTCTCGCAGAGCCACCGTTCCAGGCCTGAACCTGTGAGGCTTCTTAACTCCTCCGGTCGCCGGCGCCGATTTCCTCGCAGCCTTTGTCGCCAGTTGCTTCCTCGGGGCCTTTCCTCCCGTCGACTTGCGTGCTGTCTGCTTGGTACGAGCCATCTAGAGAGAGAGATTACAAATTTGTAGAGAGAGAGTTTACTGTGTGAGGGTGGATTGCTGTGATGATTTGTGAGTGGTGGTGGGATCTGAAGGGGTTTATATAGGAGGGGGGAGATATGGAGGGGGCGGGATGTTTGAAATTTTTTCAGGGTTTCGTTTGAAATTTTTTTGGGGCTTTTGGGGTTGTCGTTGGAGGCCGTTGATAATTGGAGGAAGTGAACGGCTTCGATTTGATGAAGATGCGAAGGCAGGGATCGCGATCCATGTGAAGTTAGATTCCACCAGTAGTACGTTGCCACGTCAATATCTTTTGTTTTTAAAAACTTCTACTGGGGTTTTCCGTTTGGGCGGTGACGCGGTGATTTGATTTTATTTTCCCGCTCCTGGAAATAAGGACTGCTACCTCCGACTTGCTGTTTTGGCAAATGGGTTTTTTCCTCTCTTTTTTTGCACAAAAAAAAGGGTTATTTTTATTTTTTTCAAACAAAAAAAATTAATACATTTCTAAATTTTACATTGATATTTTTTTAAAATTATTGGTTTGTCTCGATGAGAAAAATCTAAAAAGTCAACATTTATTTTTAAAATTTAAATTTTTTTCAATAAAGACAAAACTAATTCTTTTTTTTTTGTAGATTATTAGATATTTTTGTCTTTATTCATAAACATTTTACTGGTTAATAATTTTTTACTCTTTAAATTTCTCTCGTCGAGACGAACCAACAATTCACAAATAATCAATGCAAAACTTACAAACAAACAAAAAACAATGAATAAAGAAAATATATATATATGCGTAATCCATTTCAATTATTTTTGCCAATTTAGTAAATGAGCCTTCCATTCTTTCATACACTTCAATTTGTTATTGTTATTTATTTATTATAGTTGTCATCTGTAACGTTTCTTGGGTTACTCTTGCCAAAAGATTATCCACGTGTGTGGTGATTGAGGAGAAAATTGAGGGGGTGTTCCAGTAACAAAAAACTGCTTTTTCCAAACACCGAGACAGGTCATTCTCTCACAACACATCACATAAAAAACCGAGAAAAATCAGTTTATTAAAAAAACTGGGTTAGTGGAACACCCTTAAGACTGTCCATCATACATATAGGAAGGGATATTTATGGGATATAAAATCAATGGTTGGGGACATTTAGAGCCTGTTTGGGCGCCTATTTTTCCCGTTTTCCCGTTTTCGTTTTTCATTTCTGGGTGTGTTTGGCCGCCTGTTCTGGGAATGAGTTCTCCAAAACGCATTCTTCGTTTCTGACGTTAGAAGCACAAACCGAGAAACAGCCCTGGACTTCCTTTTTCCATTCTCGTTTTTCACTTTCCCTTGATCCTTATCTCTGCCATATGTACCCTTCTCTTTCCAAGACTTTTCTCTTCCCAAATCCAAAAAATTACCATTTTTTCTCCAAAAAGAGCCCAGAATCCCGCAAAAAAAAACAAAAAATCATGAAACTAATAGAGGGAAACCCAGAAAATTATAAATCATCAAACTATTAGAAAGAGGAATACAGAGGGATGGGATTTATTTACAAATACTAAGGAGATAGGAGTATTTCTTGGCCGAAATCATCAAAATAATACAGAGAGAATTGTACTGAGATTACAAAACCCTTTCAAAACCCAGATCTTGCCAAACTCTCCAAAATATAAAAAAATGCAGGCAAAATGGAGAATAAAACCTGAAAAAAACTTGCGAAGTTGGTCGCCAAGACTCGCCGCCATCCATGGAATAGAAACAGAGACAGATAACTCTGGTTTGTGAGGAAAGAGAGAGAGGGGAAAAAGGGAACAAATGATCCCCAGTAGACCACATGTTTTCTAAAAGTTCTAGACAATTCTATCATAATCTGACGGTGGGAATTTTTTTTGTGATCCAAAGGTCAAGAAGAATTGGTGAACAATGTGGGAAAAATTTCTGGTAATTTTTGCGTTAACTGTTGACATCGTTTTAACAAATAAGGGTAAATTGGTAAAAACTAATCTGTAACTCATTTTCATCATTTTTCTCCCAAACACTACTATTTTTGCAAAATGCATTCTGCACATTTCTCCCAAACACTCCTCCTAGATTCAAAACTCATTCTAGCCATGATCCAAAAATTTGTAAATTTCACTAAGGACCCTAGAGTCGTGAAATTATGTTGGACACCCTTGTACTTACTTAAAATGACGTTGGTGACCCTTTCTTTCTTTAAATTGCGTTTTGACCCCAATAGTTTAGTAAATTATGTTTTGGTGCCTGTAGTTTGAATTTATTATGTTTAGACCCCTGGTTTTCGATTACTAGAATTTTGTGAACTTGTGAATCGAGATATTCGGTTGTGACCCTTGTGATATCGTTATCGCTTTGCTTCTACTGTTCAATGCACTTTCCATAAACGTGTTGAATGCTAGAATGGACAACTAGGTTCCCGGGTTGGGTGATCGTACGCGGATATCACATAGACGATGAGGTTAATGGAAAAGTGAATTGGAATTGATTGATGGGGAGTTACCCTGAGATTGTTGTTGAATGGCAGTTCCGCCAACTGATTGTTTCAGAGGATTGTTTGGCAGTTTACCATGATTTCGAAACCCTAGGATGTGACACTCTGTAATTTGCTTCATTTGAATTCTGAGGCGTTATAAGGGTGGAAGTATTATAGACTAGTTTCGGCTATATACCTACAGGACCTGGCAGTTGCCATACGTAGCCCAATGGTACAGTTTCGTCCATGGGAAATTCATCCTTGCGAGGCGGCTGACGGCTGGATTAAGTACGTAACTTATACCTTCCGTCGGGGCCCCCGAGTGAAGGGAAAGCAAGGGGGGAGTAAATCACAATTTGGTCATAGTCCTTAGTGGTTAACCGGGAGGAAAGTTCTCTAGGTTGAGAACTTAGATGAATATGTAAGTTAATGGCTAGTAATAAAATTAGCTATGTGTTTAATTTTTGTTTTATGATTTATTTCCTGCTTATTCCTTTAATTACTGCTTTTCAATCATATATCTTGTACTTGTATGTTTAGCAAGGGTTGGGAGGGTTAGAGTAACTATTGAGTGATTTATCGCTCACGGTGTTACACTTCGTGTGACCCTGGTATAATACTATGATGTTGCTTCGCGACTCGGACGTATTATGCCAGACTGTGATCAAGCAGGTACTGTTGGTGTCGAAGGAGACGGTTATTTCGGAGCCGATGGTTTTCCGGCAGACTAGGCTTAGGAGGAGCCGTGGAATCCAGAGTTGAACCTTAATCTGTAGAACCCACCCCTTTATTTTTAATGTTGGATCTGTATTATTAATTTCTCAAACCGTACTAAGTATTTTGTAATGGACTGCACTACACGTTTTCCAACGTGTACTCTGATGGAAACTCTTTTTTATTAAATTAATTCTAATTAGTTATCTTAATTAATGCTTCTGAAAATCGGGGCGTTACAGCATTGATAAGAGAAATATAAAAAGTAAAAGAAATTTAACCAAAAGCTTATTAAAGAAAACAATTAAAAATAAAACTAGTTTTTTAAAAATGTTTTTAATTGTTGTTTCAAGTTCGGTCCACACTTTTTGACTTTTTGACTCTTTTTCTTGAGATCGATATGAAAAAGTCAAATATTTTTACCATAAGCTCACAACGAAAATGAATCATACCCCGGCAAAATAGTTACATTTACCGTAATTGCAAGAATAAAAATAACAATATGAAAGGAGAGCAAAAATAAAAGGAGAGCAAAAGACCCATTCTACCAAAATGCATTTTCAATTTTGATGAAAGGAGAGCAAAAATAAAAAAGAGCTCAAGAGGTCCTTTTCTCATTCTTTTTTTTTGCTTTCTCATTTTCCCTTACAACCAAAAGACCCAAATATCCTTGCTTTTAAAACAAACCAATCAGATAATAATGTTTTAAATCGTAAACTATTCATTAATCACATAAAATATGAACGTAATTTCCGTATGAACGTAATTTTAGTCTAGTTTTAGGATTGTCTTACTTCATAGTCTTGTTTTTTTTTTTTATATCACAAGAATTGAAAACTGCCTTTATGGGATTTGAGTTAAGTAATTGTTATTGTAACTTAATCGGTTTTTTTTTTCTTTCTTGGGCCTTTAGTTGGTTGCCAATTTTTATTCTTCCTAATTACCAAAAAAATCTGTATATACTGGAGACTTTTAAATAAGAGACACATCAATTTCACAATGTATGTTCTTACCAAAAAAAAAGAAGAAGAGGAATTTCCAAAAAAAAAAAAAATCAAAATTGGACGGGATACGTTAACAAAAATATTTTCCGTTATGACTCCAAAAAACTTGTTAAAAACAATATTCATGCATACTTTTAATACCATGATAAAGAAACAAGGGCAAAATTGTAAACAACCAATTCATAACTCATTTTTATCATTTTTCTCCCAAACACTACTCCTGTTGCAAAATGCATTGTACACATTTCTTCCAAACACTCTTTCCAGATTCAAAACACATTCTGACCATAATCCAAAAAGCCAAAAAGCCAAGAAGTTAAAAATGAAAAGCTGAAAAGTAGGCTCCCAAACACCCCCTTAATTTTTTTTTTTATTACACAATTCATCATTTCTCCAACTTGTTACGTGCACAACCTAAGATGCCCAAAATAGTTTTGTTGGACGTTAGATACTCCCTCCGTCCCTATTTAAGTGATGATGTTACTATTCCAGCTGGATTCGAAAGTTGTTTATAATTTTCAATCCATATTACATAAAATATGCAATATGGATCTTGTTTTATAGAAATCAATGAGTTCTAAAATACAATTTTTTCAAAAGTACATAATATATTATAGATTGAAAGTTATAGACAATTTAAAAATAAAGTCAAAAAATGAAAGTGGTCATTTAAAAAGGGACGGAGGGAGTATATTTTTTACGTTTTGAGAAAATAAAAATATAAGAGATTGTTATGGGCTAAAAAGAGTCTGGTAACTTGATTACTTAAATAACTCTTTTTCATTACTATTGTTGATTTATTATTTTTTTTTACCAAAGCTCAAAGTATTTGATTTTTCATATTCGTCTCAACGAGAAGAATTAGAAATAGCTAAAAGGTATGAACGGATAGACTGTATTTTTTCGTCAAAGAATGTTTTTCAGCTTTTTATTATGATTCATTTACTTGTTACATTTATCTCTTGTATGTGAATAAAAAAAGTAATGTCAATTTCAAGGTAAAACTAATATATATTTAAAAAATAAAAAATAAACCCAAACAATTAAATTCAGCCAAACTATCTATTCGACTGATCGATTTTGTAGTTGTTCAGGACATTTAGTATTAATTCGTTAATTTTATGTTGATTTTGATTAACTAGTTACCATATGATATGTTTTGTTTGGCAAGGGCAAGCAGTGTGATTTCAAAAAGTGAAGGGGTGGCAATGTGATTCTAATAAAATCCAGGGAGTGTCAGTGGAATATACCCAATTATTTATGGCGGCGAAAACCGTAAGTACTCCTTTCGTTTTTTGACCATTCAAGAATATCCCAAAATAGATTGATAATAACGTGACGTGTTGAGAATACTTGAGAAAGCTGTAATTTGATTCAATCGCAGTGTAGAACCTGAAAGCTAGCGTGACGTTTTGAGAAGTTTAACCCCCTACGTGTCGAGAACCTTGCTACGGGGACAGATGGATTTGTACAGACCTGTCAGACCATGTACAGATGGGTCTCGGGGACTCATTTGTGGGTCCTACACGAACGATCCGGGCCGTTCAATCATCTTAGAACAATTTTCCGAGGGCTCCCGTGAGAAATCAGCTACATCGGACGTGTGTAAGTGGTTGATACGAAAACCCCCCGTTTCATTCAAAATTTCTCGTGGAGCCCCTCGGCAAATTATTCTAAGATGACTTAACGGATCGGATCGTTCGTGTCGGATCCACAAGTGGGTCCCCGAGACCCATCTGTACACGGTCTGTACAAACTCATATGTCCCCCTTGATTTACTGCGTGATTCCTTTGCTGAACTCATGGAAACTCCAAAAAAATGACAAATTTGAAGGAACTTGAGGAAAACCTTGAGTGCCGGCCGGTATCACGTGGCGGAACTTATTACGCATCTGGATCGTTCAAAAGTGTTTTGGGCAGTTTGAATTTTAGAGAGAGAAAGGTGAGGGAGGGAGAGAGAAATCTAAACTGTCCAAAAAACTTTTAAATGATTGAGATGCACACTTGGACACCAACACTGCAATATTTGCACCAAAAATTTTCTCATGCTATCTTTTCTTCTTGGATGTACCTTTTACTCTTGGAACACTTGGTCAAAAATCCAAAACATTTGTCATTTTTAAAGGGAAGGACAATGAACATTTGCAATCTAACATAAAGACAAAAAAAATTAGTGAAATGTCACTAATCTTTAAAAATTATAATTTTGAACATAAAATTGAAAAAAACCACCATCCTACCTCTGGCCGATCACTTCCGGCGACCAAAAAAATTAGTGTAATGTCATTAATTTATAAAATTCAAATTTTGAACATAAAATTCAAAAAAAAAATCACCACCACACCTCCGGCCGACTACCACCCCACCTCTGGCTGACCACTTCCGGCGATAAAAAAATTTAAAAATTTAAATTTTGAACGTAAAATTAAAAAAATCACCACCCCACCTCTGGCCGATCACTTCCGGCAACCAAAAAAATTAGCAAAATGTCACTAATTTTTAAAAATTCTAATTTCGATCATAAAATTCAAAAAAATCACCACCCCACCTCCGGCTGACCACCACTCCACCTCTGGCCGACCACTTCCGGCGACAAAAAAATTAGTGAAATGTCACTAATTTTAAAAAAATTCTAATTTCGATCACAAAATTCAAAAAAATCACCACCCCACCTCCGGCCGACCACCATTCCACCTTTGGCCGACCACTTCCGGCGATCAAAAAAATTAGTGAAATGTCACTAATTTTTAAAAATTCTAATTTTGTTTATAAAATTCAAAAAAAATCATCACCCCACCTCCGGCCAACCATCACCCCACCTTTGGCCGACCACTTCCAGCGACCAAAAAAATTAGTGAAATATTACTAATTTTTAAAAATTCTAATTTCGAACATAAAATTTAAAAAAATCACCACCCCACCTCTGGCCAACCATCACCCCACCTCTGACCGACCACTTTCGGCGACCAAAAAGTTAGTGACATTTCACTAATTTTTAAAAATTATAATTTCATACAAAATTATAATTTCATACAAAAATTTAAATTTTGAACGTAAAATTAAAAAAATCACCACCCCACCTCTGGCCGATCACTTCCGGCAACCAAAAAAATTAGCAAAATGTCACTAATTTTTAAAAATTCTAATTTCGATCATAAAATTCAAAAAAATCACCACCCCACCTCCGGCTGACCACCACTCCACCTCTGGCCGACCACTTCCGGCGACAAAAAAATTAGTGAAATGTCACTAATTTTAAAAAAATTCTAATTTCGATCACAAAATTCAAAAAAATCACCACCCCACCTCCGGCCGACCACCATTCCACCTTTGGCCGACCACTTCCGGCGATCAAAAAAATTAGTGAAATGTCACTAATTTTTAAAAATTCTAATTTTGTTTATAAAATTCAAAAAAAATCATCACCCCACCTCCGGCCAACCATCACCCCACCTTTGGCCGACCACTTCCAGCGACCAAAAAAATTAGTGAAATATTACTAATTTTTAAAAATTCTAATTTCGAACATAAAATTTAAAAAAATCACCACCCCACCTCTGGCCAACCATCACCCCACCTCTGACCGACCACTTTCGGCGACCAAAAAGTTAGTGACATTTCACTAATTTTTAAAAATTATAATTTCATACAAAATTATAACATCACTAGTTTTCGGTCTGTGATAATCGACATGGCATAAGTTGGAATTGGAACAACTTCAGCAATTTCTTTGGTAAGAGCATCTCCAGGAGTCTCATTCTCGCTATCTCCATTTTGACAAGAATTTGGGGCTATTTGACGGAGAGAGGAGAGAGAGCACACAGCAGCCTAGCTGACCGTTCGCTATCTTCACACGCGTCAGCTTCTTCTACGTCGCAAGGGCGCGTGTACCACACGCGCCGCGAGTAGATCTCACTCGCCGTCACGCGCCTCCTTCTCCCGGCGCGTGTGGCCACTACAGGAAGCCGCCGGCGACGGGGTTTGCACCAGTGGTATCGTCTTGACGAGGGCTATATCCCTCTGGTATCAAATCGATTTTAGGGTGAACGAATCGTCTTCGCCGGAGATGCAACTTATTGGCCGCGTTTTGGCCGGCGAGGGGAGAGAGAACGCGAGGGCTACAGCGACTCGCCCACCCAAGCGAGTCACTGTAGCGATTATCTTCTTGGAGAGGCTGATTGCGAGGCTGTTGGTAGCCGAAAATGGAGGTTTGGCTCGCCATCTTGACTTCGCCGGAGTTATAGAGAGACAGTTGGAGATGGTCTAAGTTCTATTAATGTCGCTGTAGGTTATTTTCGCGCTTGTGTTTTTTCAATTTGATTACAATTTTATGGAAGCTGGATCTAGCAAAAGTCTAATTTGGAATTTAATTCGTGATGATTCAAATGGTTTTACGAATAGTTTTTAATGCATGCGTTTTAGTAACATGTAATACAAGTAAGAAATCTATCGATGCTACATACAACTGTATTGAGCCAATACAAGCCTCCAGTTTGAATTTCTTGGAATTTTCTTTTTTTTTAAAAAAAAAATTTTGAGAGAGAGGAAAAACATGGGGAGGGGGTGGAGAGAGAAAGAACATGGGGGATATGTTGCGGACTTTGAGAGAGATATTAGTTGGGCTTCGTCAATGTATAGAATATTGGGGACGTAAAGAGTGTTTATGTCAAAAAAATAAAATAAAGAGAGAGAGTACGTATTTAAGGGGTGTTTGGGAGCCTACTTTTTAGCTTTTGATTTTTGACTTTTTGGTTTTTTGGTTTTTTGGCTTTTGGTCAGAATGAGTTTTGGATATGGGAGGAGTGTTTGGAAGAAATGTGCAGAATGTGTTTTGGAAGGAAAAATGAGAAGTAGAAATCAAAAAACACCTCCAAACCTATTTTTGATTTCTGGCTTCTAAATGGAAAAACGATTTTTGGAGAAGTAGTTTCTGGGTGTTGCTCCCAAACACCCAGAATGCAAAAATGAGAAATCAATAAGTTGATAAATAGGGGGCCAAACGGCCTCTTAGTCCTTTTGCTAAATAAATACTAAAAACGATGTCTTATGTTTGATTGTAAACGTTCTTTGCCCTTCCCTTAAAAAAAGACAAAATATTATGCATTTATGACTAATTTTTCCTTTACTCTTGTCCTAATTTTCCTGATTATGATGCAATGATTATCTAGAAAAGGCTTTTCCATACGATGTGGATCCCATGTATGTTTTGGTCGTACTCGTTTCAAATATCCGTTGAATTAAAAATTTTTGGACTGTGAGTGCAGCTTTTTCAGTAGCTTTGCTACATCCTAATTTTACGATCACATAAATTAATACGCTCGACATTCTAAAAAAAAAAAAAAAAAAAAAGAGATAGAGACTAGAGGCTCGTTTGGAAATATTAATTTTTTTGAACAACAATTTTTTTTATTAACCTTTGGAAATTTAATCAAATGGTTGATCTGAAATTTTTTGTCCCAACCTTATTGCAGAGGGAATGTCCATCTTTCGTGGGTGGAGGGAATTATTAAAATTTGTAAGATCGATTATTAAGAACGAGAGCGCAGAGTGGGAATTAAGAACGAGAAAGAAAGAGTTCTACTGAAGAATATTTAGATCCAAATATAAGAGAATCTAAATTTAGGTTGTTAGAACATCTCCACTCTTTACCTAAATATTTACTCAAATTTGAGTAAAATTTTGAGTAAAAACTTGATTTGATACGACTTTTCCAACCCTTACTCAAATTGTAAGGTGGAAATTTAATCCACACCATTGAATAACAAAAGGGTAAATAAAAGTGAAAAAAAAGCCTTGAAAATTTACCGGTAAAAAATCAAAACACATCCGAGTTGTCCAAAACTCGATCCAACGGCCGAGGGGTGCACAACACGGTTGTGCACATCACCTCCCCGCTTCCGAACTTGGACTAACTTTTTAGAAATTAATTGACACGGTAGTTGCTTTCTCTTAATTGTTATAAGATTTTTGGTTAAAATTTTTACATCATTTTTTTTTTATCTCGATGAAAGAAATCGGCAAAGTATAAATCATAAACTAATTTTTAAAAAAAATCACTCATCCGTTTGTGTTAGTTGGTTCACAAACGTGTTTTTTTCGTCCCTTTAAGTAAAATTCAATATTAGTAAATTGTATCAATCTCACTCTTTTGCCCTTGTTTTCAAATATTTAAATAACAAATCAATCATGATTAAAGGGTAAAATTTTAAAACAAAAAATCATGGAAAGCAACCATGATATTGCTTAAAATCCGAATAATGATAGTGACACAAACTTTGTGCCACAACCAACCCAACCCCACTCACATGGGGTGTGGGACCCGCACGTGGGGCTCATGTGGGACCCACACCCCATGTGAGTGGGGTTGTGGCACAAAGTTTGTGTCACAAAAAGTTAGAAACCCGAAAATAGACCCACAAATACGGACAAATTGAGTATGGAAGACAGACAAAAAAAAAAAAAAACCCAAAAAGTAGTAGTAAT
This sequence comes from Vaccinium myrtillus, assembly GCA_016920895.1. Classification (NCBI taxonomy): domain Eukaryota; kingdom Viridiplantae; phylum Streptophyta; class Magnoliopsida; order Ericales; family Ericaceae; genus Vaccinium; species Vaccinium myrtillus. The sequence goes on from CM029276.1 coordinate 16,874,794, forward strand.
TTTTTTGGATGCTTTTTCAATTTTGGCCCTCCAAAGTTTGGATAAATTTGAGGATCACCGCTAACGTGCACCACGGTCCCATCCCTTGCCAAATTCTCCCGCCATCACCAACCCCCCCACAAAAAAAAAGAAAAATACCTTTTCCCTCGATCAAAATTCTCTCTCTCTCTCTCTCTCTCAAGACGATCCAATGGAGCTTCCGGTGATAGATCTGGCCCCGTATCTGGAATCCTCCGCTAAATCCAGCGGAGGATCACCGGACTCGGATTTGAATCATGAGCTGAAGACGCTGTGCTGTGAGGTGAGTCGAACCCTAAGAGAGACAGGAGCTCTACTTGTGAAGGATCCGAGATGCTCAGCTGACGACAACGATCGATTCATCGACATGATGGAGAATTACTTCCAACGCCCTCAAGACTTCAAGCGCCGACAAGAGCGTCCTCACCTCCATTACCAGGTCTCTACTTCTAACTACTACCTTTTTTAAACCCAATTTTTATGCAGTGCGTTCATATCAGGTTAATGTCAGAGGTTTACATTTGTCTGTCTGACTGTCGGTATCAGTTTGTAGATGCCTATGCTGGTTTGAATTTTGGGGAATTTTGTGAAATTGAACTTAATTACGCCAAAAGGGGTGTTAGACGCTCTTAATGCTGATGAATTTACGATCTAATTTTGTTACCAAGTGCGTTGTATTTTATCGTTGAATCGTAGAAGGCCTTTTGCGGAGGCGGAGGAGGGCCATGAAGTTTTGAAAATGTAGATGTATTGTATTTTTGGAGTCGTGTTTCAGTAACAGGAGCAGTAGCCCGCGGTAGCAACCAAACCAGGGAAAGTATACAGAAAAGACAAGTGCATGATCCACCATATATCTTGTAACCATAAGAAATAATATTTTTTGATTCTAATCTAATGGCTATAGGAATAAAATATAATAGACATATTCAATATCTAAAAGGACCTATGATGTACCCACTGAAACATTTTGAGCTGCTTTTTATTTTGTAAAGATGATCTTCTGGTCTCTGCGTCGATTGTTCAGGGGATATAAGTATGTGTGCGTGCGTGCGTGCGTGGCTGTTTACATACACACCCACGTCACAGAGATGGGTAAAGGTTAAAACCTAAAATGATCAGAATTCCCTTGTATCTTTAACCACTGATGACTTCATTGGTAAAACCACAGAATTCGTGGTGTCTAATGGAACCTGATGATTTGGTGCAACTCTTGCAAGATCATGTGATATTAGCAGATAGCATTTGCAATTTTTAGGCTTTATCATATCAATTTGGAAGAAGTTTGAGCTGTGATAAATCCACATCCTAATTGCCTTGTCTGCCATGTGGAGCCCTTTTTCTTTCAAACTATAACGAGCAGTCACACCCCATTGTTGAGTTGTTGACTAAAAAACAAAGAAAAAGAACAAAGAAGGCAAGTCATGATCCAACTGGTGAACCGGATGTGTATTTCAGCTGTTCTCAGTATGGTGATAGCTTCATGAGAATAAAGGCGATTGATGTTTTTCTTTATTATCCTTTCATTCATTCCATTTCCAATCTCCGTTTTCTTTGAATACTATATAGTGTGATGGTCATTGTGAGAAAGGACAAAGACAATTTATAAATTAAAGGTGGGGACATTTTTATGCCGTTTGGTGGTCATATGTTGTAAGGTTGCATTTGTTGTTAGGGAAGGAATACTTCTTTGAAATAGTTTCGTACTAATGAAAATAACAGGTTGGAGTGACACCTGAAGGGGTTGAAGTTCCCCGTAGTCTGGTTGATGAGGAAATGCATGAGAAGTTAAGAGCAATGCCCAAAGAGTCCCAACCGTCCACTCCCACAGGACCAGATCCAAAGTGGCGGTACATGTGGAGAGTTGGTCCTCGGCCATCAAACACACGTTTTCAGGTATCACATCCTCGGCTTGCTCTCAAAGTTGCATAGTTTTACTGCTATCATTAACATCCATTCTTCCTGTATGTAGGAACTCAATGCAGAGCCAGTCATACCTGAGGGATTTCCTGAATGGAAAGACACCATGGACTCATGGGGGTACAAAATGATATCTGCTATAGAGGTGAATCATCAGTGAGATACATCTCTTGTTGCGTACTGCTGTTTATGCATATCTTCTGCAACATCATTTGTTTCTTGGTATTTTCTTGGTTGGTCAGGCTGTTGCACAAATGGCAGCAATCGGGTTTGGGTTGCCCAAGGATGCATTCACATCTCTCATGAAGCAGGTGAACTTTGTTTCTTGTCTTAACACCTCTGAGTTGTGTCTGTAGCCAAGTCATTTTCCAATGTTTGTGAGGAGTCTAATCATTCTGCGTTGGAAGACTTCTGTTTATCCAATTCCAAGGTTCCATATCTATTAGAGTATATACTAATTTTGTTCATCATTAATTTGGTGCTTCCTTCGGTTGGGACATTGCAAAACCTGTGCTGTTGGACAAGTTACAAAAATTCGAGCTGGATATGCTTATCAGTTATCAATATCTTCTCATGTCTAATGGTGTGTACTAAAGTGCTACTCACCGCTTATTCGATTTTTCTGTTGTTTGGTACTTAACAACTCAAAGCTAAACAGAACAGGGTGTTCCATTTGTCGACCTTATATCTACAGATCTACTTTGTCCGAGGTTAATTTCTTGTTCCACGTAAATATGACTAGTTTCAGTTTCTTTATTGAAGGATAATTTCTCTATCCTTCAATAAAGAAATTGAAACTAGTCATATTTACGTGGAACGAGAAATTAACCTCGGACAAAGTGATTCCTTTTAAAGGGTATATGTGGGGGCAATCACTTGTGCCAATAATGCTAAGGTTTAGGCATCCATCCATTCTAACCCAATTCTCCTCCCCATGTAAAGGATAGGGGACAACAATGGGCGTACACCTATTGCTCTTTAGCTTTTGGTCCTTCACATATGATTTGGTATTGGCTTTGTAACTGATTGTAGTCTAATAACTCCTAAGTAATATAAACCTCTGAAGTCTAAACTTACTTAGGGCATGGTTTTGCAGAAGAACATCCCTGTAGGCTGTAGCTCCTCGGTTCTTGGAGGTTTAGGGGGGCCACTGCTTCAGTGGTATTCTGAGAATAGCTACTTTGTGCATATTGCCAAAGGTTAGGTTTGTCTCCAATCATCCCTCGCCCATACCCCCAATGATTGATTGGGGACTAGATGGGTTATGTTATTGTTGTTGTATTGGTTATGGATTTTTTTTGTCAACCGGTACGGTGCATAGATGATTGTCTATATTTATGTTTTACGGCTGTTTTGCTGATTTATTTGCTGTGCTATCTTGTGTGTTTTGCAACTTATTGTTTTGGTCCAAAAGGATTTTGTTTTTGTTAGTTCTTGCACTGTTAACAAGTGCCTTTTCTCTTGAAACCAGGGACCACATCTTCTTGCTCCTACAGGGAGTGACCTTCAGCGCTACGGCAAGGAGGGCACAGTGTTTGCAGGATATCATTATGACCTTAACTTTCTGACAATTCATGGCAGAAGTAGATTTCCTGGTCTAAACATTTGGCTAAGAAATGGGCAAAAGATGGAAGTGAAGGTTCCTATAGGATGTCTCCTCATTCAAACAGGAAAGCAGGTTGGATCATAATCAGTACCTGTCTTTACTTGCTTTATAAAATGTGCTAGTTGTTGGTTTTGAAGTTGATGGTAAAAGCATGCCACGGAAACTCTCAAACTTGAGTTAGCAAGACGCGCTGGAATTTTATCCATGGAAATGATTCATTCTAAATTTCCCAATCACTTTCTTTTGGCCATTAAAATGATACTACAAGTTTCCCTTTTCAAACTATTGCATTGCATGCGAAGTTAAGTTTCAACAGATTCCATGTGTTTTAGCAACTTTTCGTCATACTATATGGACTAGCTTGGACTCTGGAAATTTATAATTTCCCTTGTGCTTTTCTCAAGTGCAGATAGAATGGTTGACAGCAGGTGATTGCATAGCAGGTATGCATGAAGTTGTAGTGACTAATAGGACAATTGACGCAATTAACCAAGCATCACAGCAAAATCGCAGTCTCTGGAGAGTATCCTCGACAGTGAGTGAAGCAAACAATATTACCCTTCCTATTTTGTTACAACGGCAACTTGTCATTTTTCGAAGTTTTATGCTTTTTTCTTTTCTTTTCTTTTCTATCCAGTTGTTTGCACACATAGCGTCTGATGCTGTACTTCAGCCTTTGGGCCACTTTGCCGAATCTCCAATTGCCAGAAACTATCCACCCATTTGTGCTGGAGAATTCGTAGAACAAGAGCTTTCGGTAATTAATCTCAAAGGGAGCAATGGAGAACTTTGACGAGTGATCATCTGAGAAAGCAAGTATCGTTACTGGCTTACGATCATCTGTGATGAGTTATGAAGCCCATTGGAATAACAGTGACCATTGTCATTGTGCAAGGAAATAAGGATCAGATGGCCTGTTCGTTCGGCCATTGTGCGTGCGTGTTCATTTAAGCTTCCACATTGTGTGTCTCTGTGTTTTTTTTTTTAACCTCAAATGTGAGGAGAACTTGCACCACTATTCTACATTTAGGGAAGGGGACGGGGAGAACCCGAGACTGCCCAATGTATCTTACACTGTTCTTTTCAGGGACGGAGCCTTTAAGTGGAGGGAGGTGGCACATGCCACCCCCGGTCTAAAAAAAAAAAACACTACTCTCTCCGTCCCTAGCTATTTAATTGTCCTTTTTGGGAGTGCGTATCATTTTTCAATCGATTATATATCTTGTAATTTATAATATTTTACATGATTTTAAAAACATTGTATTGTAGAATTAGTAGAAATCTATCAAATAAGATCAATATAAAATTCATTACGAATTTAAAGATATAACTAAGTTTTTCATCTGGTTAGAATACAACTGAGACTATTAAATGGGGACGGAGGGAGTAATTTTTACTGCAAGAGCAGTGTTATTCATCAAAACGTGTGGATTATTTTTGACATTAAACATATTGATGAATGATTAGTTGATGAAAGCGTTTAATTATAGGGGAGTTAAGTATATTGATGGATGATTAACCTATAAATATGTATCTTTTCGGGTATTAGAAAGTAATCAATTTTAGAACACTTTAACCATTTTATATACTATTTTATATACTGATTACTCCCTCTGCCTGTAATGATAATCCATTACCAAGAAACCTCCAATTCTCGGATAAAAAAATAAACCACATCCGTGCATGATTTCTTACATTTTTTAACAGAAAATTAAAGAACTAATTGAATTTTTTTATCAAAAAATTACAAGAAGTTCTATAATAGATTATCTTTGTGGGAAGGAAAAAGAGACTATTGATTTTGAGTGACACCTCTGAATCCAAATCTTAGGGACGTGGGAAGAACCCGAGACCTCCCAATAGTATATTACATTGTTAGTATTTTTTATCGCCAATGCATCTTATATAATACCAAAATCTTATGTTACATTAATTACCGAAAAAAAAATCTTATATTACATTGTTCTTTTTAATCGCCAATGCATCTTATTTAATACCAAAATCTTCAAAACTAACATTCTGATTTTTCTCAAAATAATAATAATAATAATAAAACCCTTAAATTTCTCTCAGCCAATCAACATCTAAATATTTTGTGGTTTGAATTTGTAAATAGACAACACAAAAAAAAAAAAAAAAAAACCTCGTATCAGCAATTGACTGAGGCTAATATTCTGATAATTGTCAAATAATCTACACCGTCAACAGTAATTTTCCGTGCAATGTCTCGATACCCATTGATCCGAGCTGCCGATGATCTACACGATTAGCAGTTTCTACAAGAGGAGACAGGGCCACCTGATATAACAAATAGGTGTCCTCCCGTTATCTCCTGGCAAAAGAAACATCAGAACCATGTCAAGCATAAAGAGAAGAAACGAGAAGGGTGTGTTTGATTCATAGATTTGGTAAGTATATTGGAGGGAAAGGAATAAGTAAATGAAAAGAAGATGACACAGCAAACCATGATCCAGAAATGGCACAAGGTCGTTTTTGGGTCATCGATTTGCATAGAGATCAACGGAGGGGAGGGAGAAACTAAAGGAAAAGACAAGAAGATAATTAAGGTTTTTGAAAGGAAGAAGAAAATATGAACATGTGTGCGTGCGTGCGTGCATGTGTATATATATATATATCCTCCCACCCCAAATCCATGGGGAGAAAAAAAAAAATCTAAAGGAGAGGACAAAAGACAGGAAAAGATAAGAAACTCAATTTATTGTATTGTTTTCGCATTATTTGACTTTTCAAACGGGGACTGTGTAAGGATCTACAAATGGAAAGGAAATCAAAAAATTGGTATACCATTTTCCTTCACATTTTCTTTTCCCTGCCATAATTCCCTCATCAGATCCATGATCCAAAATTGGGGTTGGCAGATCCATGATCCAAATGCAACCAAAATCAATAGGTGAAAGAAAAGAGGAACCAAGAAAAATAAGAACTGATTACCTCAAGTTACAAACAGCGACACTCCATTGTAAAAGGACTAGAAGGCCTATGCATAAGAACAACAACTGCTGAACTTGCTCCCTCCTGAAACTGGCTCCTGTCCAGGGACAACAATTTTGGTTCCCTTGAGAAGTGCCGAATTCCCAGCAGATTCAGCTTCCTCATTGGCAACGAGGGATTTTTTACTGACGATTCGGTAGATCTCTGTTAGGATTGTTTGGAATGCTGTTTCCACATTAGTAGCTTCAAGGGCTGATGTTTCCATGAAGAAAAGGTTCTCTCTCTGGGCAAAGTCTTTGGCGTCTTCAGTGGGGACATCCCGGAGGGTCCCTAGGTCAGACTTGTTGCCTACCAGCATTATTACAATGTTCTTATCTGCATGGGCTCGCAATTCCTCTAACCACTTCGCCACATGATCAAAGGACTGGCGCTTGGTTATGTCATAAACTAGCATTGCCCCCACTGAACCTCTGTAATACGCTGTTGTTACTGCCCGGTATCTGAGACCACAGAAAGAAACTTTACCTAAAGTCCTTGTGGCAAATAAACTGGTAAGTCACACGTGTAACTTTACCTATTAGAGTAGCAGTAGTTTGAAACTCTGATTTCCAATAACAAATTCAGGTATTGATTCATTGTATGGAGTTATTGTTAGGTTAAATGTATCTATTTATACGACCTGTGTTTAACTTTAGCGTAAATAGTAGATCCATGTGATGACCCTTGAGTGACCGATGCTGCCCTGGATTAGGATCTCTGCAGTTAACAAAATACCCTCATCTACCAAACTCCCGCTTTATGTTGACTTCATCATTTTCCCGTGGTTGGAAAAAACTTGACCCCAAGTTTGTAATGTGTAACTATGAATATTGAGAAGCGTTGGAGTTTCAACCATTCATTCACTGTACTGCAAGTTATGATCATGATGCTTATGTTAATTTCAACACTTTTTTTTATTGATGTCCCAGCAACATGGTCAGCGTCTTGCTGATGAGCTGATCTCCTAAATTACATCATCAGCTTCATAAGGTTCACCTAAAAGAGCAACCATCAATCTCTATGTATTGTCTTCATCTCCTGTCTTATTCTCTTCTTTAGGTTGCGTCATACAGGATTTGACGTCCAAGAAGCAGATTGAATCAGCCAAAGAGTTGGTGCGCTCTATAATCCTTTTGTTTAGATCAAAACTTCTCCTTATTTTATCTTTGGCATCCTAGATTACGACCGTCTGGCACTTTTGTTGATTCCATCATTGACTCTTCTTCCACTGGCATACAAACTGTATTTTGGAGTAGGGTATCCGGAACAGAGGGCAGTAGAAGCAGGCTGTGCGTGAAAGTTCAGCCTTAGAATTCTTATTGCGTATAGGGTATTGTTCTTCCTCTTTTCATGGCCATGGAACACTGCCAAACCACTTAAGATCTATAGGGGTATTGTGTGATTGTTCTGGTTTTTTCTTAATGTATAAATAATTGTTGTTTGTGCAGCCCAAACCAACAAACTATTGTTCTGTTCTGTAATTCGTTTTGGACATTTTTCGGTTCCTGACTCATCTGATAGAGTCTTCCAATGTACGACATTTATTGATCGCAATAATACTAATAATAAGGCAAAACATAAATACAACAAAAATCAAGTTACTAGAAACTCATCACTTAGTTTCCTCAACAAACAAACTACCAGTGAAGAGCAAAAGAAAGGGTTTAGCCTCGTTACCTTTCTTGTCCAGCAGTGTCCCAAATCTGGGCCTTGACGGTCTTGTGGTCGATGACGAGCGTCTTGGTCTGAAACTCTACACCAATCGTGGCCCTGGAATCCAGACTGAACTCGTTCCTCGCAAAACGCGACAACAGCTGCGATTTCCCAACTGCCGAGTCTCCAATCAGTACGATCTTGAACACATAATCGATCTTCTGACTAAAATCTCCGTACAAGTTCGACATCAAATCTCTATGGGTGTGTTGTATCAAATGATTATCAATCCAAGTCAAAATCAGACTACTAAACAAGTAATATACAAATTCGAAGAGAGAGAGAGAGAGAGAGAGAGAGAGAGAGAGACACCCGATCGGGATCGGGATGAAGCTCCAAGCTGATCGGGTGGTGAGTCTACGGGGACGAACCCTAGGCTATCTTTGATAGTTTACGTTATAGGTTGACAAGAATGGGAGGTGGTTTTGACACGGTCAGTGGTCACTGGCGTCTGCTTTGGCTGGAAAAAAACCAAAGACTAGTTTATTATTATTTTTTGTCTTTATTTAAAAAAAATTGCATTTTTTAGTTTTGGATTGATTTTTTGTGGTTTATTAGTTTGTCTTAGACGAGAGGAACTTAAAAAGTATAAAACTATGATCAATTTTTTTTAAAAGTTCACTAAATTTGGATTATTTTTGTCTTTATTCACAAAAATTTGAGTTTTATAATAATTTTATACTCCTACTTTTTAGATTCCTCTTATCGAAACAAACCAATAAATCACAAAAAATTAATGAAAAACTAACAAATGCAAAAAACCGATGAATAAAGACAAATAAATAAACCAGTCTGGGTTTTTTTAGCCAAAACAGTTAGGCACCAATGCACCATTAATTACTTATAAAGAAAATGAACTTATAATGTTAAATTTGTTACAAACGAGTCTTTGTGTAAAATCTCCCTATTTAAGTTGGGAGATTTTTTTTGGAAACTTGGCAAAAATAGTAAAAGGCATGTAAGTGATGTAAAATGAAAAATATGTAAATATTTGGGACAAATATTGTCAGGGCCTTTGTTATTTAGGAATAAAATTGAAATTATCGAGAAGTACAGTGTACGCTTGTGCCCTCACTGGCCGTGCACTACCTCCACTGCTGTACTACCGCCTTCGTGGTATGTATTCCGTATGTATAGCTAGCTGTGGAGGATAGGAAATCGTGTGAGAATGAGAATGAGAATGAGAATGTGAACGAGGCTCTTTTTTTTTTTTTTTTCTCGAACTGCAAAAAAAGAAAAAAACAAGCCGTTGTTCACATTCTCATTGAAGTATTGAACAACGGTTTTGTTGCATGTGATTTCTACGCTTGCCTGTTATCCCTGATTTTTATGAAAGGAAATTGGTTAATTTAAAAAAGAAAAGAAAAATAGAATGGAAGTTGGTTTTTTTGTTACGGGGAAGGAAATCTCTTTGACTAGAATCCTTGGAAGAGTCATTGCACACAATCAAACAACGAACCTGTTAGATATATTCCGGCTTGTGGTGTTTGACCGGAAATGTCTTCCGACGATCAAGCTAGTTTAAGGATGTTCTCCTTCAAAATAGGGATCTTTTAAGATTTATCCCGTTGATTCGTATCAAATATAGTCATGCAGTGAGTTGATTGTCTCAAGTATAGTCACGAGGGAGCTAGGTTTTAACCCCTGCTCTTTTACAGGGTCCGACATCGCCTCCTCCCCCTCCCATCTTCTCGGGAGAACTCGGTCCCTGCCGATCAAGTTCACCCGATTCATTTTTCCCCTTTCTCTTAATAGGTATCTTGGCATAGATACTTTGAACAGTCAGGAGAAGAGAAGATTTGGCTAGACATCAGACTGAGTGGGCCCTTTCATATCATTTCGTTAGCTCTTTAATTCTTCCGAGGCTGAGCTGTAAAATACACATAGTCAGACAGTTAGTGCTTTTGACTTGTGATTTCCGTCGACATATTTACTTGTTTTTTTTTTTCCCTCACAAAATCCCTAGGGCGGGGGATAATATACAAAAAATGTTTTTGATATCCGTGGGATGTGTATCAAAATTTTAACTTATTTGACGTTATATGCATATTATCTATCACCTAGTAGGCGGTAGTTAACAAGACCGAAAAGCTATTATTAGAGTGTGTTAATGATAAATTAGAGTATGAGACTACTTTTAGACTATTTTCAATGTGCCGGGCCAACTACTTTTAGAGTCGTTATATTTATATAAAGTAAAATTAAAAATTAAAGTACCACACAGAAAAAAAGCTGAAACTTATGGCTTTGTTTGGATATGTACTGAAGTATAATTTTTTGTTCTCAAAAAGGTTATTTGTGATCGGATACAAACTGTAGTAGTACCTATGTGGGTCCCATTTCTAACGTTTACTTTCCTTCTCTCCTCCATTACTCTTCTCAACCACCCAGGACTCTTTTCTTCCATCTTTTTTCAGAGAACAACTCACGCTCTTAGTGAATTTGTTTGTCTCTCTTTCTCCATCGCCACAGAGATCTCTCTCTCTCTCTCTGCGAATCTCACTTGTTTGACGCAAATCTATCCCTCTCTCTCCGAATCTTACATGTTCAGACAACCTCTCACAACCAAATCTTTGTGCCCTAATTCGAACCCATCACAGCCTACGTTAAACACAGCCTACACGAGGAGGACTCTTTCTTGTCCTATAAAATGCACACATGGATGAGTCTGGCTAAACCATGTCCAAACTTAACATCCAAAACGGAGGACACCACGGATTCCATAAGGTGTGGGAAGTGGGTTCTGAGAGCAACGAAAATTAGAAGAAATAGAGCAACAGAAATTCGTGACCAACCTTGCTATACTAAAACACTTCTATTTAACTCTTAAAATTACAAATGGTTACCAAATAGATCATCTCCAACTCTTAATTAGGTATTTAGCTTGAATTCAAATAATCAAATTTACTTAATAATAAGTACTTCAATAATGTAGTTGTCAATTTGACAGACACAAGATTCAAAGTAGGAGTAAAATGACTAGAAATTAAACAAATACTATACTTTTGTACAAATTTGAGTCAATTAAGGAGTAGAATGAATTTTGAGAACTTTTACTCAAATTTTGGATTTGAATATATATAGTTATAAGTGCTTTTATTGAACTAAAAATGTACGCCCCGGGCAAATAATCTTTTTACAATTAATAAATTAGCAATGGGGAATCTTTGCAAAATAAAAAAAACTTGACAGATGGTTTGAATAATTAGGCAAGACTAAATCTCGTTGGCTTTTCTTCATTTTCACCACATTTTTTTTTGTCTCGGTCTCTATCTTATGGAGTACTAGTTGAATGAAATCTTATAAAAGAAAAAAGTTAGCGCAATGGCCATTGTGCCAATTAGAATTCCAAAAACCCACAGAAGGTGGTAGCCTAGATGGCAAGGGTGAGCGAGCTTGAGTGTTCCCTCCCTTCCGTATACTATCCATTCAGGTTCGAGTCTCGTCAACTGCGGGACTTGCGTGAAGGGCTCTTTGTCCATCTAGTACCGGGCAATAGCTATGGCTCAAATCGAAAATTCCCTAGTGGGTCAGGAACCCTTATGATCACGCCTAAGGGGATTGCTCTGCTGGTGCCCTTTCCCACCCTCCCACCCTTTTTGCAGTTCAAAAAAAATTAGAATCCCGAAAAGTTGTGATTTGAGTAACCCAAAGTTATACTATATGACGAGAAATCAATTACTTAGATTCTAAAAAGTTGCGCAATAATTTATAATCCACTCATTGTTTGTTTTTTTTTCTTTTTAAGCAACAAAACAGTTGAATTATGGCCAATTATTAGAATAGTGATAGGTGTTGACCATATGGAAAAATGTGTTTGCTAAGTTTAGGAGAAGAGACAGAGAATGGTAATCTCTAATCCTCAACATATTCCTTTGTTGAAGTGTGCAACCCTTAAATTCAAAAAAAAAAAAAAAAAACTAAAGCCTGGGCGGCCTCTCCACTCGTTGCAAATTGGTTTTGAGTTGATTGCTTTAACCAATACCTCTTGTCCAAGTTGTTCCATTTCATTCCCGAGATTGGTCAGTTCGGCAAAAAGTTCCTTTTCTCGATCTTGAATTGATTATGTCTACTTGGATTAAACTAAACAATAATTTTAAAATCTAATAAATGTGTTTTCTAGAGTCCAGATTGGGTAGAATCTTGTAGTTTTTTTTTGGTTTGTCGGAATTTCAATCTTGCAGTTAACTATAGAGCTATGTAACTATAAAGCTATGTAACACTAACACTTCGTTGGAGGCCACGTATCGTGACAATTGATGATTTATTAAGATGTAAGGTATATATGGCGTTACATATATATATATATATATATATATCTCTCTCCTAAGGACTCCCTCATGGATCTCCTCCGTGAGAACCACCCCTTTTTTGACTTCCCGAACCAAATTTCAACAATCCAAACTGCTCAATGTGTTTAAAACATGTTTTCTAAGGCCAACGCGAGGAATCGCCCAAAAACAATACCCGAAAAGGCTTCATCCGAGCAGTTTTTACAATAACCGTACATATATAGTTTATCAAAAATGCTCGAATGAAGCCCTTCCGGGTTTTTTTTTTCCGACGATTCCTCATGTTGGCCCTTAAAAACACGTTTTAAACACATTGAACGGTTCGGATCGTCGAGATTCGACCTCGATCTATGAGGTCCTCACGAAGTCCTTATATTAAGGTCATCATTAGATCATCCTCCTACATATATATATTCAGAGCCTTTTTTATTTATACAACTGAATAAATAAATATTTTTTAAACCCATCCCCAACGTGTCATGGCACTTTTTTTTTTTAGATTTGTGTGTCGGAGTGTCGGTGTCAATGACACGTCGCGTGTCCGTGTCGGTGCAACATAGCTGTCGAGTTCCGAGTCATGCAGCAAAACAGAGAGAGAAACTTCTGTTGAGACCGCTAGGCATTCAAATACACCTTCACATGCAGATACAAAGTGTATCAAGAGGGACAACTACAAGAGCCACAGTAGAAATGTTTCTATGAAAGACCATAGGCGCAAAAATGATCGACAACCAGCTACACGAAAAGAAATGTTGAAAGTTTGCCATGGTCTAATTTGGCCTCTAAAACGGCACAAAGCATGCCAACTATTACAAAATACAAAGTTACCCAAGCACTATAAATGTTCACAAATATTGATCGATAAACAATAATATATGTACAGAAAGACACAAGGCACACTCCATTTTGGATATGAATCCTGAATTCCCTTCAGTTAAAGACCCATGTAGTTTGAGAACGTCCATACAAATCAAAGCAGAATCGCACAGAGAGTTTTTAGATAATTGTCAATGCATAAATACAGATGATCCTACAAAATCTGAATGACTGCAGCTAGAACACGTACCTCTGGCTCAATTGCATCCTTCGCGGTGTCAAAAATTATGGACCGGGCTAGTGCAACTCGCTTCTTCATTCCACCAGACAACTCTGAAGGTAATCGGTCCTCAACTCCCTGGCCAAAACTATAGGTAAGTTTCTGTACTATATAAGTCAATGTTTATGCCAACTCAACTATTACAAAAGCTATTGGTTTCCGTTTTGCTTTTTAAATTGATTATTTCCTGTCCTAATTTTGACCATATGCGCAAAAATTGATTATTTCCTGTCCTAACTCAACTTGTATGAGATTCAAGTTGCAGGGCTGCAGTTACTCGCTGGTTTCACAGTTCGCATAGGTGAAAGCGGTGAAGCTTCAGTTAGACCAATCTAGATTACATTTTACACTATTTCCATAAGTCTCATCGCAGGCATGAAGACTCAACTATTCCATCATCATCAACTAAACCGTAAACCTGTATTATGCAATTCATTCAGCCAGACTCTACCCCGGACTCTCCATTTAATCCAAAATTATTTTAAGGAATTTACGCATATTTGCATATAAGCCCTTGAACAAACTGCTTTAAGCACACTCTAAAAGATTGATAGGATGACCCTTATGGGGCATTGCCGAACCTATGTCCTGGTTGAGACTTGAGAGCTATACTATATTCCAAGTCTAGAGAGCTATGGTATTCTAAGTCTAGATTCCAGTAATCCAAATTCTATGCTAGAGTCTCGGGAAAACACATGTAAGTGACAAATCTTGAGAAAGAGCCCCCTTAAAAATTAGAACAGAGAGGGAACTCCTAGTCATAATATCTTAGAGTTATCCTCACAGAAACTGTACCGTCAATCCAACAGTAGCCAAAGTTTGTGTCACCAGTGCGTCAATTTGATTATCAGACATGGTGGAATTCTCATATCTGAGAAAAAGCTCATGGGCCAAGAGGATATTATCATTAATCTGGCTTCCTGGCACACGCATTTTGAAACTTAGAAATCAAACCTCCCAACACACCCCGCAATCGATTCACAAGCACCCACGCAATGATTTTTATAAATTACATTACATAAACTAATTGGCCTGAAATCGTTAACCGAGACAGGAATATTATTTTTAGGTATGAGGGTAATATAAGTATGATCTCCTTGAGCATCACCCCTGAATGTAAAAAAGAAAGGACAACTTGTGACACCTCCTTCCCCACTACATCCCAATTCTTTTGGTAGAAAGCGGCAATAAACCCATCTGGCCCAGGTGCCTTCAAACCACCCATCTGAAAGACAGCCATTTCCACCTCCTTTATTGTGAATGGTCTGTCCAGCTCAGCCCTATCAAGACCTCCAGGGAGGAGAGCAAGTGAAAACCCACCACATTCTCCCCCGCACCCACACCAATCCTATTATTAGAACACCCAGACCCATCATTCATACCACCAAAGATTTTACAAAAATGTCTAACAAATAAAACCCTTATTTCCTGTGTATCCGTCACAAACTGACCCTCCTCATTTTTATGACAAATTATACGATTTCTATGACTTCGAATGATAGCAAATTTATGAAAATACCTGGAGTTGCGATTCCCCAAGTCCAGCCACCTCTGCTTCGCCCTTTGAGCCCAATAGACCTCTTCTTCAGCCATCAGATCATCCAGTTCCTCCCTCAACACTCTGTCCTTCCTCACCAAATCTCTAGCTCTGTCATAGCTTTCCTTTGCCTGACTCACCAACTCACAATCCTGTCTTGACATCGACATGCTGCCTTGCCCAGCTATCTCACACTGGAGCACACCCAATTTATCACGTATATCAGCTATCCTTCTTCTCAAAGATTTGTACGATAAATTACCTTCCTCAAATGCCCACATCAACACATTCTGTTTCTGTACCAATTGAAAACCCAGAGACCCATTGAAAGGCAAGCACCAAACCTGAGCAATAATTTGACGAACCTCGTCACTCCTTAACCACATTTCTTCAAACCGCTTTGGCCCATACATTGGCTTATCCTCCCAGTGAGTGTCCACCACTAATGGGCTATGATCAGACCGTTGGATAGGTAAAACTAGCACAGCCGCCTTAGGAAAAAGCATCCTCCAATCCTTATTCCCCATAACTCTATCCAACTTTTCTAACGTGACCTCCTCGTCTGCCCTATTATTAGTCCATGTGTAAAAAACCCCAAACGTCCTCACATCAGTAAGATACAATCTACAGTTAAAACCACGCAGCCTCTCCATTCACCCAGAATTTCTGCAATTCCTGTTGAACTTCTCATCCAAATCCAAAATGTGATTATAATTCCCCACCACCAATAAAGGACGATTAAAGAAGCCAATCGACAGCCCAGCTCCTCCCAGACTCGTTTCCTTTCTCCAAGCCTCGGGTGCCCATACACCAGACAACACCTATTCTAAGCCCCTCTCCTCCACAACTGAAAAAAATCAGATACCCCAGATGATACTTTCGCAGGAAACGGTAAATACTTTAGTACCTTCAGCAAAAGCTAGCAACCAAATCCCTAATATACACCTAGTTTTAAGTTTTCATTCTCCAGTTGAGGGTCGATATGACAGTTGGGGCATTAAACGTCAAATTACTCTATACGTCTACTTTCTACTTAGAAGACTTTTACCAAGTCATCCTCCTATTCTTATTTGTAACAATCCAACAGCTTTCTTAAACAGTGTACTAGGGAAACTAAGAATAACTCACCAGCAAGGTAAGCTCCATTCCACAAGCACATGCAGCCAGTTGCAAAAATGGCCACCCAATGGGTCACCGTTGCAGCCATCCAGTGGGTCATCGTTGCGCCCATCCATGACGTATAGGTTTCCGAGCCCTGCTTCTTCCCAAGCCCAAGGCACAGCCATATCGATCTGACAATATGTTCGCCTGCTTCCAAAACAAAAATTGCCAGCGAAAGAATTCAATTACAAATTCAAACTAAAAACTACTTGCGATCTCCAAATCCTATATTAAGAAGGGTTCAAACTCCTCGTATACTCTCAAACTTTTGAGTACACCCTCGAGGATCCATATTTTGATGTTACTCAACCAAAGACGACATATTGAGTGTAAAACATCTAAAATACCAAATGAAATGTGGGAGTCTCAAGGAAACAAATAAGAAATTTACACATTTGAAGTCAATGACTTGAAAGAATAACTAACCAAATAGCAATAAATCCAAATGCATGATGCTTAAAGGGGGGGAAACAAATAAGAAGATATGTCACTTGGATAGAGACAACTTTGTTTTGTCTTTCAACTTCAAAATTGAACGAAATGCATATTGTCTTCAAAAGAATAAAGAAAGACATTCTTTTTTGTAAATTCCTTATTTGTGATTGGCTAATTCCGTGACGTTTCCATGTAATTGAAACCCTATGTCGTTGTTAAAATGTAGAGAGGGAAAGAGAGATCAAAGGTTTTTCTCATTCATTTACAAATGGGTCTATACAGTTAGATATACAAGACTAACATACATATGACTAAACTAACCCTATGACTAGAATACATAACAAAAGTAACCTTAACACAACATAACTTAACACTCCCCCTCAAGTTGGTGCAAAGATATCTATCAAGCCCAACTTGAATACAATGGGGTGAAATTTTTTACTACGAAGACCCTTAGTAAATACATCGGCCAATTGGTCTTCGGATCTCACGAAAGGCATGCATATCAACCCGTTGCTCAGCTTCTCCTTGATGAAATGCCTATCAATCTCAACATGCTTTGTTCGATCATGTTGAACAGGATTATGAGCAATGTTTATGGCTGCTTTGTTATCACAGTAGAGCTTCATAGGACCACAATCAGGAAATCCCAAATCACGCAAGAAGGTTTGAAGCCATAAAAGCTCACAAACACCATGAGCCATGGCTCTGTACTCAGCCTCTGCACTAGATCTAGCTACCACAGTCTGCTTCTTACTCCTCCATGTAATCAAATTCCCTCCAAGGAAGGTGCAATAGCCAGAAGTAGATCGCCTATCATCAATAGAACCTGCCCAGTTTGCATCAGTGAAAGCTTCCAATCTCAAGTGACCATGATTGGAGA
Source organism: Vaccinium myrtillus (assembly GCA_016920895.1). Classification (NCBI taxonomy): domain Eukaryota; kingdom Viridiplantae; phylum Streptophyta; class Magnoliopsida; order Ericales; family Ericaceae; genus Vaccinium; species Vaccinium myrtillus. The sequence continues at coordinate 16,892,443 of CM029276.1, forward strand.
ACAGAACTCCTTTACCCGAGGCAGATTTAAGATACCTCAAGATACGATAAACTGCATCAAGATGACTAGTACGAGGTTCATGCATGAATGCTCACAACTCCCACATCATAGGAAATATCTGGTCTAGTGTGAGATAAGTATATCAGGCGACCTACAAGTCTCTGATATCTCTCCTTTTCTGTAAGCTCCCCCACATTGCTACAAAGATGATGGTTGGCCTCAATGGGAGAATCAGCTGGTTTACATCCCAACATACCAGTTTCTTCTAAGAGATCAAGGATGTACTTCCTTTGAGAGATAAAAATCCCTTTGTCAGATCGAGCCACCTCCATTCCAAGGAAGTACTTCATAGACCCCAAATCCTTAATCTCAAATTCTTGAGCAAGAAGAGCCTTAAGGCTAGCAATCTCATCCACATCATCACCTGTCATTATTATGTCATCCACATAAACAATAAGTATGGCAATCTTACCATTCCTCCGCTTGATGAACATAGTATGATCAGCATGACTCTGCTTGTATCCAAATCTCAACATGGCTTTGAGAAACCTGTCAAACTATGCTCTGGGAGATTGCTTCAAGCCATAGAGTGCCTTCTTCAATTTGCACACCTTCCCCTCGGTCTGAGACGACGAAAAACCCGGTGCAATGGCCATGTACACGTCCTCCTCTAATTCACCATGGAGGAAGGCATTCTTCACATCAAACTGGTGAAGAGGCCAATTTAAATTGGCAGCACAAGAGAGTAGAACTCGCACAGAGTTCATCTTCGCTACAGGGGCAAACGTCTCCTCGTAGTCAATGCCATAGGTTTGTGTGAAACCCTTGGCAACAAGTCTTGCCTTGTATCTCTCAACTGTTCCATCAGCCTTGTGTTTCACAGTGAACACCCATTTGCACCCCACAGGTTTCTTCCCTCTTGGAAGAGATACTAGCTCCCAAGTGCCATTCTTTTTCAAAGCCGTCATCTCCTCTACCATAGCTCATTTCCACTTAGGTATCATGAATGCATCCTGCCAACTCTGTGGAATAGATATAGAAGAAAGAGACGAAACAAAAGCACGATGCAAAGGAGATAAACGGTCATAAGAAACAAACTGAGAAATGGGATGTTGAGTGCATGATCTAACTCCCTTTCTAAGAGCAATAGGAGCATTAGGATCATCAACAACAGTAGGAAGAGAATCATTACCAGATGAATCAGCGGGAGAGTCCGAAACTGGAGTAGGTAATGGAGATTGGCAAAGTGGCACTGCACATGGAGACTTGCCTTTATTCCTTCGAGAAAAGGTCTGCAAATTTGACCTATCCAGTCTTTCCCTACCATCATGCTTTGCTCCTTCTGCAGGTAAAGGTTCTCTCTCCCCCTCACCATGACAAGGTAAAGGATAAGACCACGACTCAGGAGTATGAAATGTTCGAGAAAAGGTCTGCAAATTTGACCTATCCAGTCTTTCCCTACCATCATGCTTTGCTCCTTCTGCAGGTAAAGGTTCTTTCTCCCCCTCACCATGACAAGGTAAAGGATAAGACCACGACTCAGGAGTATGAAATGTCAACATCTCTTCCTGTCTATCATTCTCCCCCTGAAGAGATGAAGTGGACAAAGGATAAAGGGATTCTGTTTCCCAAAAAGTGACATCCATGGAGACATACATTTTGCGAGAGTGCGGGTCATAGCATTTATAACCCTTCTGAGTGGGAGAATAACCAAGGAAAACACACTTGCGGGCTTTGGGATCCAGCTTACCACCTGGGTGCTTAGGAGCATGAACAAAACACACACAACCAAAGACTTTGGGTGGGAGAGATGAGACCCGAGAACAACCTAAGAGAACCTTAATTGGAGTTTGGAACTGAAGAACACTAGATGGCATGCGATTGATAAGAAAAGCTGCAGTAAGGATAGCTTCGCCCCAAAAGTGTTTAGGAACATTCATGGTGAACAATAGAGAGCGGGCTACCTCAGCAAGATGGCGATTCTTGCGCTCGGCAACTCCATTTTGTTGTGGAGTGCCAACACAAGAAGTCTGAAAAAGAATGCCATAGTCATTAAGATATGCCCGAAAAGTCCCATCTACATACTCAGTCCCATTGTCACTACGGAGCATTTTAATATTGGCATCAAATTGAGTACGCACCATTTTGTGAAAAGATTTAAAGCACGAAAACACCTCATTTTTTGCCTTTAGTAAATACACCCAAGTGACACGAGAATAACAATCAATAAATGTCACAAACCAACGATAACCAGACAGGGATGTGACAGGAGAAGGACCCCAGACATCGGAATGAATGACCATAAATGGCGAATCACTTCTGTGATTGACCGGAGCATAAAAGGAGCGTTTTTGTTTCGCAAGCTCACAAGCTTCACAAAGGAATTGACTCCGAGAACATTGTTTAACCAAACTAGGGAACAATTTTTCAAGAATTCCAAAGGAGGGATGACCCAATCTACGATGCCACTGATGTAATAAGGAAAGAGCTGAACCCGTATCTACAGCAAGAGCTTGACCACATGACAAAGGTGGACAAACTGGATTAGGTGCAGACTCCAAAAAATAAAGGCCTTCATGAGCTTTACCACTCTCCCCGTATCCAGTTCCTGAAAGACACAATGTGTAGGAAAAAATGTTACGGAGCAATTTAAGGATTGAGTAAGACTACTAACGGATAAAAGGTTAGTTGAAAAATTGGGAACATGAAGAACTGAGGAAAGAGAAATGGTTGGAGAACAATGAATAGAACCTTTCCCGGAAATAGCAGATAAAGAACCATCGGCTACTCTAACCTTATCCTTACCGGAACAAGTAGAGTAGGAATCAAAAAAGGACGAACAACTTGTCATATGGTCCGTAGCACCAGAATCTATGATCCACGGAAGAGAGGCAGTGGAAGTGGAAGTAGAAGCATTAGCATGTATCTCTTTGTGAGCAAAGAAAGTGGTAGATAGAGTGTCGAGCCTAGCCAATAGGCGCCTAAGAGTTTGTAACTCCCCCTCAGAAAAAAGAGCGCCAACTTGAGTAGTGTTGAAAGCCTCCATTGTACCAACAATTTCCGTTTCAAATCACCGTAAACGGACCCCTCAAATGGATCCGGAACGTCGAAATTAGTTAGGAACAAGTCTCGGAGCTCCCAAAAGTGGTCAAAATTGGTCAAAATGGGTCTCTGAACCCTTCTGGACCCTAACGAACCCTCCAGATGAGCTCCTTGGCCCTTTTCCAAGTCGTTGAACCCTCCAGATGAGCTTTTTGACCCCTTTTTAAACCGCTGACCTCTTTTGAACTGCCCCCTGAACCTTCTGACACGCGGAAAACACTGTTTGACCACTGGTTGACCCCTTTGACTGTCGCCTGACCTGTTTGGATCGCGGTATGACCCCTTCGACCGGCGTTGACTCACCTCCTTCAACCCCTGATGCGAGTGGACACTCGCTTCTGCGAGTAGATCTAACTCGCTGCCACGCGCAGCCTTCAACCGGCGCGTGAGAACTTTTCCGGCAACCTCTGGCGACCGGCCACCTACCACGGCGATCGCCTCTTCGAGACGAACAAAACCCTGTGTTCAGATCTCGATTCCGATCAACATACGTAAGTCCGATAGCCAATAAATGCACAGCCAGTCGTCCGCCTTGTTCCGTTGAGTTTCAAAGTGACCGTGAGCACTATTCCGGCGACCAACGACGACGAGGTTACCACCAATGAGTTCGTCTGAGGCTATCAGAGGTCGTACGACGCCCGTACGATGGATAAAAGGGTGAACAGTGGGTTTCGATCAACCTACGTGGGGTTTCGATCGTATAAAAGGGTGAACAGTGGCAACAAACGACTGACAAACCCAGTCAACAGAGGAAAACGATCTCTAAGCTCTACAAATCACCATCAATGAAGGATGGGTGCTCTGATACCATGTTAAAATGTAGAGAGGGAAAGAGAGATCAAAGGTTTTTCTCATTCATTTACAAATGGGTCTATACAGTTAGATATACAAGACTAACATACATATGACTAAACTAACCCTATGACTAGAATACATAACAAAAGTAACCTTAACACAACATAACTTAACAGTCGTGTTAGTTTTTTGAGTGGTGAGAAGTCAAAGATAGCAATCAATGCCAAAAGTCATTGGATCGAAGATTGTGACTCGGAAAGTATTATGAGAAGATTTTGTCTCGAAGGAAAATTGAGAAGACTAAGAAGATTGTGAAGAGTTTACATGGAAAGATTTTATCTTTGTCAAATATGGACAGATTGCAGTTTTCAAAAAGTCAGGATCATGGGGAAAAGAAATGAGAATAAGGAAACCACATAATTGGAGATGAGCATTTTGTTTAAGGAAACAAAATGATTGGAGATGTGCATTTCGCTTAAGGAAACAAATAATTGGAGATGTGCAATTCGCCCAAGAAGCAACAGGTTTGCTTGAGCGAGTTAATTGAGCGACTATTTGGATTGGTTCTGCTCGAGCGAGTTGGTCAAGCAACAGTAGCGTTTTTTCATTTGTCTATAAATACAACCTCATTAGGGTTCAGAAGATTAACCCTGGCAGCCACAACGTATATACATAGAGAAAAAGTTCGTGAGAGCAAGAGAAACACTTGTGAGTTATTTCCTTGAGAGATTTGATGACGTCTGAAGATCTATATGCTTAGAGAATATCTCTCAAGTTATATTGTTCAACTTCTACTTCACTTGGAGTTCTTTGATGGAGTTCAAAGGCGATTGGAGATTGGTCTAAAGGAGGAGTCCTGCATTGATCAAGGATTTGAGGAGTCGAATCCGAAGGAGCATCTATTAGAGCGGTTCATGAGGAGTCAGCAAAGAAGTGCATCTATTAGAGCGGTTTATGAGGAGTCAGCAAAGAAGTTCTTAGCCAATATTGAAGGAGTTCATAGCGTGGTTGTAAGAAACTTTGCTTCCGCGTTTTGCGTATAGTGCTCTCTTCTCTCCCGTGGTTTTTTCCCCACCTTGGGGTTTTTCACGTATATCTGTGTGTTATGCTTGTTGTTTAATTATTGCGTTTATTATCTTGCATAATCACATAGATTAGGGTTTTATATATTAATCGGTTTAATTAATTTATTCACCGTAATAGTAAATCAATAGGCGATCCGATTTCGGTTCTTACATTTTTGTATACGGATGGCCACAACATTGTGATCTTCAAGCCTGAGCTACTGTAAAAGGGTAAAAGTTTCTTAACTACACAAAGAACGGATCCGATGTCAAATAGTCCATTTTGTGATGCCATTGCAACAACTATAAAACTAGCCCCACTTTCAGAATATTGGTGAAACATTCAATCCAAAATTGAACAACCGTCAGCATGCTACCTCACAGAAAGATGAAGATTTGGTTTCTCTCCTGTGTGGGCGGGAATCTACGCTCCTTGTGAACATCTCCAATATACCAATTCGCAACTGACCTCGAAGTGTGGTAGCTGAGAAGCTAATTTAAACTCATCAACTCCTTCACTCTCTCTTTCCCACTGCAAATGTAAACACATAAACCAGTCATGCTTTGGTACCAAAAAAAGTAGAATTCCTTTTAACCAGTTTTTTCTATGCATACGTTGTCTTTTCCTGACCTGATTATGAATATGTCAGTTTATCATGTATCTAATTGATTGCTTTAATCGGTCGGGCTACATATCATCCTATAAGATGCCATAAAGTATGCACTAGGAAAACATGACTAAATTGACCTCGTTAATAGGCATCCATTTGAGCCGATTAAAAATAAAATAAAATAAGTAAGTGTCCATTTGTTTTTGACAGTCCCTGAATCAGATTAAAATGTACTATCAATTTGGATGCCTTATGATGCTTTGTAAATGGTCTTCTATGAACCAGAAATCAAAAAGAGTAGCTAGGTGATCATTAAAGCTTGTCCCATACCAGTTAATTATACTTCTGAAAAATAGTGTATTAGCCAACTGACAATCGGCTTTGATTGGAAGCTTTAACATGGTATTAGAACTAGGCTTTGGGAGTTTCTTGGGCTAGAATCTTGTGAAGTATAATTTTAGGGGTTATTTTAGGGTTTCAGTTTATTGTTATTTATCTTTTATGTTCGGGTAGTTTAGTCCTTTTGTGTTATTAGGGTTTCGCTAAGGTTATCGTTATATATCTTTTATGTTTAGGATAGTTTAGTCTTTTTTTATATTATTAGGGTTTCTTAGGTTTTTCTATTTAAGCATTGCTCTCTCTCATTGTAAAATACACAACCGGCATATGCAATAGACTTGATATATGCAATTATGGTTTTGGTTCTCTCTCTCCTTTGATTTGTATCATGGTAGTTATAGGCCTGTTGGAATTCGTTCTCCGGGAAGCGGCTTAAGCCTCTCCACCGTCCACCGGGCACTATGAATCTGTAGCAGAAATATGCACTCCCTTTCTGCCTCTCCCCCTTATGTCTACTCTGAAATTTGCATTGGCCATCAAATTTTATTTTTTTTGGTACTCCGGTGTAGTTCTCTAAAATATGCAGCTGAAATCTGTGCAACAACAGTTTTTCCTCGTATTTGCATCTGTTCGGCATCAGTTCTTCTTCGTATTCGCATGTTCTAGATTTGCACCGCTTTGCATTGTTCAACACCTCCGCAGTAGTTGATTTGCAGCAGTTGATTCGCAGAAGTTGATTTGCAGTGGTTGTTTTGCATCAGTTGATTCACAGTAGTTGATTTGCAGTTGTTATCTCCTTGGCAAATTCACGATACTCTCCGGCTTCCGGCAAACTCATTGTAAAATACACAACTGATATATGCAATAGACTTCATATATGCAATAATGGTTTTGGTTCTCTCTCTCCTTTGATTTGTATCAAATCTAGTTCTTTATCAATTGATTTCCTTAATTTGTGCCGAATATCGCAACTCGTTCCATTGTGATACAGATGATATTGATTCAATTGTGACACACAGTGGTACATCTCCACGGAACATCGGTTAATTATCATCACCAAGCTTGTATATGAGGATTGGAGCCTGTCCACTCTTTGCCAATCACTTTTGAATTTGATGCTACAATTATCTCTTGTAGCAGTGTGTCATGGCTTGGGATTTAATGGGAGTTTGTTCTTCACCTTTTGTCCTTTGAGTCAGGTTATTTCAGACTCAGTTTGCAACTTGATGAGCTGGTTAGGTGCTAAACAAAGAGGATGACGAAAGCTTGGAAAGTGACTCTAGTATGTGTAATATTGTTATCTACAGAAAGCAGAACCGATGAACCTTTGAGGTCTGATACACGTAGACATATATCAAACCTTTCAAGATTTTGTTTTTTGTCGAGAGGAGGTACGTTTTTTGCAACTCTTTTATTCCATATTTAGGAATCTTTAAAGTTTGTTGATAAATTTTGGATACTTACTACATCCTGTGAAGTATAATTTAGGAAAGTTTAATTTTAAGAATTATAATTTAGGGTTTCCACTTGTTAGGTTTCAATTAATTTCCTTTTATGTTATTAGGGTTTTGCTTGGGTTTTTAGGCTTAGCCTATGTAACCCCTTGATTAGCCTTGTAATCTCTGAGTTTTTTGGCAATGCAATAAGATAATAAGATAGTATGTTTGTTTGCATAGTACGTTGGTTTCTTCTCTCTCCTTTGAAAGTTCACATGGTATCAGAGCTGGGTACCAGAGATGGGTAGGGCGTCTCTGGCCTGCACGTGGCGGGTGCTGCAGAGTGAGCACGCTGCGCGTGAGGGAGGGTGTGAAGCGAAGTCCCACATCGCCTAGTTACCAAAGTAATATGAAATATATAAGCGTGAGGGCACCCTCACTTCATGAGCTAGCTTTTGGGGTTGAGTTCTACAAAAGATCGTGTAACAAGAAAGTAAGTTTGTTGGTTTGGTAGTACTACACTTGTTTTCTCCTCTTTCTTTGGAAAATTCACATGGTATCAAGCCTCTCTAAAGCAGTCGATCAGAGCCTCTCTATTTCTCTCACAATCGATCACTCTAAACTGAAACCTCTCCCCTCTGAAATGATAGCCTGTTCTCCTCTCAATCGATAGTCTGTTCTTCTCTCTTTCAATCGATTTCTTCCCAATCAACGACAAGACCCAGTAACCTGTTATTTATCTTTACTCACCGACCACCTGAGAGTGTTTTCTGGCCACCGACGACTTTCAGCGGCACTAGAAATCTACCAGGTAACCTCTGCCTGCACTCGAAACCTAGTGGAAAGCCTCCGATTTAACTCAAAATTAACTGGGCTTCTCTGATTGCATTCGAAATTCACTTGGTCTCTGCCGATTGACCTGAAAGTAAACTGATCGCATCTGAAACTGCTTGGGTTTTTCTGATTGCATCTGAAAGTGGTTGGTCCTTGCACTTCAGAGGTATTTTCGATCTGATTTATAGTTTTCAGCATTATTAGAGAGTTTTTTCACTTCTGTTTGGCTTCTTTCAACACCACATATTTCTGTTTGTTATTGGGAGCGAGTTGCATCCAATTGCATTTCAACAGTCTTTCATATTTAGCACCTCTAGACCCTCTATTGAAACTCTGGTAGTGCTATGATGGTTATTGATTTGCACTCTGTTGTTGGATATATATATATATATATATGGAAGCCGATCTCCTAAGGGCTCCCTTAGCCAAAATTCCGTGCGGACCAAGCCCTTTTTCAACTTTCCGGATCAAATTTTGACGATCCGAACCGCTCAATGTTTTTAAAATGCATTTTCCATATGTACAGTTTTACCGAAAACTGTGTGGATCAAGCCCTTCCGGGTATTTTTTTTTTGAATATTTTCCGCGTGGACCCTTAAAAATGCATTTTAAAAACATTGAGCGGTTCGGATCGTCAAAATTTGATCCGGAAGGGCTTGGTCCGCACGGAATTTAGCTAAGGGAGCCCTTAGGAGATCATTCTCCTATATATATATATATATATATATATACACAGTCAGGACTCCCTGACATAGCTTACGTCCACACCTCCCCTTTCCCGGCCATGTTGTGATGATCCAAACCATCCAAAGTGTTTAAAACATGTTTTTAAGGGTATACGCGAAGATTCGTCAAAAAAAAAAAAATACCCGGAAGGGCTTGATCCGAGCAGTTTTTTATAAAACTGCAATATATGTATTTATGTGCAGTTTTATAGAAAACTGCTCGGATCAAGCCCTTCCGAGTATTACTTTTTTGACAAATCCTCACGTAAACCCTTAAAAACACATTTTAAACACATCCAACGGATCGGATCCCGACCAAATGACCGGGAGATGGGAGGTGTGGACGTAAGACTATGTCAGGGAGTCCTGATAGGATCCTGACTATCATTCTTTATTTTGATATGTCAATGTCGGAGGACAAAGTAATCAATGTTCGTTTGACTGGTGGTAACTATTTGTATTGGGTAAGTGTGATGAAGTGTGAATATATAATGGCGGCTAGCCTTCTTGTTATTTAGCATTATTTTAAGGGTAGTTTAGACTTTATGTTAATTAGGGCTTTATTATGATTATTAGGGTTTAGTATGCTGTCTTCTATTTAAGCTCTCTCATTCATTGTAAACGTATCTCTTTCTAATGGAATAATACGTAGCTTTTCTCATCTCTCAAAGTTATCATGGTATCAGAGCCTCACCTTAGGGGCTGAATCGCATCTCTCAGCCTCTCTCTTCTTAGTCGATATCTTCCTCTTCCTCTCCTGTCTCTTCAGTCAACATAGATCGTCAGTCAACATCTTCTCTCTTACCCGTAATTCTCCAGTCGACTCCAAACGCTCCAGATCCATCACAACCCATTCTTCGACGAACACTGGCGAGTGCTGTCCACCCACTGACGACCACCAACAAGCCTTTTCCGACCACCGACGAACTGTTTCTGACCACCGAAAATCGCCGGAAAGAGGTTTCTGCCTATCGGAAGGCAGTTTTGCTACTGCTATTGCCTCACGTTGTTAGAATCTGACATTCTGAGGTCAGAAGGTCCCTTTTCTATTCTCATCGACAGCCGGAAAGCACTGACCAGACACTCACGACACTGTTCAGGTCTTTTTCCTCTGTTATGGCTTTCGTACTATAGCTCTGGTTTCTCGTTCTATTAAAAGCTTGATGATCTGTTTGAACCCCTGGATTTCTGGACTTTTGTTGCACCTCTGATCACTACTGGATTTGTGTGAGCCACTATCAAATCTCTGGCTATTGACTGTCTGGTTATACTCTACTGTTGGCTATTCACTATGTCGGATGATAAAGCTTTTAACGCTATTAGTGTACGACTAAATGGTGCTAACTACTCGTATTGGGCAAAGGTTATGAAAAATTTTGTTGTAGGTAAAGGCATGTGGGGCTATGTCACAGGATCAACTGCCCAACCTACTCCTGTAAAATCAGATGATCCCAATCATGGGGATTATGTAACTGACTTTGAAAAATGGGAACTGGAAAATGCAAGAGTACTTACATGGCTTCATAATTCTGTTGAACCCACCATTGGTATGAATTTCTCAAAGTATGATACGGCAAAGGAAGTTTGGGACTATTTGAAGGGTATGTATCTTCATTCAGATTTTGCAAAGGAGTATGAACTTGAGAGCTCTATTTGCGATACTAAGCAACATGGAAAATCGATTCAGGATTTTTACAATGAGATGACACAGTATTGGGATCAGTTAACCTTAATGGAACCCGAAGAATTGCACTCCCCTGTTCTTATAGAGTATCGTGAGAGGCGTCGTCTGGTCCAGTTCCTTATGGCTCTTCGTGACCAATTCGAGCCTCTACGTGGGGCTATGCTTCATCGTTCTCCCCACCCTACAGTTGACAGTGCAGTTCGTGAACTTATCGCTGAGGAAACTCGGCTCAGGGTGGCTTCTAATGCATCTTCTTCTCCGACAGTATTTGTCGCTTCGTCTGCACAGTATAATGCACCTCTGCTGCCTACTCCTGCTTCTCACCTCATACAGGTTACAGGCAAGCCTAAGCCTCGTGTTGCTACGGATGAGTGTAGTTTTTGCCGTCAAAAGGGACATTGGAAGCACTCTTGTCCCAAATTATTGCAGATGACGGGCCACAACTCTCGCTCCAAGTCCTCCTCCTCCTCTCGGCCACCTCAGCACTATCAGCAATCTTCTCGGCCATCACAGCAGTATCAGCAAGTTTCTCGTCCTCCAGCAGCTTTTGCTACCTCTGATGGGGTCCCTCCCTCTCCCTTGTTTGATCAGTTTCAGCCGTTTCAGCAGTATCAGGCATCCTTGGCTACCCAGTCACATCATTCACAGGCTTCTGCTATGACCACCACCTCGTCAGGTTTGCATGGTTCCTTTACCACAGGTATTCTACCCACCACATGGATCTTTGATTCTGGTTGTTCCCATCATATGACTCCTGCTTTGTCCTTACTAAGTCATTGTGTCTCTCCCTCCTCCCCCATTAGTATTTCCACTGCAAATGGCTCTTCTATGCATGTTGTCTCTATTGGTTCTATTCTACCGACCTCCTCTTCTTCTCTTTCTATACCACATGTCTTTTATGTTCCACAGTTATCCCTTAGTCTTCTTTCCATTAGTCAACTATCTGATTCTGGTTTTGATGTATTATTTTCTTCTTCTGGTTGTGTTGTGCAGGATCGGAAATCCAAGAAGCAGATTGGGACCGGGCGTAGAGTTGGTGATCTTTATGTTTTGGAGGATTTACATGTTCCCATTGAGCCTACTACCACTGTCATGTCATCCTTTAGCTTAGATCAGCAGTCTTCTCCTTTTTATCTTTGGCATTCTAGATTAGGACATTTATCTAGTGACCGTTTGAAACTTTTAGTTAAATCTGGTTTTTTGGGAACACTTCTGTTAGTGATATTTCTGAATGCAGTGGTTGTAAGTTTGCAAAGATGTCTGCCTTGCCTTTTAATAAAAGTGTTTCTGTTACTACTTCTCCGTTTCAACTTGTTCATACCGATTTGTGGGGCCCTTCCCCAGTTGCAACCAAAGGTGGTTCACGATACTACGTCTCTTTTGTCGATGACTTCACTAGGTTCACATGGGTTTATCTATTGACACATAAGTCTGATTTTTACCAAGCTTACCGCACTTTTCACTCCATGGTTCAGACTCAGTTTTCCACTGAAATCAAAATTCTTCGCACTGATTTAGGTGGGGAATACTCTCTTGGTGAATTTCATGACTTTCTTGCAACTCATGGCACTATTCACCAATCTTCATGTACTGACACTCCTGCCCAAAATGGTCGTGCTGAACGCAAGCATCGTCACCTTCTCAACACTGCACGATCTCTTCTTCTATCCTCTTTTGTGCCAGCCATCTTTTGGGGAGAAGCTGTGCTCACTGCAGCATATCTTCTCAATCGAATGCCTACTCCACTTTTGTCTGGTTCAACCCCTTATGCACGACTTTATGGCACGGTGCCCAACTACTCTCTTCTTCGTGTGTTTGGCTCCACTTGTTTTGTTCTTCTCCCTGAAAAAGACCGAACTAAACTCAGTGCTCGTTGTGTCTTATGCGTCTTCTTAGGATATGGCATCCAGCAAAAGGGCTACCGTTGTTATGATCCAGTGACCAAAAAGTTGCATGTGTCTCGGCATGTTTCTTTTCTCGAGCATTTGCCCTTCTTCTCTCTTCCACCTACTCAAGCCCCTATAGCCAAAGAGGATCTTGTGCATATTGACCCATTTCCATTTGAGGTCCCTGAAGAGGAATATGTGCGTACATTAGACCTGTCCGATGTTACGAGTGTTCCCCCTGCTCCTCCCCACCCCATTCCTCCTTTTCCCCAACACTATGTTCGACGGGCTCAACCAACTCTCCGCCTCCTTCTGCTTCGGACGACTCTGATCCACCTGCACACCGGTATCCTTCTCGTGATCGTCGCCCCCCGGTAAGACTTGGTTTTACTAATACTTGTTTTTCTTCTTCCTATTGCTCCTTCTTATCTCGTCTCCATACTTATTTTGAATCTCGGTCTTATAAAGAAGCCTGTAATGATCCAAACTGGGTAACTGCGATGAATGATGAGCTCACTGCCCTTGCTAATACTCAGACTTGGGATATGGTTCCCCTCCCCGATGGTAAAAATCTCGTTGGTTGCAAATGGGTCTTCAAAGTGAAGACTCATTCTGATGGTTCTTTAGAGAGATACAAAGCTCGGCTGGTTGCCAAAGGGTTTTCTCAAGAATATGGTATTGATTATGAGGAGACCTTTGCTCCTGTTGCCAAAATGACGTCTGTTCGCATGTTGATTTCTGTTGCTGCTGTGCACCAATGGCCTCTTTTTCAGTTGGATGTTAAAAATGCATTTCTAAATGGTTATCTCTCTGAGGAAGTCTATATGCGTCCTCCTCCAGGCGTTTCTCATGCTCTTGGTCTTGTTTGTCGTCTCCGGCGTGCCTTATATGGTCTTAAACAATCTCCTCGGGCTTGGTATGCCCGCTTTCATGATGTGGTCTTACAGATTGGTTTTCAGCCCAGCACTCATGAGTCTGCTCTTTTTCTCCGCCGCACTTCTCAGGGTTTGGTTCTACTTTTGCTCTATGTGGATGACATGATTATCACTGGCTCTGACTCTACTGCTATTGCTGAGGTCAAACGACATTTATTTCAGGAATTCGAAATGAAAGATTTGGGTCCTCTTCGGTATTTTCTTGGCATTGAAGTTGCCTCTTCTCCTGATGGCTATCTCTTAACTCAGACTAAGTATGTCACTGATATTCTTCACCGTGCTCAACTCACTGATGACAAAGTTGTTGATACTCCTATTGAGTTACATGCTAAGTTCTCTGCTTCTGATGGGGTGCTTCTTGCTGATCCTACTGAGTATCGTGAGCTTGTTGGTTGTTTGGTTTATCTTACTGTTACTCGGCCCGATATTTCCTATGCATGTCCTCAGTCAGTTTGTCTGTGCTCCTCGGTCTACGCATTGGGCTGCTTTACTTCGTATCCTGCGTTATGTTCGTGGCACTATCTTTCAGTGTTTACATCTTTCTTCTTCTTCGGACTTGACCCTTCGGGCTTATGCTGATGCTGATTGGGCTGGTGATCCCTCTGACCGCAAGTCTACTTCTGGATATTGTGTCTTTTTGGGAGATTCTCTTATCTCCTGGAAAAGCAAGAAGCAATCCGTCATTGCCCGTTCCACTGCTGAGGCGGAGTATCGTGCTATGGCCCATGCTACTTCTGAAGTTGTTTGGCTCCGCTGGCTTCTTTCTGATATGGGTGTCTCTGTTTCTTCTCCTACGCCTCTTTATTGTGACAATACCAGTGCTATTCAGATTGCCCATAACTCGGTCTTCCATGAACGCACGAAGCATATCGAAATTGATTGTCATTTCGTTCGTCATCATCTTCAGTCCGGCACTATTTCTCTCCCGTTTGTCCCTTCCTCCCTTCAGTTGGCCGATTTCTTCACCAAGACGCACACCACGGCTCGGTTTCGATTTCTCCTTGGCAAACTCTCGATGCTCTCCGGGCTCGCATCCTGAGTTTGAGGGGGGGTGTGAATATATAATGGCGGCCAGCCTTCTTGTTATTTAGCATTATTTTAAGGGTAGTTTAGACTTTATGTTAATTAGGGCTTTATTATGCTTATTAGGGTTTAGTATGCTGTCTTCTATTTAAGCTCTCTCATTCATTGTAAACGTATCTCTTTCTAATGGAATAATACGTAGCTTTTCTCATCTCTCAAAGTTATCAGAATTTTGTTGTGGGTAGAGGCATGTGGGGTCATGTCACAGGGTCTATTGTCAAACCTACCCCTCCTGCGAAATCTGATTGGAAATTAGATGATCCTAAGTATAAAGAATATGTCACCGCCTTTGCAAAGTGGGAATTGGAAAATGCACGAGTCCTTACATGGTTTCATAATTCGGTTGAACCTAGCATTGGTATGAATTTTTCAAAGTATGAGACGGCCAAGGAAGTTTGGGATTATTTGAGGGGTATGTATCTTCAATCCAATTTTGCAAAAGAGTATGAACTTCAACGCTCCATTTGAGATGCTAAGCAGCAAGATAAATCAATTAAGGACTTTTACAATGAGATGACACAGTATTGGGATCAGTTGACTTTAATGGAACCCACAGACTTGCAGTCCCTTGATTTCTATATAGAGTACCGTGAGAGACGCCGCTTTGTAAAGTTTCTATGGCTCTTCGGGACCAATTTGAGCATCTTCGTGGGGCTATGCTTCATCGTTCTCCCCGACCTACAATTGGTGGTGGAGTTCATGAACTTATCACCGAGGAAACTAGGTTCAAGATGGCCTATGTGGCATCTCCTTCGCAAGCCGTCTTTGCTGCTCCTTCGGCTCTGCCTGCTCCATATATGACACATTTCTTGTCTACACCAGCTTCTCACTTGGTTCAGGTTACAGGCAAACCTAGGCCTCGGGTTGCTTTGGATGAGTATAGTTTTTGTCGCCAGAAAGGACACTGGAAGAATGCGTCCCAAATTATTTCAGATGACGGGCAACAGTTCTCAGCAATTTCCTCGACCCCCATAGCAGTCTCAGCAGTTTCCTCCACAGTCTCAGCAATTTCCTTCGCAATCTCAGCAGTTTCCCCCGCAGTCTCAACCGTTTCCTTCGCAGTCTCCTCAGCAGTATCAGCAAGTTCCTCGTCCTCCAACAGCTTTTGCTACCCCTCTGGCAAGCTACTCGGTCTCTAATGGGGTCCCTCCTTCTCCTTTGTTTGACCAGTATCAGCAATATCAGGCATTTGCTATGACCACTACCCAACCAAATCATTCACAAGCTTCTGCTATGACCACTACACAATCAAGTTTGCATGGTTCTTCTACCACTGGATTGGATGCCCAAGAAGCAGATTCGGGCCTACCGTAGTTAATGATATCTACTACAACGTCTA
Source organism: Vaccinium myrtillus (assembly GCA_016920895.1). Classification (NCBI taxonomy): domain Eukaryota; kingdom Viridiplantae; phylum Streptophyta; class Magnoliopsida; order Ericales; family Ericaceae; genus Vaccinium; species Vaccinium myrtillus. The sequence goes on from CM029276.1 coordinate 16,908,276, forward strand.
TGTCATCTTTTAGTTTCAATTAGTTAGCATCTCTCCTTTCTTCTGGTATTGGTTGCATCGGCACTTTGGCATCTGATTGGCAGTTGTTCGCATTGGTTCTTCCTCCTCTTTGCATCTGTTTGGCATCGGTTCTTCTCCCTCTTCGCATGTTCTTGTTTTGCACTGCTTTGCATTGTTCAACATCTTCGCAGTAGTTGATCCGCATTAGTTGCTTCATAGTATGATTTGCAGCCGTTGATTTGTAGTAGTTTAGTGGCAGTAGCATTGGTATTGGCATTGGCATTAGTATTGGCATTGGAATTGGCAATGGTCCGGCGCCTATTGATTGGGAGCAGTGGATTTGCAGTAGTTTCTTTGCAGTTATTATCTCCTTAGCAAACTCACGATGCTTCGAATCATGAGTTTGAGGGGGAATTATAATTTAGGGTTTTCCTTGGGTTTTTATGCTTAGCCTATATAACCCCTTGATTAGTCTAGTAATCTCTGAGTTTTTTGGCAATGCAATAAGATAGTACGTTTGTTTGCATAGTACGTTGGTTTCTTCTCTCTCCTTTGAAAGTTCACAACTCCCTGTGTACAAAAATTCCACCCCTCTGGTTGATCTTAGAGGGCTTCATTCACTTCCTCCATTAAAACAAAAATTATTAGTTTCCATGATTCCACTTTCATATTATTGAAAAGCTACGTGCGGTGGGAACTGAATATACAGTCCGATGTCAAGTTTAAAATTTGACCAACAATGCAAAAGGGAATTAAGTTGAATATAGTCAAAAGCAGCTAGTTGAAGAAAGGAAAGTACCTTTCAGGAAATGAAGGTAATAGCTCTTCAAGCGCTTGAATAATAATTGAACCTGGAACCTCTCCCTCATAGGCAACCTGATCTTCTTTTGCAACTGTGCATGATTTGGAAAATATAAACATCCATCGCACTCCACATAATGAAAAAAACAAGAAAAGGAATGAAAGGCAACAAAGAGTGACTAAGACCAAATTCATAAGCCATAAGTCATAGCTACAAGGATTAATAAGGGAAACGTGCTTATTCCAATTACTTAACACAAGAAGCATCTAAGATAATACTAAAGGTAGCGAGGTACAAAGAGACATGCAAGGCAATTAGAAAACACTGCAGGGTCAAACAGGTCAATAGCATCTTCAGATAATTAGAAGTTCACTCAAACTGGTGATTAATTTGACATAAGATTTTCGGACAGACAAAAGCATGAAATATCATTTCTCCAGTACATCCGCAAGTCCAATCAACAGTAGAAGACTAGGCAACCTGAATTGTGAAAGAACTTAAACATGTCAGAAGTGGATCACTTCAAATTCATTAGTGTAGAAGTCGCATACAATCAGCATCATCTTTTCATCACTCAAAGTAATGCCTTTATGCTTTAATGAAGTTTGCGGTTTTAGTGTACTTCCTTTCTTTTCCTTTTAAATTAATGGGCTTCAAACTCTCATTTCCTTTTTAACATTAGAGGAGAAAATTACACACTAGCACAAGATGAAAAACAAAACCTTGGTGGTTCTATGGTGCAGTTAACAAAGCAATCTTTAGGTTTCTTGAATATTCCAGTGATGTATCATAATTTTTAATTGACCTGCTCATTAGGCAGTTTCCACTCAATATATTCACCTCAAACGAGATGGAAATCAAGAACTACTTCACAACATAGGAGACCCACGCCTGTCAATTGCCACCCATGAACTGTGAGGCCATGGAACTATCATGGCTTTGGGCACATGATTCCTCACATTCTATACATGCAAAAATTGGAATAAATAATTATAATGGGACACATTACTACAATTTGAACAGTGTAGCTTTTCTCAAACGTAGAAATTATCATGGTCCATTCAACAGGAATACAACAGTAATCTGAGAACTGCACACGTTTCAATAACTGTTTCCCATAGTAAGCAACTGTAATAAATGCTATTACATACATGAACAAGAGGAATAACAGGAACAATAAACAGTTGTAATGTCAGTTGTGTAAAAGCAATATCTACTACTACATTTATTTCAGCAGACGAGAGACAACTATAGTACTTTACAGAGCATTTACGTACCTTTGGAATCTTTTTGAATAGAACTATCACCTCTAAGATATGTTACATCACCCCCATCTAATTTAAAATCTTCTATTTGTGCAAACTCATCCAATACATGACCAATGAGACGATAGGCCACAATACTTGTCTTGTCACATGCTTCTTGAACAGCAACGTACTGGTTTCTACTCATGCCGTGCCTATAATGCATAAAGTTTCCCCTAGAAGAGAAGTTTGTAGAAACAAAATCAGGGGATTTTCCTTGGTCAACATTGGGTTCTCGTCCCTCAACATGGCTCTGATCAAACTCTGTAATTAGTGATATATGGGGAGAAGAGCCAGTTGGTGTAGTTTTCAATGCAAGTGAAGGGGGATCACTCAATTCCAAATCCCTCGCACTTCCTATATCGAAAGTATTTCCTTCAATGTCCTCTGCATCATCAAGTTCAAAAGATGAAGAGGAAGAAGCAGAAGAATCAACTAAATCCATTGTAACATGCTCAGGCTCACTTATCTGCAAAGAATCACAGCTTAACCTTCTGTTGGGACTAAAAGCCGGGGAAGACTCATTCTTTTCAATCAGGGAGTCGGGTGACTCAGAATTAGCAGGATCTGTCTCCCCAATAATCTCTATTTGGTCACATGGATCATGAGAATGACATGAGTCATTTCGTGGGAGCACCACTTCTTGTTGATCAACACTTAAATTGATATCATAACCATCACCATTGTCGCTTTCTTCTAAATCCTCTGTGTATGCATCTGCAAAATCTAAGTCAAACTCATATTCTGGAAGCAAGTCCCACGAAACCTGTTTTATCTGAGCACTGACACTCAGTATACATTCTACCTCTTCTTGTAACTCCTCCTTTGATAAAAATCCATACGGAGCACTTCTACAGGTTTTATTGATAAAAGAAAGTGCTTCCAACAAATATTCCGGTACTCTGTCCATATCACTGCATTCAAGTAGATACTCGGTCAACAACTTCTTTACTGCAAATCGTAATTTCCTACTCGGTAATTCCATGTTTGGGTCAAGCAACAGTTGCAATTTTTTCAGCTCTGGAAATGGAAATTTTGATTTCCCTTCGAGCAGCCATATGGCCTTTGCAAACCCATTTTGCAAGGCTTCAATTTCTGGAGAGAACTTCAAAAACTCTGGCAATATAAAGGGACAATCCTGTAGATGCTTTAATGATAAGCTTCCAACAGCAATTGCTTTAGCTAGTGGTTCCTGTAGTTCATCTTCTTCATCAAGTTCTGATAGCATTGCCATACAACTTTTTCTCACTTGACCAATTAAAACGCGTCCACATTCAGATATTTTTGAGTGCTGTAATTGGGGCACATATCCATGGACACCTCTTAGTTTCCTGTGCATGGCACTCAAGGTTTGGATAGGCATATTCTCAAGTCGGTCCAGTACCTTAGTAACAGAAGCACGATACAATTTGGGTGAAGGAGTAAAAAGTGTTGCACGATTTCTAAAATTTCCAGGGTTTTTGAGAAGCTGACATGTATCATCAGCTAGTTGGTTTTTGTCCTTATCTTTCCAGTTTTCAAGCACTTCTGGAAGAAGTTCTCTGATTATCTTTTTCATTTTCCAACGGGTTTTCTCAAACTCAACTATGCCACCTGTCAGTACCTCCACAAAGAGTTGAAGTCCTTTGTTGGTCATATCATCAAGCATGGACAAAAGATTTCTCAAGTCAACAAACAACTTAGAGATTTTTGTATTATCCTGATCTGCACAGTGATCTCTTTCATAATTGCATGCCCCAAATCCCTTTTCTACGAAAGCTTTAATGGTTTCAAAGTATACCTGAAAATAATATTGAGATAATCAGCAGGTGTTGAGCATTTAGAAGAAACTGGGGAATCATTTCCTTCCAGCAAGAAAAACTACACACCCCAGAACCTAAGGCATGTATGAGAGCTTTGTTTTATGACACATTTGAGTTCATCTTTTTCGGAGAACATACACTATCGCTGTTAATATTCACCGCCTTAAATGTATCTCTCTCTATGTAGGCACAATACTGATTCAAAAATAGAAAATCTGAAACTTATGGTACCAGAAAGCAACCAGGAGAATACACGGTTATATCCTGGTGCACAAGCATCAAGTAGAACATTCCATCTATAATGAATTCGAGGAGAAATTACTCACGAAAAGAGCCAAGTAGCGTTAGCACAACTGCACCAGGATAATGAATTCGAATTCATTATTGTCTGGTGATAATGGTTCAGACATATAATTTTGTGATAGTTTATCAACACTAAATTATTGCATCCTGAATTCGATTTACCTAAACCACAAGTCCATGACAAAATCCATGGGAAACTAAGATAATGAAGAAGTCACATTTTTATACAGACATATCCTACCTTTCTACTTTTAGAAGTATTCCAGAAATACAATCTTAGAAGCCACCAATCTCGTGATCATTCATCAGCACCACATTATTGCATCCCGGATTTTAATTAAGCAAGCCATGACCAGATAAAAAAAAACAAAGGAAAGAGGAGATATTGAGGAAGCCACAGTATATTACAGACATATCATACCTTTTTACTTCCAGAAGTATTCAAAAAAAGGAGAAGTCATTCTTTGGAGCTAACTGTTAGAATAAGTTTATATTAGTAGGTATAATACCCTTGGTCCATAATCGCGTTTATAATTTGATTATATGTTGGACTTTGTCTAATTGTGCGTATGTGTTTTGTATTACTTGCTTTTGCTTGGGTTGGGATACAACATAAAGAGGACATGACATGCCTACACCGAATGATTTTTCCTAATTGCCTAATAAAACAAGAAGAGAAACACATAGGCATTAGCACGCTGAATAATTTTTCCTTAACCTGATAACAACAAACATACTTCTACGTTGTTCTGCTCTCATCTATTCCACCGTTTGAGAGAGAGAGAGAGAGAGAGAGAGCCACCGAAAGAGAAAAATAACGCAGAAAAGAGGAAGGAGTGAACGAAAATTGGGGGAAAATCATGCTTGTGTTGGTTTGAAGTCTCTACTTGATAAATCTACTTCTCTTTATTCTTAATTCTATGTTTTTCTTGTGTAATGTCAAGGTATAATTGATAAGAGTCGTAGAAACCCTTGTTCTAGGGTCTTGGTACAAATTCTTGGTTAACTCTCATGAGATTCTTGGAAACCTAGGCTTGATTTGTTTTGAACTTTTCAAAAACTCCAGTTAAATCGTGAATCTTTATGGTTATTTTCTACCTTTGAAGATTGGTATGGGAAGGTGAGGCTGATTTCAGGGATTTTGGTGTTTGTCTTGGTTGGAGACGAGTTATAAGTTCGAATGGCAGAAAACCGCTGGACTGGGACAGATTACCAGTCTCAACTTCATAAGAGCATATCTTTGTCATCCGAACTCCGATTAGGGCAAATTTTATATCGAAATTGATGCCCTGAATGTCTACTTTCTAATGGTGGTGGTTGCAGCATCTAACTCTAAACCTATAAAATACTATAGCGGAACTACCACAGACTGGTTGTAAGGCTCCATACCAATTTTATAGTTTGTTTACATTCAGACTTCACCACTGCATTTGGGGACTTTAACCTTTACCATGGATCTTTTGTTTACCAGGAGACCTAATGATAATGGAAGTATTAAGAAGTTTAGTTGTATTTCATTGAATCTTAATTATATTTACCTTGTATGTTTGTGTAGGAAATGTGGTTTAGAAGCTTGGGATTGAGGTGAGTGATTAATACCCAAGTTATACGGTTTTAAACGTGTTTCGCTTCCCGATGTGAAATCTATGCTTTACTTGCGCGATTTCCTTAATAATTTGTACTCCATGGACTTGGAATGAAAGGTGGAAAGTTTTATTATCTAGTAATGGCATCCCTTACGTCCCAGCTTGCTAGGGGATAGTGCTAAAAGGCTAGCAAGGTGTGTTTGTGTTAATTGTGGGATAATGTGATAGACGTCTAGCTTATCCGCACCGGGGACGACTGGTGATACGACAAATCTGTGTGGGGATGTGCATTATAAATCTGTGTTTCAAATGCTATGGATTCCTTTGAGAATGAAAAGAATATGATTAATCCTTTAAGAATATATTTTGAGAATGTCCATGGAAAGCATATGGCTTATGTATTAATCATTCATACGAGCTTCGACTTATGTAAATGTACCACCTTTTAGGAATCAGAGAATTGGATGATGTAGTTTCCTTTCGTGTGGAATTATTTTTTTTTTTTGGGTAAATAAGCGTGAAATAAAACGAGGCTAACCGAATTTACAGCCTACAAGGGGCATACCCCAGGAGGACAAAACAAAAAGAAAGAAAAGAAAAAGAAAAAATAAAAGTGGGGAAGGCCAATAGGCAACATAGGGAGGAGTAATGTGTTTCACACTCATCTAAAAGATGAAGGGGAAACACACAATTTGGGAACTTAAACTAGGTACAACTTGCTTTCGTGTGGACTTGAAGCATATGTGGGGACCGTTATTGATGTCTATTCATAGGAAGGTTGTGCTTAAACTACTCCTTGACGCTCTTGTAGCAGTTAATGATATTTATAGAGTTTCGAACTACGCACAGCTCTGAGGAGTCATTGGACATTATAGTTGCTATGTAATGTACATTGTCATTATATTGGACGATATAAGAACCACTTCTATTGGTTTGTGCTCTTGTTCCTTTTAATTATACAATTATGAGATGTTTTAACTATGAAATGGCCTTGGTGATGGTTTCACTGGCGCTTTGTTATGGCTAAAAACCTATAGGGACGGGTTAGGGTCGTGACAAGTAGTTTTATGTTTGTCCCACATTGCCTATCTTAGTCATGTAATGTGGTACACAATAATATAAATAACAGTGAATTGTGTTAGGGTGGGTTGGTTAACACCCTATACACTTCTCTCTCTCTCAAATAACACTAACCTTGCGATGTAATATGGTGGTTCCATTCTGAGGTTGGTTCTCAAGAAGTGCCTACCAAATCATGTATAGTTATAGACTTATAGTGGTCCTCCTCTTTCTGGGGCTTTATTTGCATGGATTGGCTCAGGTAACATGTTGCCACACTTTGTAGTCCACACCCAATTCAAATTTCAAGCCACATAATGCTATTTTAGTTCCTCACATAAATGTGTTCTACCAGGGGGTTCCAATGGATTTAAGTTACGGGAATGATTCATGAGGGAGTTAACACCATTCACAATAATACATTTTAAACATTTTCTCTCCTCTTATGTGCAATGAAGCCAACTACTAAGTACAAGAGAATTTACTAATAGATAACGAGACACTTTATCTTGCCGCATGGCAAGGGGTTTCAAATGCTAAGTCTTCCATAACATAAAATTAGGCTGCCTCTTCACTCCCAGCAAGTAGACGAAGCTATGCTTAGACTGGGCTTGACAGCCTTACCTATCATATTAGCAGAGGTTTTCTGCCATTACACAAATTTAGGCCCATAGACAAAGCTAACTTGGCTGAAATAGCAACCAGAGAAAAAACTCTGAAGCCGCTGACAAGGATAACAAGAGTTGAGAAACTCTTCATAAGATGAACTTTTCCTGCTAGTCCCCAAAGATCGGCCATCAATACTTGTAATCACACGCTCTATGACAGTTACACGGTTAAAATCTTAGGTGCTTGAAAGAGAACTCATTTTCCTCTATTTAAATGGTAGGTATTAGGGTACGCAAAAGCAAAGTGGAGGTTGTATATCATGCATGAAAACAACAAAAAGTGCAAAATGGTTAACTCTCTGGATATGAAAACAGTTAAGGTTGGATAAAATGCATCAAAGCACTTCCTCGCACTGGTGTTTAAGGAAGATATTGCGCATTGTGTTTAATCACTGTAACAATGACACAGACAAAGCAACAGAGAACTCGAGGATTCACGGGTGGGAGGATTCAAGGGATGGAAGGGCAGAGGCCTTTAGTGTCTTGATGCCTCAGCATATGCAGTCATAATGAACTTCAGGATTCCTCGTGATATGGCACTATAAGATAATTCTTAGCAATATCCTTTCATTCTTAGCAATATCCTTTCAGGTTAATGGGAATACTTACATCGTCCTCCCTAAGAAATGATTCCGGTAAAGTCCTGCAGATAAAGAACCCAAAAACCATAAAAATCATACATTAGCAAGCATAATAGCATAGCATAAGCGCGAATGAAAATAAAGATCCGAGTTAACTCAAAACTATAAAGAAAAGCCTAGTAAAGAACTTACTGAACAGAGGAATCAAAAAAAAAAGAAAAAGAACTGATTTGTAGGTGGTCATCATTGTCTTTTTATGATTATGGTCGCTGCCTAAGTCTTCAAGTGCCTCTTAGGCTCTTAGTTGTTTCATTCTGTAGGCATTGCCTATCTAGCAAGAGTCTAAATACGTACTATCCATTTGTGGGGAAATTTTTTTTTTTCTCTTTCTGGGTCCTTACTCCTTAGCCTAGTCAACTTCTCACCAATTTGCTTCAACGCGATCCAATCCAAAAAGAGTTGATGGCAAAGCAGATTCATCACCCGTTCACATTTAAGAGTGATTTAGAAGCGGTATTCTATATCTTCCCGTACATTGAACTGAATTCAATGGGACCATTGAATTCAGTTCAATGTATGCGAATTTTAATTGCAAAATCAAAGTCAGCATAAATTCCAATTGAAGGCGGACCAGGAGCCTTAGTTAATGTGATCCATGTTGCTTAAAACTGGACCTTTTTTTCCAAATGGATAATCTTATCACTCAATGACACTGTCACATATAGAAATTAAATCTCAGAAACTCTTAACCAAAAAGCTCAGAATAGTCATCAGGTAGCATACAAGCGGGCACATATGCTTTCACTCTCCTCACGCTTGTCTAGAAGCCTCTCCACAATGAAAAACTCTGCCACTTAACACCCAAGTTGCTGCATATATAATAATGACTTCACACGAATCACCTCCCGTACCATGGTACAACGACCACACCAGATGTAATTCGAAATAGAAAAACCAAGAAACTAATCAACCAGGTCAAACTCGAATTTTAGAAACTGGATTCACACAGCAAAGTCCATTCATAGTCAACAATCTTGAATATTAGACTTTCGTGTAGGACATGGAAGAATTGTTCCCTTACTTGTTTTCCTGAAGCTTCATTTTGACTAATTTCTGTTGCTCAGGATCAGATAAAGTAAGTCCCATCAACCACCTGCACAGAACCGAATTGCTTACCACAAGCTCCAAGCCAAAATTTCCATTAAATGTCATAAAACATCAGAAGGATTATACCAAATTACAAAGAAAATGTTGGAATGAACTCCAAAAACACGTGTTGTTCATACATATGGAATTATCCCACTGGAAATTCAGCATTTCACAAAGTGGATATGTTGTTATCATAATTGTTTATACTTCCGCAAAACCTTGATCCACCTTTTTGCACGAGTGTACTATAAATTCACAGGTATGGAAGATATGGCATAAGAAGTTGATCAAAATAAGACGTGAATTAAGAGCTTAAGATTTTACAGCACACCATTTCAACAATTCATATATTTACGAAAGGGGCAAAAAGTTACTCAAATCTATAACTGTGCTTCTTGAGCTTTCCTATGGTAAAATGCTCCTTAATTAAAAGAACCCTAATGACAACTATGCCACCAGAAGCAGTCCAAGATGCAGCCCAAATGATCAACTGTTTCAATAACTATCTCTTCCCAAAATTAAGAGTCATTTCAGTCCTTCAAGTATTTTTTGAGATTTTGGGCAGGTTTGAAATACATAATAACTTCTAGTGGATTGTGTTGGACTCAAGTGCGATAAGCACATTTCACTATTCTTCACACTTTTGACAATATACGGTGGGAAAAAAAAAGCATTTAATCTTCTTTGTCATCTGGGAACTCTTTTAGGATGTAATAGCTAAGGATTTTGCAAATCAAATTTATTGGAGCACTTTTTAGACTGATTGAAAAATTACAATACACGCTGGAGTTACTTCCCCTCTGCCATTTGTTCCCATTCCTTCAGATTCTGCTTAAGTTTGGTAGCAAAGCCATTTGATCGATTAATTGAGGCTTAGACACTGCTAGGGATGTCGACAAAGCCTCTTTTTTTAAAATAAAAAAATTAAGCTTTTTGTTTACATTTTCAGTGTCTAGTCAAAAAACAAAAAGGTCAAACTTTTACTACCTCTGTCCAAAAAAATTCGTCCCAAAAAAAAAGATTGTCTGGTGCACAAAATGAGAAATTAAATACAATGGAATCAATCTATCAAAACAATCAAAGTTTTTTCCACAGCATATTAGATATCAATGGTTCTTTTAATTTATGAGAACAAGTTCATAACTTTTTAACAATGCAAACCTAACAATATTCGGGACGGAGGAAGTGCTTATCTAGTTTGTCAGACTACTAGGAGAACTAAACAAAATACAACCCAATTTTTTAAACAAAATGTCCACTAAAAAACAAAAACAGATTATGCAAAAAATGCTTATATTTCCCAGTTTCAACAAATGGGGAGAGTCTCAAAAAATTCATGCACAAAGTAAAAAGAAATTAAGCTATTAAGCTATCCCAAACAGGGTTATTGCTGGAATGGCAAGATAACAAAAAAGGGGTAGACAAGAGTGAAGAATTCTCTCACGTGATGGCAAACAACACATGAATTTTTATCAGCAGTTCAATCAATTCAAACGAAATAAACACAATAACTAAACATAAGAAAAAAACAAAGCATGTATTTTGAGAGCATATAATTTTACGCGTTGAAGAAAGAAATTTGCACATACCTTCTCTTGAGTTTGAGGTGCTTTTGTTGATACTTGAGTTTAGCATATAGAGATTCGGTATCCGTCCATAAAAACTCCTCCATCTCTGTTTCTGATCTCAGTTCACCTAAGCAAAGCCAAGGTTTAGATGGTTTATTAGGTTTGATTTGCAGTTCAATGGAACTGAGAGAACGGGAGAGGGTTTATGTGATATGAATGAAAGTAGTACACCATCATTTTTGTCTAGGGTTTAAGAAGAGAGAGAAAAGCCGGATGACAGAAACTGCTCATAGCGACAAAAGAAACGGTGATTTGAATAGAAACTACATTATTTGGAGTGCTACACGTTTTCTTGGAGTGCCATTTTGTTTATTATGTATCGCCAATTGGGTGGTTGTTAGCAAGATCATTACACTTTACCAAACTTATGACTTGGACATTGGTATGTTTCAATTTAGGATGACATCCAAAGTAAAAGCACTCCAAGTACTAATTCAACTGGTAACAAGTCAAGATCATCAACCTCAAGCGGTGAGGATATTCCAAGAGAGTCTCAGAAGTCGACAATGGGTGCTAGAGCTACTGATTCTGCGAGGCTTATGAAGTTCACAAAAGCATTATCAGGTCCCGTTATCTTAGGTACACTAATACTTTTCTACCCTTTCTCTTTGCGGTTTGGTTCTTCTGTCATGGCAAAGGATGATAATCTCGAAAGGAGATGTTCTAGGGTGAAACATATTTGTGGAGGGAAGGCTTCGTCTAGAGGCAGAAATGCTAGTGATCTAAGTTGGGATACAATATTAATCCAGCTTTCAATGGCATTGTCAAAAATTTCATAAAATGCATGATATTGTTGAAACAACTCACGTCTCCACATGTTTCATAGAACTTCGGTATGTTCCGTTATGTTTGGTTGAAGCATTTGGAATTTCGGGATTCCTTTATGTCTCATTTTGGTCTCCTGGGAATTATGAACATTTCAGCCCGTTAAAGCATCCAAGTCTAAACCTATTGACAATTAGTGGAGAGGCTGCCTAGGTTGGGGTTATAATTAACCAATGTGACACATGCTCTAGCAATTGAGCTCCGTTGAATCCGTTTGGGGTTGGCTACATGTTTCTCCATTGAGCTCCGTTGAGGGCATATTGTTCTGTGATATCCAAGTGACCTAGGTCTTTTCGAACTAACGTCTTTAAATCTCCTCATATTGCTACCATCTACCTTAACCATTTTGCTCCTCCTAACTACCGCATCGACTGATCTCCGACAGACATGTCCAAACCACTTTGATTTTTGTGTGCCATCTTATCTTATATTGTTGCTACCATTATCATCCCGCAAAGGTTTTCGTTTTTATTTCTATCTAGCAAAGTCTTGCCACACATTTCTTTCAACATTCTCGTTTTATGAGCCGCAATCATTAACTAAGAATTTCCTAAATTGCAGACAAATTGCGTGAGCTATCTTGGAGTGGTGTCCCGCCATATCTGCGGCCAACTGTGTGGAGGCTTCTTTTGGTAAGCTTGAGTTGTAACATACCAAGTACTAACTTTAATAGGCATTATGACTGGTAGTGTTTGTCCCCTGCATCCAGCAATCAGAACGTGTAAACTAGATATTGCTTTTTGTCTACTAGGTTGGCAGATAATGCCTTCATTATGAAATAAAGGGCTTGGCATGAGTAGTGCAGGTATATACAATTCAGCTGTAATTCAGGTGTACGTCTTTGTGCCTTTTGTCTTCCAAAGTTAGGACCTATTGTACAAAAGGACAAGTCTACATCCAGAATTTTCAATTTCATTTCACCTTGATTTGCTGCCTATCATGTGCTTAGCTTGTATTATTTTGCACTACGTACAATACCAAGTTCCGCTTTATTCGATTCAAAAGGAAGGAGGAGGCTACCCAGGCGATTGATGCTCTCAACGGTATTTTGATCAGAAATTTCAATATCCTTGTGCAGTTTGCCAAATATTCTAAATCTGCTCCTTTAAGGTCGCATAAGAATAATCAAGGTGGGGTTCATGGTGAGAAACTTGTTTCTACTGCTCATAGATGGAAACCTGTACTCAGTGGGGTTCATTGCAATCAGAGAAACTCTTATCCAACTACCTACGCTGATATCCTTAAAGGTGTTTCTAATGGCAAGGCTAAGTTGGTGGAAGTTAAGGAATCGGGTTTGGATTGGTTACATATGAGTGCCATGGGAATTTTGAATAGCTATTGTGATGTTAATACGCTTCAAGATCTTTTCATCACCAACGGTATTTGGGATGCTCATATTCGTCTGTTGGGAGGCCTTAACGTTCTTTTGTCCTTCGACTCCTCTGAATCACTGAACTCTTTTCTTGAAGGCAAGGACAGTGTGCTCCCAAAATGGTTCTCATCTGTTGAAGCTTGGGCTAATCAAAGTATCAAATCATCAAGATGTGTTTGGATTTATTGCTTTGGCGTTCCCCTTAATGCTTGGTGTTCTTCTACTTTCATTAATATTGGGAAATTATGGGGTGATGTTATTAAACTAGACGAGTTTACGGAGAATTCGATTGCTTTTGACAAAGGTCGTATGTTCATTTTAACGGATTTTCTTGACTGCATTAATAAGGCGGTGCATGTAAAAATCAATGATGTTATCTATCCTGTGAAAGTTATAGACGATCCTATGGCTGAGACATGTTGGGAAAAGCGTGTTTTTACATCGATTAAGATTAATAAAAAGCTTGTTTCTGATGGGAAGGAAAATGTTGTTGAGATCAACCCTCTGGATGATGACTCAATTGAGTTAGATGTCCTTGATGCTCAGGAGGAAAATATTGGTGTAGACTCAAAGATGGATTTGCCGGAGTTGGGATTGGATAATAAGCATTATCATTCTAATGTTTTGGGCCTTTGTGATGGAAGTAGGGATGGAGTCTTTGAGAAGGACATCAATGTTGTTGATGTTTTGGCTCATGAGTTGTCTGATTCGCCTAACACTGAGTCTCTTTCTATTACTAGCCCTATCTCTCTTTCAAGGCCTGAGATGAAGGATAAGAGAGATGGGTTATGTTCCACAGGTGAGAATTCCAAGACAGTGGAAAAGTCGAGTAGTCATGAGAAGTTTTTAGGAGCCAATTCGGATGATTCGAGCTCGATAGATAATGTGGTTTCAGGGGGTTCTGATTAGGATGACTGGGATCTTGTATCGAACGAACCTCTTATTAAGTATGCGGAGTGCAAGCGCCTTAAGAAGACTCACAAGACGAAGAAAGATAATCGAAAGAAAACTTTATGGAGCAAAAATCCTTTGAAAGCAGCGTTGTTTTCTAGGACGGTTAGCCGGGACAGTATAAGGAAAGTTTCAAGGATGGGTTCGAAGAAAGGAAGTTTCGATGGAAGTCTCAATGGTCGCACTCATTCGATCCATGAGGAGGTTAGTAGCGTCTTTCGTAAGAGGAATTCGAATTTGATCAAGGAAGCCCGGGAGAACATGAAGATGGGTGTCCGTTTTGGTGTAAAATATCATGGAAGGGAGAGTTATAATATTAAGAAGCTCTTAGAATTGAAGGGAATCGAAATTTCTGAACAAGAAATTAAAGCAGAAATTAAAGCTTTTGACACTTTGGAGGGAGATGCATCCATTTCTGTGGAGTTCTGATCTGCCGCATGTCTGTTGATGGGAGCTCTCTTGCGTTGATCTCGTTCTTGCTTAGTGGAGGTTTCGTTGTTTTGGGGGTTTCTTGCTTTTCAGGGTGTTTTTGATGCTTCTGGCTTTGCTTGCTCTTGGTTATTTTAGGGAAAGGATCTCTTTGGTTGTTTCGTCGTCCTGCTGTAGTTTTTGGGAGTGTCTCAGGAGTGTTTTTTTGGGTTTTTTGGTTCAGGTTTCTGGATGGCTTCTTGCCACCCTTCTTGCTTTTGGTTTTTCCCCTTTGGGCCCTTGGCATTTTGAGTCTCGGGTCCCTTTAATCTTTGTAATTCGTTTTCAAAGATTAATAAATTCTTTGCTTAGTAAGAAAAAAACTTTGCAGCAGAATGTGAACTGTAAATCAAAACCCACACTAGACTGAGACTAATAAAATATTCAGCAGTTGAGCTGAAACGCTCAAGAGTTCAGCTATCAAAATTTCAACATCGAGATTTTCACGATCTCTTTCCTTTCCTCTGCATCACTTTCTGTTTTTCAGTAATCAGACAAGACAGTATCACAGCATCTCCGGCCTTTAGACTCAAACTCAAAATTTTAACCCATTAGAACTCTTTCCAATTATTCAACTCAACCCTATACCAAATTAAGTTTTATGTTGAGAAATCAGCAAAACCAACTAACACATGACGCGGAAAGAACAATGCAGAACTACAAACAATAATGCAGGACACAGATTTTATGTGGTTCCCAGTGACCCCATTTTCATTGCCTACTGAATGAGTAGACCGTACAAGTTATCGGTTGTTGCGTATAGCATGTATTTATAACCTAAGTTTACATCACCAAATAGCGTAAATACCCTGTCTAGGTTTCAGGTTTCGGGGTGGGTGTTGTCCCCTTGCTGCGGCGACAGCAGGTCCAAGCCCGAATAGCCAGCAAAGAGCGACCCAGCGTCTCAAGAATCTCCCACTTGACCGAATTACTTATTCCCTTTTAAAACTAAAATTATGTCATTAAAATAAAGCTTTTGCACACATTTAAGGTTAGATTTCTTTCAATTAAATGAAGCATTTTTACTCAAAGGTTGAGTAAAAGTTTGAGGTTTAATTGGCGATGGTCTAAAGAGGTTTTTCTAGGACTTAACTGAAGGAGAGGGAGGGAGACAGAGGGTACCCGCAAAGCGACTCTAGTGAAATTCCGGCTAAGGATAAAGCTGGCAGTGCGAGCGATTTCGTAATTTGATTCCAACTCCACGGATTGGACAAACGGCGAGAGAGCTCTACTCTTTGAAGAAAGAATTACTGCACCCTTGGAGATGAACCATACGCACAAACAAACAATCACAGTTTAAGTTAGGGTTTCACTGGGGTTTTAGCGGGTATAGGGTCAGTGGTCAGCGGCGGAGTCTGGCGGCGAAGGAGGTTGGTGGTGGTGGATTTCTATGTTATGAGTCGGGTTTGAGTCTGGCAAGTTGGCAACCACAGTACCTTAGTTCTTTTTGGGTTTCAAAACTCGGATTTTCTCAATTATTATCCAATTATTATCTCTATTTTCAAATATTATTTTTATTTTTCTCTTTATCTCTTAAAATCCAAACCAAACACAACCAAAGGGACCAGTTCAAAAAAAAAAAAAACACAACCAAAGGGCTGGTTATGATTTCTAAAAGCTGTTATGTTTTTTTTTTTTTTTCCCTTACTTAAAAGTTTTAAAAAGTCATTCTCTTTGATGTTATTTTTAGTCATTTTAACACTTCTCTAAAACCGGAAAATCCCCCTAATGAATTTGTTGTTGTGCCGCTTCAATGCACTAGACCAAAAAAAAAAAAAAAACCGTTCTACAGGTACCGACTTGCGGCGGGGACCTTGTTGTGGATCCCAAACGGTCAATCCAAACCGTTGATTCATCTCAAATCAAATTTCGAGTGGGCCTAAGCCGAAATTGATGCAATTGGACAGCCTCTATGAGCTTGATCCAAAATCACCCCATTTCATTAAACTTAGGCATTTTGAGAAAAATGGTTGCAAGTGGATTGGTTTTATTTGTTTAAACGGACTACAACCAAAGTATTCAAATGGGTGATTTTGGATCGAGCTCATAGAGCCGTCTGATTGCATCAATTCTCGCTTGGGCCCACTCGAAATTTGATTTTGAGATGGACCAACGATTCGGATTGATCGCTTGGGACCCAGAACGGGGTCCCCGACGCAAGTCAGTACGAGGTCGGTACAAAGGGGGTCAGTACCCCTTGTATTTCCCGGAAAAAAAAACACATTGGCGTCTTTGTTCAGACCTGTGCTTTGAACGGGCACAATGTCAGTTAATAAAAAATTAAAAATTTGTTTTTCGGCCCATGTTAGATGTACACTAGCGTTGTTCCAATTTTATGCATGGGAAACTATATCTACTATTATGAAAATAAATTCAAAGTTAATTTACAATTGTGAACAAAAGATAGAGATAAACAAAGTAAATAAACAAATACTGTAATACTACTAAAAGTTCTCCCTCCATCCAAAATAGAGGTCCAAAATCACTATTTACACTTTTTTTTAAAAATTCTATATTTTGTAATTTATAATACTTTTATGATTTTAAAAAATAAAACTATGGAAGATGTATCAAATAAGATTCATATTGCATATACCAAACATTATTACTTTAAAAATATAGATAATTTTATATCATGTGTGAAAAGTGGTTTTGTACATTCATATTTAAACAGATGTAGTATAATATTTATTTTTTTCCATCTGATAAAATTTAACACCTCTCTCCATGTTCACACCCCCCACCCCCGTTCTCTCACTCCCTCCCCACCCTCCCCAGTTTTTTTCTTTCCGAGTGATGTGGGCATCTAATTTGCATTTTCCAAAAATGTAGTACGGTTGGTTGCGTTGTACATCAGATTGGATTGGAAAGAGACATGTTGGATTTTCGCTTTGGTTTTTCAAGACCATCTCTTATATCTCTTTTTTTTTATAGGTAAATATCTCTTATAGCTCAACATTGTTTCATATCTCCAATTATTACTCTAATTTCGATATGATGCAGCGAAGCTTATAAATTATGAACAACGTAAAATAAGGACAATCACAAATAATGATGTAGACACCCCGATTTTGACCCGAGAAACTTATCAAGCATCCCCAAGGATGAAAATGTCCGATAAGTGCACGCGAAGCTTGATTGTAACTTGATAACCCCTCCAAAACCTCTCCAAAATAAACCCAACCTTGCACCACCTTTTAGTACATTCAAAACCCTCTTTATTGATATATAATATGTCCCAATCCATTTTGAAATGAGGGAGATATGCCCGTTTTACCGAAATGACTTGTTTTCTCGACCTTTTGAGCGTAAAATGGTCATACATTTTGATGTACAATTCATCTTGGGTTAAAACCACTTGGGTTAGAAATTAGACTTGACAAGCTTTCCAACGCTTCAAACCATGCACAAAACAGAGTTCGGTAGCACCCGGAATGGCCCCGCGAAGTTTGGATTATTGTGCAGTCTCCCAATCCAGGCGCCTGGATTCCCCTAATCCAGGCGCCTAGACTCAATCCAGGCGCCTGGATTCCCTATTCCAGGTGCCCGGACTCACTCGAGATACTTGATCCCCAAGGTGAAATGGGAGGGAAGAAGCGTCTTGGAGGATTTTTTGGGGATTTTCTGCAGAAATCTGTTAGAGTAAGTGGAGGGAAAATAGAGTGGCCTATTAGACCCCTAGTGTGCCCCCCTAAGGGTTCTAATAGCCCTTTTTGGACCCTTTCAAGCCTATATATACATGCTCTCTCTCCCATTGCAAAGGGGGCTTAATCACACTCACTCTCTCTACTGTTATGCTGCCATTTTTCCTCCAGAAACTGATCTCCAGTTAACACCTCCATAATCCCTCTCTTTTCCATCCCCTAAACTCACCCTTACAACACATTCACCATCTATACTTCACCTACTTCACTCAAACTCCCACCATCCAGCCATAATCAACTCTCAATAGCCCTAAGAAACCAAGTCCAGTAGCTAGGTCCCATCAAACTCACTCAAAAATCTCATTCAAGTCCTTAAATCAAGCCTTCAAAGGTAGTTTTTTTCTACTAAAGTGTTCAAATAAGGCCCTGAGGGGATTCTACCAGGTTCTTGCTAGTCTTCTATACTAGTGGAGGACTTGGGAGAGGTTCAAATTTCACAAGAGGACAAATTCAACACCTGCGCCTGTATCAAATCCAAGCGCCTAGATCTGCTTAATGCAGGCGCCTGGATTCCCTTCTCCCTTGTCATATTTTCTTCTTTACTTGCATTTTAATCCGCCCATGGAAGATCATTTGCATGCATTAATGTTTGGTTAATCATACCTTATGTTTAAATCTTCATTATAATGTACATTTGGAGTGTGTTGAAGGCAAAAACCGTGTTTAATAAAGGGATATATGAGAAAGAAAAGTTTGCATGAGTCCATTTGTCATTCAAGGGTCTAATCATCGAGTTTCAAATGTGTTTAGAAAAGTTCTCATGTCATCTAAGCATGCCCATATTGCTATGATCCAATACAAGCATTTTTATTGTATCATTAGTATAGATTCACTTTTCTTTCACTTTGTTACAAGCATAAACTATTCAGATAGCATATCGTATGCATGCATGTAGCATATCAAGCCTGGAACATGTCTCGTGCATTGCATTTCATCTTTGAATCATCTAAAATCATGATTTTCCAAGCTTATGTCATGTTATAAAGTTAATCTTGAGGTTCTTTTCATATGTAGAACCATCAAACATCATTCTATACATGTATGAGTAAGCATCAAAGACTGCATTTGTGTTTTCCTTGAGACCTAGAAAAAGGGAAATTTCTGCCTGATTAGCCTTCCAGGCGCCTGGATTCACTTATTCCAAGCGCCTGGATTCCTGGATCTGTCTAATCCAGGTGCCCAGATTGTGATTCAGGTGTGGTTTGTGCAACACTTATGGGAGTATGTGGAAGGTATTCCAGGATAACTTGGGCATATTTGGCACAGTTTAAGCGATCTATGCATATTATTAATCCATTCATAGCACAAACACAAGCATCCACATTCATTTCATTAATCTTTTGATGCATCTTTGTGTTCTTGCATGAATATGTAATTAAAGTTCATTAAAATGACATTTTCAAAATCCCTTAAGCAATTGAGTAGAGACCGGCGGTCGTGCCGGGCGAGAGGGGTGCTTTAAATTCCTTCCCCTCTCGTAACCTAGCTCCCGGACCCGAGAAATCTCATTTTGTGAGACCAGTAAAACATTTTCTACTCCAAGGGCAAAAGAGTCATTTTTCAAATGGTTTCTCGGGTATGGTCCTCAAACCCGGGTGGCGACTCCATCAAATCAATCAAACCGCTTTCCTAAACATTACTTTATTTTCGTGAACCTCCGCGGGGTGTTCACAAATGATTAAACCGGATATACTCTCTCCTTGAGCAACCGATATTGAGTAAAATTCAGTTTTTTAATCAAATAACAACTGATTAGCCCTAAGCCTTACAAAAGCACTTATAGGGTGAAACCCTAGACCAACAAGAAATTCTTGATTGCAAATCAAGCTTAAGAGAAATATGAAAAATTACCAAAAAAAAAAGGTTGCCCCTCGGCCGTCCTATCATGTTTGGACAGCCCGGATGTGTTTTGATTTTTTACCGGTAAAAATAAATCAAAATTAAATTAAATTTGTCGAACACATCCGGGCCGTCCAAAACATGATCGGACGGCCGAGGGGTGCACATCACAGTGCAAAGCACCAAGGTGCGCACAACACCCCCCCGGATCCGATTTATGGATTAGTCATTTTTAATTCTTGGTTCATTTCTTGCAGTTGAACTCAAAAGCAATAAGTTCTAACTTGTGCCTCTGTAGTCTATATCTTGTATCGACCATTGGATTCTCTGTAATCAAGTCATGGTTCTGTTTAAAGTGATGGATTTCTCTCTCTCTCTCTCTCTCTCTCTCTCAAATCAAAGCATATGTAATCGGGTAAGATTCATCAAGTCTCAACTGCATTTTCTTTTGGTCGACATGCATGATACAGAACTAGCGGGCAGGAATGACTAATGTGCAGGCGCATGGATAAACAATGAAATTTCAAGGCAAGAAGCATCTTCACCATGAGCTTCGTAAGGTCGTCTTTAAGAAGATCAATTCTCTTCCCTTTTTTTTTCCCCCGAGTAAGCGAGGGTTTCTACAAACCAACCAAAAACAATGAACAAGTTGTACAAAGGAGTAGGAGCACCCAAAAACCAAACAAAATCAAAACTTTAACCTACCGAACAAAACAAACAACACTAACTACAGC
Organism: Vaccinium myrtillus; assembly: GCA_016920895.1. Taxonomy (NCBI): domain Eukaryota; kingdom Viridiplantae; phylum Streptophyta; class Magnoliopsida; order Ericales; family Ericaceae; genus Vaccinium; species Vaccinium myrtillus. Next base: position 16,929,051 of record CM029276.1, read on the forward strand.
CTAGCACTAATGACTGATCCCCCTTAGAATTCTAACTGGAATACTCAGGCTATTACACAAATTAATATTCTCAGGAGTTCTTGGAAAGTTTTTCCAAGAACAAACTCTCGCGCGGCTTTTAGCTTGAACTCTTGAGCAAACTCCTTGAACATCAGAGGTGTTTTTAGCAAAAATCCTTGCATTTATTTCTAGTCATACATGTTACAGCACAACAACAAAAGAGATTTTGAACAGAGTAGCTCTAAATGATTTTCTAGTGCAATTCCTAGAGGTCCAATCTAGCTCAACACTCCAAACCCCTGACCTCCTTTGACTGTTGAATCTGCCAAATATATCTCTCCAAATGGCACTAGAGAAAACACAAAGAAATGATGTTGGTGGGATTCAGCACTTTGAGAGAACAAAACACAAACCATTTGTATTTGTAGACGTTCCACACCACCTGCATCTCTTCTTCTTCTTCTTCTTTTTTTTTTTTTTGTGTTTTCTCCTCAATGAAATTCAAGTTTGCATCCTTGAAGGTCAACCATGCAAATGTAACAATGTTTGTTCTTAGTGGAAACGGTTACTAAAGGTGGTGTTTTTGGATTTAAAAAAAGGGGAAGTTGATGTTTTCCTTGTAATTGGCTTCTATCTCGAAAATGAACAAAAAAAACATCTCTATGGATTCGGGCAACATTTTCCAACTTGAGAAAGTAAAAAGTCTTTTCCAACAGATCATGAAGAATAATTTATGTCGTACCAAATGCTAAATTGTAGGGAATTTGGTCTCCAGAAATGTGATGTTGCTACTTTGTAGAGGTGAACAGTGAGTTTAGAGTACATTGTTCGACCAATGTAATCAGGGAGAGGTTTTTCCTCTAATCTCCAGTCTGGGAGAGGTTGTCCTCGTTGTTTTGTGTGAAGGTTACTTTCTTTGGATTCTCCTCCGTATTATAATTCCTCGACCACATAGTGAGTGTAATGGTTGAACCCAACCTCGTTTAGGCCCGTCAGTATGGGGCAGCTCAAAGCTCACAAAAGACTTGTTGGGCTGAACGTGTGTGGGACGAACAAATAGCCTACACGTTCGGTATGGCCCAGCACGTTGGAAAGTCCATCCGGACTCAGAGGTTTCGGGATGCTCTAATGATCTTTTCCCATTGGAATCTGCCAAAACATATGCAATAGAGATATGCATTTTTTAGGAGAAAAAACTGAACGTTGGCTTTTTGAACAACAAGGGTTTTCAATATCAAATCCACACACACACACACAGACCTGGTTGTAGATGGAGCTTGCAATCGAGTTGCCTGGTGTCGAACTTCGTGTTTAGGTCCAAGGTTTCGGCCTGAAAAGGGAAAGGTACGAATTTTTTCAAAGAAAATTAAACGACAAGGAATGTAAGGACCCGTAATTTTGCATAATTTTCCGGAAATAATGTTAGGTAAATGTGAGGAAATGAAAACTTAGTTAGATGGGTCAATGTGGTAGTATTGAATTGCACTTAGGTCTTTTTAAAACACATTTGGAAGTTGAGGGGTGTAAGTGTAAAGGGGGTGTGAGTATATAAGCAATGTTAGTCTTTCTTTTTGGACAAAAAAATCACTCCCTCTCCCTCTCTTCCACCCGACCTCTCTCTCCTCCTCCTCTCTCTCAAATTTTCTCCACCTTCTCTCTACAAATTCACCTCCATCACTCACCCTCTTCAAGAACCAAGTTCAAAACCTTCTTCTACGTGTCAATTAGAGTCGGGTTCACCGTGGTTCTTCGTAGAGAGCAAGATTTTCGGTTTGGGAGCTTCAAAATCTAGGGCTTTGCTTATTCTACCCATTTCAAGCTTCAATCTTGAGGTAGGAAGATAGATTATACTCACTCTAGTTGTATTTATGTGATGTGTTGCATATATCTTGCTCTTGGTCTTTAATTTCTCCAAAATCATGATTCTCTCTTGGGTTTTGTTCCATTTGATTTTGTGATCTATGATTTGGTTCGTTGTTTGATGCAATTGGTTGTTGTTTTACCCTCCATTGATGTTCATTAGTTGCTCTACATTTTCAATTTTTGGCCTAAAACATCATAATTGGACTTGGGTTGAAATTCCACACCCTAAGGGGTGAAAATCTGCACTTTTTGGATGCCCAGAATCTACCCGACCCGCCTGGGCGGGATTGGGGGCCGCCCAGGCGGAAAATCCAGCAGCTCCGCATAATTTTGTTTTGTCCCGGTTTGTCCCTTGATGCCCGTTTGGCGAAAATGGTGAATTTTTGGAACAAATGAGATATATGGAAGTTTTTGAAAGACAAATTGTTTTGAGATGATATAATTGGATGATGTGAATACTAAGGTCACCATTTGGTGTCCCTAGCCATGGGTGCACGGAGCCCACAAAATCTGGCAGGGGTGCACGGAGCCCATGAAATCCAGCAGGGGTGCACGGAGCCCACGAAATCCGGCAGAGGGATACTTCCCTATTAAGATCATAAATGTTATCTTGTAAAATTTTAGAAAAAAAGGACATATTTGGATCAATCTTGGTGTATTTGGCAAAAATTGGCTTTTGATATGCGAAAATGAGAACTCAGTGAACACTTGGACTTTGGTTGGATACTTAAAGTTGTGTTTGGGATACTTGGGTACATTTTTTAGAAAATTTGGGTACTTGTTGGTCGGGTTATAGTGTTTGTTCCTCCAAATCATATTCATTGGTCATGTCCTTCATAGTATTCTTTTGTTATGCATGTATCATGTTTATACACCTAGCGCTAGTAGAATAGTTTTCCTACTGGGCTAGTGAGCTCAACCTATAAATTTTCAGGTACTCGGCATGGAGCATGAGATGGGATGTTTGTGAAGTGATGCATACATGGAGCTTATACATGCATGAAGTTATTTTCCCATCTTTGTCTAATATTTTTGAAAGATGGTTTTGTAACTTCCATTTGTTAATCTTTTTGGCTATTTGGTTAATGTAATAATTCTTTAAACTTGATACTTATGCTTTTGGGATTTCGTTATTAGAACTCATTGACTATTTATGGTGAGAATGTAATATTTAGACTTTGACTTGTTCCACGTGGATATTCTCTATGTTTGGTTTATTAAATTTGAGGGCGTGACAATGAAAGTTGGATGGAGAGAGAGAGAGAGAGAGAGAGAGAGAGAGAGAGAGAGAGAGAGAGAGAGAGCTACTATGCTGGGTCGATTTTTGATGTCTTCTTCTTGCTCAAACTAGGGTTTCTTCACATCTTCTTCTTCATCGAATGATGTCGCCTCTCTCTAGAAAATGTGAAATGAGGGGAAAGGAGTGGTTTCTGAGATCTTATAGTGACCCGTTTCCTACGACCCGATATCATTTTACCTGTACCCTATGACCCGCGAATTAGGTTTCTTCCCACAACCGTTGGATCAGATCCAACGGCCAGCGTGTGTGTGTATATATATATATATATATAATTTGATAAATGATTATAACTTTACCTATTTTATAACTTTTGTGTGATATAGTGTAAAAATATAAAACTTAAAGGGGGTGAAGTGTAGTTTTATTCAATATACTAATAAATCTTTGGTTACTAAACATGGAAATATCTAATGAACTATTGGTAGTGCATGACTTCATTATTATTTTTTGGCTTTTTTAGTTGTATTTAGCATTTGTAGGATGTGATCCGTAAATAAAATTAGAACCTAACCGTGACTTTTGGAATCAGACCATTTTTTTTTTTGAGAACCAGACCATAGAATTCCATTTATTCACAATCGTGGCTCACGGTTCGCTTTCCGATTCACAGTAATCGAGACTAAAGCTGTGTTTGGAAGTTAGGGAAAGAAAGAGAAAATAATTAAGAAGGAAATTAGAGGAAAAATTGAGGAGAAAATGAGAGGAAAGTTGAATAGAAATTTGAATATTTTCCTTCCTCTTTTTGTAGAACCAAACAAAGGAAGGGAATTTTTTTAAATTTTATCTCCCTTTCTCTTCCTTTCCCTAAGAACCAAACAGAGCCTAATACAAATTGTGGACATCCCAACCAATTCCCATCCCTTGGCTAGGGGATTCGGCTGTGGTGCCCCAAAGTGGTATTGGGGCACCGATGCCCCCAATTTTTTTGGGTCATTGGATCTCCAATAATAATCTCAGCCATCCATTAACCATCCTCTTCTCTCTCCTCTTACCAACTGAACAAGTTGAAAATTTGAAAGCCCTAACCCCTCTCTCTCTCTCTCTCTCTCTCTCTCTTATGTCCATCACGCCTCTCCCTCTTCCAAACCCATTTCTCTTGCAAAACCCTCTCAAGCCGGCGAACAAAGGAATCTAGACGAAGAAAACCCTTTTAAGGCGAAAAAAACCCTCTCCAAATGGTTTCAACCTTCTTTCTGCTAGTTACTCACGCCTCTAGCTACAACTGACGGGCTCACTTTCTCTCTCTTCGATCCTTCCTCACCATCACCTCCTCTTGTTGGTAAGCACTCTTCGATCCTTCCTCGCCATCACCGCCTCTTGCTGGTAAGCACTCGCCATCATCTTACCCTTCGATCCTTCTTTTTCGCCTCTGTCAAGAGAGAGTGTGTGTCTTTGATCCTTCTTTTTCTGAGTTTTTAAGGTTCAACATGTACTGAATATTGATGGGATTTTTTGTTTGTTTGTTCAAAGGGGGTTAATTAGATCTATTTTATTTGCATAATTTGTTTCATGTATTTGAAAAACCGTGCATGAAGGGTGGTTTGATTGTTTGGGGAACTTTAGACAATTTTGGTCTTCAGGAAACATAAAATATTGTGGAGTTGAGTAATGTTTTGGAAGTTAATTCGGCTTCGCTTTGGATTTTTTTTAAAAAATTTCTCCTCTTGTACTATTTGATCTCAAATTTTGCTTTTCCTTTTATTTTATATAATGTAATTACCCTATAATGTAAACCATTGTAATCTAAGGCCATAAGAACCAATTTTGTTTATCTTCCATTTAAATTATTTTATTATTTTTGTGTCTTGAGTTTCTATCCCTTGGTGCAATGACCAGTTTCTCTTCGGTCTCCATTAGATGATTTGCTAGTTGGATATATGTTTGAAGAGGACCACGAGGGATGCCCTTGTAGAATCTGAGAAATTTGGTCTCCTTAATGTAGTCATGAAAATTGACCATGTGATGCCCAAAAGATCAAGTCAATAGACATGGGGAAGATAAGAGAGGTTAAATTGTGAAGAGTGTTAACTTCAGTCACATTTGGCTTTCCCTTGGCAGTCTTTTGAGTCACAAACAGACAGGAGGACAGTTATGGTAAAAATGTTAAGATTTACATTGAATTTGTACATTTCAATGCATACACCATTATTTGTTCTTAATTTGATGTTTTACCTCTGAAATGTAGCTACGGTTCAATTCCGAAGAGAGTAGAAACAAATTAGCTTTGGAGTTGATCATCTTTAAGAATAACAAGACAAGGAATTCTCCCATCAAGAAGGCTCAAGACATATATCGGGATGGAAAGAAGAGTTGATGACACTGTGACTATTGTTGTAGGAAGAACCGAGTAAATGTAACATTATGGCTTAGTACGATATGTCTTTGGCTGTTTTTGTAGACCATTATAGACTTGACATGGCTCGATAGCCTTTTGTATACTTAACATGGCTTGGTAGCCTTTTGTAGACTTGTCGGCTTGGTAGCCTTTTATGGTATGATGTATGTCTGTTTTTGGTTTGATTAGAGTCAATGTGCCTTGGTGGCTCTTGTTCAATGCTTATATATGGCTGTTATTGCTTAAGGGCCAACTCTTGTGGCTCATCTAGGCATACTTACCACAAACATAGAATATTTTTACTGGAATCTGGATGTACTTACCACTAATATAGGAAGTATTTTACTAGGTTATTTTTACTAGATTCTTGGAATTTGTTGAACATCTTTATTCTCATTGACCAGATTATTTCCTGCTAGTTTCGAACATTTAGTTCTCATATGATCGGGTTCTCTACAGTAGCCACATGGATTAAAATAAAAAAAATATCCCCCCTTTGTTCAGTCCGTAGCAAAAAGAGAGAGAGGAGAGAGAGAGAGAGAGGGAGAGAGGAGCAACGAACGCCACCACGACCGCGTTCAAGCCCTACAAACGCCACCACCACCGACTTCAAGCCCGGCGAACGCCACCGCCGAACGATAACAATTTTTGAACCGGCGAACGGTAACAATTTTTGAACCGGCGAACGATAACAATTTTTGAACCAGCGAACAGTAACAATTCATTAAGTTCATGTTAGAAAAAGGATTAAAATCATCCAACTGATTAATTCATATGCATCATCATCGCTAGAGTCATCCACTAAGTCTATCACGTCATTATCATCCATCTCTCGGAATCTGGTAAAAAAGGACCATAGTTAGTGGTAAATATAACCTCGAATAGAAGAAAAAAATCTATACAGTTTGGTAACAACATTACTGGTAACTATCTTCGTGTCTAATGGTAGAAATTTTCATATATTATGGTAAGTATGACCTTAACAAATAAAAAACGTATTATTTGAAAAAGATGCATCTCATATTTGCCTACCGGAAAAAATGCCTACATTAAAATGCCAAACGTATCATTTGTGATCAAGATCCAGGATCTGAGCAATTTAGTTCCATTAATGACACAATGTGTGGTAGGTAAGCAAGAATTCAGACTTGTTGCATCTTTATAAAAAGTCTAAATACGTAGTAACTGCTTCCTTTCCAAAAGGTAAGTACTAACAAAAACAACAGTATGTTCACATCAACATACGACTTGTTATGGTGGTAAAAAAGATCAGATGGTGTGGTATTCGTAGCCTTATTCTATGGTAAGTATGATATTAATGACAGGTAAGTATACATTTATGTAACATAGTTAATGCACTATAATAAGAGTAGTTAGGAACATAACTACCAATATATTTAATGTCGATCTCTTAGTTGTACTTAATTTGTATTATCTTGGATTTGAAACATATTTATCTTTAATAATTAATGAAACTAAATAATATATTGAATGAGGCATTATGGATCAATAGTTAGTAGTTACTATTACATTAGCCAATTGTATAAATCACTCATTGATCGCTGTCGACCAACACTACTGTTAAGTACTACATTGAGTAAAACATATTGAATGACGGATTATGGATCAATTGTTAGTAGTTACTATTACATTAGTCAATTATATCAATCACTATCCCTGTCAACCAACACTACTGTGAAGTAGTACATTAAGTAATAATGTTGATAATATCAACCTAAATTAACCAATTCATTTTAGACAAATTTTATTAACTACTACATTAACCAATTGTATCAATCACTCATTGATCACTCTCAACCAACACTACTGTTAACTACTACATTTAGTAGTAACACTGATAATACCAACTTATATTAACCAATTCATTTTACCCAATTGTATTAGTATTCGCTCAATCATCCCTATTTGTCATTGATTATTACTCCCTCCGTTCCGAAATAAGTGTCCCGCTCCGGGATTCCAACTTTTTAAGTGACCTTAATTATTGCACAAACAAAATTACAACTTTCCAATTTTACCCCTCACATTTTTTAGAATAACTTTTTTGGAGTACCAAATTAAATTGGGAGCACTTTTTCCTGAAAATTTAAAATAATCCCGCAAGTTTTGGCGCTGCCCTCCATATTGGAGGTAAAATTGGGCGGTTCCTGTACGAAAAAGGAATTCAAAAATTGAATCCAAACTAAAGCAATACATTGGCAATATAAGAGGAAACTACACTTTTCCCTCCACATAATCTCTCTCTTTCTTCCACCCTTTTCTTCCGCCATTATCTCTCTCTGTCTATCAATTCTACTTCCTCTCCCACCTTTTATTCCTCCATTTACTCCATTCCAATTACTCACCCTTCTCTCTCTCTCCCTCTCTCGGTAATTGTCTACGACATTCCTTGATTTGGCTTTAATACCTTCCTTTTGAATCAAAATGGATCTCTCTTCCCCCCATGGATCCCGCAAAAACTTAACAAATCCACAACGTCAAGCAATTTGTGAGGCACTCTTGAAACGGAGTCAAAATGGAAAGCTAAAGAAGGGTTGTCTCGTTGAAGTTGCAGCACTGTTCTCAGTCACTGTCAAAACAGTTAGTCGAATTTGGAAACGAGTATATACTCATATTGGCAATGGAGATGTTGTTGATGTGTCTAGTAGAAAGCAGAGCCGAGTCGGTCGAAAGCGAGTCCAAATTGATCTCAACGATGTATCAAGAATTCCTCTCCGTAAGAGGACAAATATCCGTTCATTATTGAAGGCCATGAAGGTACCGCAAACAACAATTTATAGGCGAATTAAAGAAGGTGATATTAGGTCGCACACAAATGCAATGAAGCCCCATCTTTCGGAACAAGGTAAAAAAGAACGTCTTCAATTTTGTTTATCAATGTTAGAACCATCGAGCCTTACAAGCCAACCTTTTTTCAAGAATATGTACAATTATGTGCATATTGATGAAAAATGGTTTTTCTTATCAAAAGAAGCGGAAAGGTACTATCTCCTTCCGGAGGAACGTGAGCCGTTGCGTACTTGTAAAAGTAAACGGTTCATCACGAAAGTCATGTTCCTTGTGGCAGTAGCTCGGCCACGGTTTGATACAATTCGGAATCAAGATTTTTCGGGGAAAATTGGGATTTTCCCCTTTATTTACAAAGAACCCACAAAAGGAGAAGTAAAAATCGTGCGGCCGGCACTTTGGAGACGAAAGCCATTATATCAGTAAATAGAGATGTTATCCGCTCTTGCTTGATCAATCAAGTGTTACCGGCTATTCGAGAAAAGTGGCCAATTCAAGATTCAACCGAGCCTATATATATTCAACAAGATAATGCCAAGCCGCACAAATTTGAATTGGATGCTGAATTTCTTGACGCTGCGAGGAAGGATGGGGTTGACATCCGGTTGTTGTTTCAACCTCCTCAAAGTCCGGACTTGAATGTTTTAGATCTCGGGTATTTTAGAGCAATTCAATCATTGCAACATCAAGAAGCCCCCAAAAATATTGATGAACTTGTTTGTGCGGTCGAGAAATCCTTTGAAAATTTGGCATCCGAAAGTCTCGATAATGTCTTTTTATTATTGCAAGCTTGTATGATGGAGGTTATGAAAGTTTACGGGGGGAACGATTACAAGTTGCCACATTTGGGAAAACAAAATTTGATGAGAAATGATAATCTTCCTCTATATCTTGAGTGTGAACGTGATGTTGTTGAAGGAGCATTGGCACATCTCCAACAATGAGGTGAGTCTTTTTTCATTTTGAATAGTTTTGGCAATTCACGAACTCTTGCTTAGATTTAGAGAATTGTTTGCAAAATAAAATCTTTGCAATGTTTGGCTTCTGCAGGTCAGTTGCTCAACAAATATCTTGGGGCTCAAGTTGGCATCTTCTCCTGTTAAAATGAGCATCCCTGAAGACATTTTGTTAGGTGGTTGGGCTCTATAATTTTTTTGTGCTTTAGGAGTGCCGTAGAATCAGTCTTAATCTATGCTCTTGTAATGCTTTGGAGCTCCCTTTTGTATAGTGTAATTATGTGTCTTAATCTATGTTTTTGTTAGTGCCTTGGAACTCCTTTTTGTATACTGTAATTATGTGTGAAAGGTGGTAATGAAAGCCTTCTTGAGAACTTCTGTTATACAATTTTTCCTTTTTTTGCAACCTTTGATCCAACACCCAATCAAAGACAATTTTTCTTTAGTTTTTTTTTTCTTGCTAAAGTCTGTCGTTTCTCTATAATCTATGTTTTCAAAATAGAGTGCAGTTACAAAGTGAATTTTTTTAGTGAATTTCATGATTTTTTGATTTTTTTTTTCTAGCCCTTTTAAAGTTATCCAGTAATTTTAATTTAGAGAAATCAATAATTAAATTTGAAGAACAAGGGCAAAATGGGAAAATTGAAACTTTTTTTGGGTTGACTTGTCAAACTGGACATTTATTTTGGAACATCCAAAAATGGAAAGATGGACACTTAATTTGGAACGGAGGGAGTATATTATATTGATCAATTTTAAAATTGTTAGATCAATCACTTAAACTCTTAGTGGAATGACTCTGACTACAATCGATAATTGTGATTAATCGTCAATTGGGCACTACCCAATGTCAATTGCAACTATTAATCGTTACAATATCACGTTAATCAACTGCAAAAATAAATTTAATTTCTTGTTTTGCATTTAAATCTAATTGAATAATATAATTGTATTAAATACTTTATTTTAATGTAATTTAGAGATTATTGTTATTATTATACAATTATTATTTTTTATTTCAAAAAATTGTTCTAAGAAATATACCTACTCAAATTAAAAAATTTAACAAAACCTTTTTTACCTCATTTTTTTAATGTTGCCCACTACAAAAAGCTTAGCTAAAAGACAAAATTTGGACTGTAAAAGGTAAAAAGTGGTGTGGTATTATAACACCCCAAAAAGTGAGAATTTTCCCGCTCAGAATGGTGACTTGCTACCGGATTGTCCAGTCGCCTTATTTTGTGGTAAATATTCTCTTATTGCGTGGTAAATATTGCCTTAGTTTGTGGTAATATTTAACCTATTTGGTGGTATATATGTCCAGTATTCATGGTAAGTAAAGTGCGAGTTTTTTGGCGGGAAAACCGCAAAACCACCTCGTTTTTTTTGTCAAAACCACTTACTTTTTGGGATCTAATGATTGAGATTCGCTTATAGGAGATTTAATGGTAAAAAATTCAAAAATGATTGTGCCACAACCCCACTCACATGGGGTGTGGGTCCCACATGGGCCCCACGTGCGGGCCCCACACCCCATGTAAGTGGGATTGTGGTTGATTGTGGCACAAAATTTATGTCACTATCATTATTCCGAAATTAGTGACATTGGGGCACCATAGAAAGATTCTTGGCTAGGTGTCATGATCGATGTGGTAGTTTGCTGACTGGCTGCGTTCAGTCGATTGGATTAGGCCTAAAGAATAAGGGTGAGTCTATTCGCAGCCCATTTTCCCTAAATACAACCCATCCAAAATAAATACCAAAACCTTCCTTGTGAAAAGACCATTTAGCCCCTCAAATTACTTCATACCAACCCACCCCACTTTCTCCCAATTGCTACATACCAACCCACAGTTCTTCTTCCTATCTTCTTCTTCCTTCACTTCTTCCATCCCAGTGAAAAAATCCATCCTCCTCCTCTAGCCATTAACCCCATCTCTCCTCATCTCCCCTGCCCCTCATCTCTCCTCTCTCTTAATGGAGAACCATGTTGAATCAATGGAGGGATCTTCTCCCTCACTAGATTTGGGAGAAGAGCTCCAAAGAGTATTGGAGCAATTTCCAACTCCAAATCCACCAATGGATGCACAAATACAGACCACGGAGGAGTTAGAGGAAAACATAGAGGTGGAGAGCGAGCCTAGTATCCCGGAGATGAAGATTTTCGACCAAAAGACGACCCAAGAGGTAACCCATTGGTTTTTCGATTTGTCAGTCGATGTTCGTTCGAAACGGTACACAGTCCCGAAAATGTCACTACATTTCGGTAGTTAATTCCCGAAAGTGTTACAATTTTTTGATAAATTTATGTCCGAAATAATTTACAATTTCCGGTAGTTATGTACCGAATATTAGACCTAATTTCGGGATTTTAAATCTGAAGTGTAAACACTAATATGAAACGAAGTTGTCATTTCGGTTTTTAATTACCGAAATTGTTGTAGTTTTTTGACAATTTATGTCCGACATTGTTGGTACAATTCGGTAGTTATGTACCGAAAATATACCAAATTTTGGGAGTTTAAATCCGAAGTTCAAGAACTAATGTCAACACTAATGTTGTTATGCTCTTGTCTTTTTTTAGGGTGATGCTTCCACACATGGTAGTCGCACAACAGGGTCATTAGGTGCATTAGGTGTTCATGACTATACGGAGCACTTCACAACACAACAGGTTAGTAATTTGGATAAAGTTATTTACTTTAAACACATTCTATTCCATACGGGCTATTTAGGGTAAAATTTTCTTGAATTATGTGTTCGTAGGTGTTTCCAAATGAACAAGAGTTGAAAGACTGGATTTTTTCGACGGGTTTGAAGCATGGATTTGTCATTATCGTTAAGTCTTCTGAAACAATGACAAAGAATAGGCGACCACGGATAAGATTTCAATGCGAATGGAGTGGTAAGTTCAGACCGTTTATACCAAAAAACTCAATTCCAGAAGATAAGACAAGAAAGCGTAACACAGGGACCAAAAAATGTGAATGCCCATTCCAATTGTGGTGTGTTAAGGCATACAATGGTTGGTGTGTCAAAGTCTACAACGGTAACCACAACCATCCTCCTGCAAGTCAATTTGAGGGGCACGCATACCCCGGGAGGTTGAAAAAAGAAGAAATGCAGATGGTCGTGGAGGCCTCAAAGACGCTTGTAAAACCGAGGGACATTTTAATGACAATCAAGAATCGGGATCCTTCCAACTGCACGACAATTAAAACTATATATAATGCACGGACAAAGTACCGGGTGAAGGAACAAGCGGGTAGATCTCAAATGCAACATCTAATGCGGCAGTTACGGGAACATAACTATGTTGAGTGGCATCGTGCTTGTGAGGTGACGGGTGATGTGACTGAATTATTTTGGTCTCATCCAATTGCCGGTGACATGTTACGTGTTTTCCCTAAGGTGTTGATGATGGACTGCACGTACAAAACAAACAGGTACAGGTTTCCTTTGCTACAGATTGTTGGTGTCACATCGACGGAGATGACGTACTCTGTGGCATTCGTTTTCATGCAGTCGGAGAAGGAAGATAACTACATCTGGGCGTTGGAAAAGTTGAAGGGTATGATGGATCCCGAGTCCCTTCCAGAGGTAATAGTCACAGACAGGGAGTTATCCCTCATGAATGCAATTGCAAAAGTTTTCCCTTGCGCTAAGAATATGTTATGTCGGTGGCATATTCAGAAGAATGTGTTGGCTAACTGTAAAAAACACATTGATGATGCACATTGGCAACAATTCCTGGCTACGTTCGCTGTGATTATGTACGCACCGACCATAGAAGTGTATGACGAGCGGGTTCGTGAACTAAAAAGGGATTTTATGATGTATCCAACGGTTCTCGAATACGTTGACAAGACATGGCTTGCTCCGCATAAGGAGAGGTTTGTTTGTGCTTGGACCGACTCCGTCATGCACCTAGGGAATTACACTACCAATAGGTATATGATTGTTTTTGCTATTTACTTCAAGTTTAAGCATATATGTCACACAAAATGACTAATTCCTTACCATTTCACATACAGGGCAGAGGGACATCATAATAACCTAAAGAAGTATCTTGCATCATCGCAATCCAACTTTCAAAGTGCATGGGAGAAGGCTCACGGCTTGGTTGAGGCAACCATTACTGCCATCAAGCGTTCATTCGAGAAGAGTCTATCAACTTTGCAGCATTCTTACAAGATTCGCATTTTCAACAACCTAGTGGGAGTGGTTTCACAGGATGCCATGCGATATATGGAAATGGAGTTGAAGAAGATAGCCTTTATCAACATGGAATGTACCACTCCGTGCGTGTGTCCTCTTCGACATACTCATGGTTTACCATGTGCTCATGAGATTGCGTCATTCAAGAACAAAGAAGAAGAACTGCCGCTATCTTTGATCCATGAACATTGGAAGAAACTCTCTTTCGATAAACCAAAAAAAGATCCTACAATTGCGGAGAGCATGAAGGCGAACTTTGATATTTTTATGGAGAGGTTTTCCACATACGACGAGGACCACCAACGCCATTTAATGAGGAAGATGACGAAGGTTATTTATCCACATTCCACTTCCCTCACGGAACCGAAAGTAAAGGCCAAGGTACGGGGTCGACCCAAAAGCAATAATGTAGCACAAAGCATCGCCATGTCCATGTTGAAGAATAAAACCACTAAGTCTGAAAATTCGACTCGTAGGGACCCCTCACTGTTTGAGTATGTTGAATCTAAATTGAAACCTAAGGTTGTGAAGCCAACACCGCACCGCAAGAAGTCTCAACTTCAACGCCCAATTCGCTATTCCAACCACATTATGCAATTGCCAGAAGGAATGAGGATGTACATTTCCAGAGTTAACGATGTAGAAGCGGATGGGAATTGTGGTTTCTGTGCAATTGCGGCCTTGGCTGGGTATGACGAGAACGACTGGAAAGCAATAAGACAAATCGCTGTACCAAGCTGCCTGTACAAGTACGCTAGACATCCAGTACCCCACCCGTATGTACCAACTTCGTCCAAGTTTGACAAAAGAGATAGGAGAGACACGTCAACCTTCCCCCCCGACTTGTCAATGAAAAGGGTGCATCCAAGCACGAATAGCAAGTAAGCACGTGCACAATAGTCAACCCTCTGCACACTGTCTGTCTTACTCACCGTCGTGAAATTCTTCTTCAACCAACTCAAAGCAACACTCTTCCCTCCATTAAGCGCTTTACGCGCATCCGTCTCAGAAACGCCAAGGCAGTCTTTGAGTAGAGTCACGGGATCCCTATACTCTTCCTCTGTGTGCACAGCCTTACCTATAACGGAAAGTCCAAGTAGCTGCTCTGTATCGTCAAGTGTCATCCCCATTTCTCCAAATTTAAAGTGAAATGTGTTCGTCTCTGGATGCCACCTCTCAACAAAAGCAGAAACCAAAACAGCATTGCAGTACGGGTATGTGAGGTCGCTGCACAAGGGCCCCAATCCAGAGTTGTTAATTTTTTGTTGCACCCTGCGGCTCTTGATTCTCCATTTACTCAAATGGCGAGAGTGAGAGTGTAATCTTAACGTGCCGCGCTCCTCGCTATTCCAAATTGCCGCTGCCACATGTGTATCAAAACTCTTTAACAAACCCCGGTCCAGTGGGCCCCCCCGAGGCACATCTTCTCCATTGCGTATACCGACCCCGCTAGACGCTGCCGCTAGATGAACCTCCTCTTCGGGTTGACCCTCTTCGAAATGCTCCTCAACCTCAACCTCCTCCTCAAATTGGCCCTCCTCGGCCTGCTCCTCAATGCTTGCGCCCTTGGATTGTTTTCCAAATGTATTTCCCCAAGCGTAGGGTTTAGGCCGGCGGTAGCATATTAACCGGAAGTCCGGGTCGAGTCCTCAGAGACCGAATGCGCAGCGCGTGTTCATTTGTTTCGCGAGTGAAGGTTTAGCCTTAAAGCGGCAAACTTGGCGTTTGGAGTTTGTGGGTGGAATTCACTTAACTTCGTGAATGACGCGGAATTCGAAAAGACTAAATAAAAGAAGGCTAAGTCAAAGGGGTCACAACACCCGTGCCTTAGGCCAATTCATTCTCCTCTAAAATAACCGGCTCGGGGACGTCGTTAAACAACCCCGAACGGAAGATTTGGTTTTTAAACTCATTCAACTAAAAATGGTGTTACTCAAAGAATAGGATTCTTGTGTCATTTATACAAACATTTTGATTGACATCGCCCGAAGCATCACACGTGCCAAGTGGTCAAGCCCTTGGCTACGTATGATCAACGGGATTAACAAATCCAAATTTTGATACATAAAATTAATCCTAACTCTTTGATTAACATGCAATGTTTGCATTAAGGCAAGGAGAGTGAATCAACCTAAGTCACGGGGTGCTACTCACCCCATGACCGAGCCTATGACGACTACTCAACCATAGCTACGGAAAACATGACCAAATTTATGAAGGAAATGAAGAACATGACATATAACTCTAGAAAGTGATTTTTAATGAAGATCCTAGGTTTGCCTAACACTTTATACTTAGAGAAATTAACAAACAATCACTAAGAACATGAGTTTTCAAAGGATTAAGCTAGAACATCAAGTAAACTAAATATTAGATGGAAAAGAAAATAAACTTGATTTCTAGCAAGATCTAAACAAGAGCTACAATATTAGTTAACATGAAAATAACATAAGACCAACACTTACATGAGTTAATCTAGAGAGAGAGAGAGCTTGAAAGTAACTCCCATGGAAGAGAGAAGGAAGAGCAAAAAAAAAACAACTAAAACTAACGTGTAAGGAAAAATGGCTGAGAAGAAGAGAGGAGAGGGTATTTATTCCTCTTATTTTCCTCTCTCTAACAAAGTCAATAAAGCTCTCACATTTTAAAAAAACTTGCCATAAATAGATGGTGCATAAAGTGCTTTAAATTTGCTGCCCGGAGGAGTCTGGATCGATCCAGCATCACCTTGGATCGATCCAAGTGTGTCTGTTGCTGTTTTGACCAAGGCTGGATCGATCCACACAGAACCTGGATCGATCCAGATGTTGCAACCTGGGATTTTGAAGTAGTGGATCGATCCACTTCAGACCTGGATCGATCCAGATATTGATTGTTGATGTTTTGCTGGAGTGGATCGATCCGTAACACTTCTGGATCGATCCAGATAAGGCTGTTGAGACTTGAGAGGACTTGGATCGATCCTCATCACCCCTAGATCGATCCAGATTAACCTGTTGGTTTCTTGCACATATATGGATCGATCCAGCTCCTTCATGGATCGATCCAAGTTGGATCTTGAGTGTGCCTTGACCTCCCTTTGTCACTCCCTTGGCCGTTCGTGCTTCCGGAGCTCCTCTAATGCATGTAAATGAGTCGTGCGACCCTCGGGGTAGGTGTACCCTGGTGACTTGAATGCTCGTTCTCTCCTGGACGTTCTCGGGAGCTTTGCATGTATGTGAACCGCTTTCGATGCATCGTTCCCACTCCGTGACTCTTTGCATCCCCGGGCCTTTAGGCAAATCGTCGTTTCATGGCCTTTGGGGCCCGGTGACGGCGTGCCATGGGGCACGTGGCCCACATAAATGTGGCACGTTTCTCCATGCCCTCAAAGTGCGCTTATTCTGCGCGTTTAACCTGTAACTTCACCAAAAACACACTACGCGCATATCAACCATTTCAAGCGCGAAATCGCGTGCATGTGTGAGTTAAATGAACGAGATAAGCCCCGATATATACAATATTGGGGGCTTATCACACCCCCCAACTTGGACTTTGCTAGTCCCTAGCAAATTAAACTAAACCAACTAATTAAACAAAGTAAAACTTCCCGGGTACCCAATACGGTAACTATGCTCAATCTACGGAGTCTAGGCTAAGTATCGGTCATCCGGATCATTCAACCAAAAGCAACTCACGCATACACATGCCATGCATAATTATGAAATTTCTAGGCCACACAAATAGGCAAGTGTTATGCACTCAAAAGAGTTTTAATTCCAATAGGGTTTAGACAGCAATTGTGTCTCAAAAAATCCAATCACACACACAGAAAAATCAAGACATCCCACAATGAGCGCTTAGCATGATATGCGATAACGAAGCAAAAGATTACCGCAAGCTAAACAAAAAATGCGCTTAAAAACAAAAGAGCTAATTATCGACGGGAATAATCCAAGCGTAAGCATGAAATATTGCTAAGCGTGCACCTATCGGAGTTAATCACGTACTAAGAAATGAATTTAAACATTGAAAGCTTATAACGACCTTGGTTAGCAAAAGGAGGGACTACAAAAATGTGGCGGCCATATACTAGCTCGGGTCATCTACCCCTTGGCCGCCACCGACCCTCAACTACACCATCATGTGCCAAGTTTCGGCAACAAAATATGCATTTACAACTAACTTAACAACTAAAGTTCAAAAGAGTTCGATGTGACACTACCTAAACCAAAAACAAAAGTGTCGACTCCACCGACTCACTAGCAAAAACTACTATATACTACTGCTTCTATTTACCACCATTGTTGTCACCATCTACCACCATTGTTGTCACCATCTACCACCAATTACTCCTCATCGGAGTCGTCCTCTTCTTCCTCCTCATCGTCACTGTCTTCCACCACCAACTCCGGTGGTAACTCATAGCGTTTCCCACTCAGACCCTCAAGAACCTCTTTATGCCATTCCTTATAGTGTTCCTCCGCTTTCTCTTTCTTCTCCCTCCTTTCCAATTTCTTGAACGTGGCAGCCGTTAGCTTGAAAAGCTTCTTATACCACACTATGGGCTTTGCGCTTTACGGAGGAGGTACAAGCAACTTGGACTTTGCCTTTGGGATCGGCGGAGGCACCGCGGACGACGAAGCACCAGGGGTTGAACTAGGAACGGCCTTTGGAGCCTTGACAACCTTTTCCTTGGATTGTGCCTTGCTCCTCTTCAAAGTTGTTGAGTCAATAACTCCCCCGTCACATGGTTCCAACTTCGAATACCCCGGCCCTTTCACTCCATGAGCATGGCAAATCTTTGTGATCAAGCAAGGGAACCATAGCAAGGTTGAGCCCGGTTGTGTGTCGAGGTAATCCACCATTTGAAGAAAAATGTAATGAGCCCAATCCACCTTTTCCTGCGAATCCACAAATACCCCCAACAACTCGGCCGACTTGTCACTTGGTTTGGTTTCTTTCCCCTTTGGATAGAGGTTTGCATGGATGGCTCAGTTGAGGATCCGAATTTCATCTTTGAAACGGCTTGGGATGATTGGCTTCATTCCTTTTTGTGGGTCCTCGAAAAGTGTATCCCTGAGCCCACCCTCATCAAGTTCAAATCCCTCCGGATAGCTAACGGTTGATGGGTCGGGCCGTTTGTACTTCAATTGCTTGGCGATACGGTCGGGGGTCACTTTGACCACTTTGTTCGCCATCTTTGCCATGAGTTTCACCGGCTTTTCACTCTTTCCTTCCCCTTCCTTCTCAACTTCCACGTTCATATAGAACTCTCTAACGCACTTGAGATTGTACCCCGGGACCGGATCGAACCATTGGTGTAAACCCTCTTGACGAATCTCCGGCACCCCGTATTTTTCTCCCAATTCCTGCGCATTTACCTGCCTCTCACACTTTACTTTCTTTGTTTTGCATGCGGCCAACCATTTCTCTCTTTTATCATTCACCACTTCGTCATGTGTTCTTTTAAGTGGCTTTTTGGCCCCTTCTCGGGTGGGATCATACTCCTCACCACCCGAGTCACTATCTGAATTCTGACGGCGTCGCTTGGTCAGTTTGGTGGATGGTTTACCTTGGCCCTTCTTCCTTGCCATTTCAGACAAGTCAATTCAAACCAACCCTCAATTCAAATCCATGTATTTCAATCCTCCGATCAACAACCAACCAACCCCCTTACTTCAATTCAATTCAGACAGTCAACACAACAATGCAGCTCAAAATGGTAGTTCAACAACAGAAATTAAGCCCAGATTTTCAACCCAATAGAACAATCAAACAGTAGCAACAAGTCCCCAAATTCCATCCAACAGCAGAGCACATAAGTAAACCCAGAAGTTCACAACAAAATTCATGGTGTGCACAGTGCTAATCAACCCAAGCAACAGAATTCGACCCAGATTTCATAACTCCACAGATTTTCTAGTGCTAGAGTACCACAGTTTCACGAGGTAGAGGGATAGCCACACTTTACCTTGCTAGTTGATGAGTAACTCGAAGAAAAAAAATAGAAATTGACCGAGACCCTTTGAAGTTCGCGTAGCCCACGGTGTAGAGATGGATTTCGGTAGTTTGGAGGTCGGTTTAGGGTCGTGGTGGTGATGGTGATTCACGGTGATGATGGAGGTTTAGGGGTTAGGGTTTTCGGTGGTGGTGATGGAGAAACCGAGAGAGAGAGAGAGAGGGTACGGTGGTATGAGAATGGTGGTGGCTATGGAGATTTGGAGTAGAGGAAGAAGAAGAAGTTAGAGAGAGAGAGAGGGAGAGAGGTGTTGATCGATCAGGAGTAAAGAAAGAGAAGAGTGGGTTTGTTTACACTTGAACCGACTGGGGTGTTTAAATTTGGACCCTAAAGCAAAGTTGGATCGATCCAACATTTATTCCGGATCGATCCGGACTCCTCTGTTGCTGGTTTGTTCTCCCATGGATCGATCCACCCAATATCCGGATCGATCCAAATCCAATTGTTGCCCCACCACACAAGCTGGATCGATCCACACTCAACCCGGATCGATCCAGAATCCACTGATGGCCAAATTTTAAACTATGGATCGATCCATAGTCATCCTGGATCGATCCGGATGCCTCTGGACTTGTTCCCTTGAACTTTTTGCATTGTGATTCCACTTCCATGCTTCATATTCAATTCAACACATATAGAAATTATCCGATACGGCAAGTAACGCTACGAATTCAATCCCCTCTTGAGATGTATCGCCCATCTCCAATTCCCACCTATCCTCCAAACATCCGGTCTCGCTTTTTTACCGTTGGATATTTTTACTTTTCAATTGGCATGCCCCTTATCTCACCTCCTAATTCCCTCCAAACAACCGGTTTCTCAAGGCTTAAGAATTGACAGAAACGGACTTGGTACGAAAATTAGGTACAATGGGACTCATATGTGGTTTGATTAATCAAAGAAAATGCTTGTATCATTTCCTAAGCACGCTAAAAACTCCGACACGAATGCACAAGTGACAATAACTAGCTTAACTCAAATCAAAAATCATATACACCAAGGAATTGAAAACAAGAAATATGGGATGCTTGGAAGAATGAATCTCTACTCTAAGTGATTGCACATTACTCAACTACGCATGCGGCCTAACATGTTCATCAGATTGCATGTATATGTGCATGCGCAAGTTAAACTCCCAATCAAAATCACCGAAATACGATACTATAGCCATTATAGAACGATTGAGCATATCTAGCGTATCCCAGTATAAGATTGTACTAAACGGGAAGTTTTATTTCAAAAATTTTGATTGAAATTTGAAAAACATAACCGGAATATGTACACTACACTATTCCCTCCCCCCAACTTAAAATTTGCAGTGTCCTCAATGCAAGAGAACGAAAGTAAAGAGAGATAGGGAACAAAAAATGTACCGACGGGGAGGCATGTCAACCTCCAAGACCTCGACCAAGTGTGAGGAATTTTTCTATCACTTACTCCGTTCGTCATCGTCAATGCTTCCAAGGCTTCCTCCTTCGGCCCCACTCCAGGACCACAGCTAGTCATACAGGACCATCATCAACGACTTTATAGGCCTTACAACCGCGACATTTCATCGCACCCATGCTTAGAGCTCCTGAATGCCGCACTCGCCGCCAAATTAGGCCCAAACTACCAAGGCTGGTACGGTAGCATGGTCACCCTGCAAAAAAGACTTAATTGCCGACTACCTACTAAGAGAAGCAATATGAGAACCGCCCGGCCCGTGTTATCCGGGCTCCACAGAGAACAATATATACAATATGTACGATGAAAAAGGAAAAGCCACCATGATCTTCACGCGATCGCATGGGTACTACTTTTCTTCCCAAACTCGAGACTGTGGCTAGGCCATACGTAGCTCAAGCTCGGGTGGCTATACCGGACCGTCTAAACACCGTTCGAGCACGGCAAACACTAGAGCTATCTCAAACTCCACGGATTTTGCTTCTCCTAGAAATTTGTTACATCAGAACCCGGAGCAAGTCGCACACAATACCCCGTCAAACAATAAAGTCCAACGTCCCCAACGAAGTCCGCACAAGGCGGACACAAGATAGAGCCTGTCGCCGTGCCATAAGCATGGGAATATTCAAGCGCCCCCACCCATTCACGGAAACTCACTCTCTGCCAGGGGCTGATCTAAAGAGCGCGGGCGTTTAGTTGCGAATTACTCCTAAGAAAAGCCTTTTATAAACACAAGCCCTATGTCACTGACACATTCGTGTTATCTTATCCTCGCGTGTGGGGTCTCCAAGATTTTATTAAAAAGAATAAAGAATGGCCCTTCTAACCAGAGCTGGGCACACGCGCATTGTTGTCTAGCCGGCGTGCAAGCTAGTCCCAAGTCAATGATGGGAAACCCAATGCAAGAGGGAGCAAAGGGCCGGGCCCTCCAAACAATGAAGTTCAGAGGTACGCGTTAGCTCCCCGTGCAAAGTGAAGTCACAAAGACTCCACGGGCAAATCACACACAAGAAATTTAAACCGGAGGGTCGTCCTCATAGACCGGATCGACCAACCTTTCTACCTCCTCCTCTCCATTAAAATTTTCCAAAAATGGCTTTAAACGTTGACCGTTCACCTTGAAAATATTACCATCTTTTGGATTGTAAACATCTATCGCCCCATGAGGATACACTTGATGCACAAAATAAGGCCCAACCCACCGCGAACGCAATTTTCCGGGAAAAAGATGGAGTCTAGAGTTATACAAAAGCACCTTTTGGTTCACATGAAAATCCTTCCTTAGAATGTTTTTATCGTGAAATTCCTTGACTTTAGCCTTGTAAATGGCCGTGCTCTCATATGCATCTCTCCGAATCTCCTCAAGCTCATTGATTTGGAGCTTCCTATGCGTACCGGCCTCGGGCATGCGATAATTCAAAGATTTAATGGCCCAATAGGCCTTGTGCTCAAGCTCAACCGGCAAGTGACATGCCTTCCCATAAACCAAGCGGTAAGGGGACATCCCCAACACCGTCTTATAAGCGGTTCTATAGGCCCACAAGGAATCGGTCAATCGAGTAGACCAATCCTTTCTATTAGGATTCACCGTTTTCTCAAGAATGTGCTTAATTTCCCTATTAGCAAGTTCGGCTTGACCATTGGTTTGCGGATGATAGGCCGTAGAGACCTTATGAGTAATACCGTACTTACGCATTAAAGTTTCAAAGGGCCTATTACAAAAATGGGTCCCTTGATCACTGATGATCGCTCGCGGAGTACCAAACCTAGCCAAAACATGCTCTTTTAAGAACTCAATGACCACCTTGTGGTCATTCGTACGAGTGGGGAACGCTTCAACCCACTTGGACACGTAGTCCACCGCAAGAAGGATATAGAGATACCCGAAAGACATTGGAAACGGCCCCATGAAATCGATGCCCCAACAATCGAAGACTTCAATAACTATGACATTGGTTAAGGGCATCATGTTCCGCCTAGTCACTCCCCCCAATTGTTGACACCTCTCACAAGTTTTACAAAATTCGAAAGCATCTTTAAACAGTGTCGGCCAATACAACCCACATTGAAGGATCTTTGCGGAGGTTTTCTTGGCGGAGAAGTGTCCTCCGCATGCCTCGGTGTAGCAAAAGGAAAGGACGGAACGGTGATCCACATCCGGCACACATCGCCGGATGATTTGATCCGGACAATACTTGAAGAGATAAGGATCATCAAAGAAAAATCTTTTCACCTCAAACAAGAACCGCCGCCTCTCTTGCGGAGTCCAAACGGTAGGAAGTTGGCCCGTGGCTAAGTAATTCACAATGTCCGCGAACCACGGGCAAGATGAGACACCAAACAATTGCTCATCCGGAAATGAGTCAACGATAGGAATATTCGAGGAACGATCCTCAAATTCGAGACGAGACAAATGATCCGCGACCACATTTTTAACTCCCTTTTTATCCTTGATTATTAAGTTGAACTCTTGAAGCAAAAGGACCCACCTAATTAACCGCGCCTTAGCATCTTGCTTAGTCATTAGATATTTTAATGCGGCGTGGTCCGTGAAGACCACAATAGGAGACCCTATCAAGTATGACCGGAACTTGTCAAGAGCAAAGACAACCGCGAGCAACTCTTTCTCCGTGGTGGAGTAGTTCAATTGAGCATCATTAAGAGTTTTGCTCGCGTACGAAATGACACATGACTCTTTCCCTCTTCTTTGGCCCAAGACGGCGCCAATCGCGTAATCACTCGCGTCACACATTAACTCAAACGGAAGGTCCCAATCGGGAGCTCGCACTATCGGTGGAGTGGTGAGACTAGACTTCAACTTAGAGAACGCCTCCTCACACGCGGGGTGTCCAAATGAATGGCGCGTCTTTCGAGAGGAGGTGACACAACGGACGCGAAATGGCACTGAAATCCTTGATGAAACGGCGGTAGAAACCCGCGTGCCCAAGAAAAGACCGAATGTCTTTCACACACTTAGGGGTAGGGAGGTTTGCAATTAAGTCAATTTTGGCCTTGTCAACCTCTATCCCCTTCGACGACACAATGTGCCCCAAGACAATCCCGTTTGGTCACCATAAAGTGACATTTCTCCCAATTGAGAATAAGGTGTTTCTCCTCAGACCGCTCCAACACACGCTCTAGGTTCTCTAGACATGACTCAAACGAGTCCCCGAATACCGAGAAGTCATCCATGAAGACTTCAACGATCTTCTCCACCATGTCACTAAAAATGCCCATCATGCACCTTGAAAAGGTTCCGGGCGCGTTACACAAGCCAAAGGGCATGCGCTTATAAGCGAAAGTGCCAAAGGGACACGTGAAGGTGGTCTTCTCTTGATCCCCAAGAGCAACCTCGATTTGGTTATACCCGGAGTACCCGTCGAGAAAGCAATAAAAAGCATGACCGGCTACCCTCTCCAAGATTTGATCTATGAATGGGAGAGGGAAGTGGTCCTTACGCGTGCTCGCATTCAACTTCCGATAATCAATACACACTCTCCATCCGGTGGTCACCCTTTGAGGTACCAATTCATCATTGGAATTTTTTACCACCGTGATGCCGGACTTCTTAGGCACAACTTGGATAGGGCTCACCCACTTACTATCGGCGATAGGGTAGATGATCCCAACATCCAATAACTTTAAGACCTCCGCCCGAACCACGTCTTTCATGATAGGGTTCAACCGACGTTGTGGTTGGCGAGACGGCTTCACATCCTCTTCAAGATAGATGTGGTGTGTGCAAACCGAGGGATCTATCCCGTGAATATCGGCAATGGACCAACCGATGGCCTTAGTGTGCCGCTTCAACACCGCTAACAAATCAGACTCTTGGTGTGCCTCTAGGGAAGAGGAAATCACCACGGGAAAGGTCTCACTGACACCAAGGAAGGCGTACTTCAAAGTGTCCGGGAGGGTTTTCAACTCAAGCTTGGGTGGTTGGACACTAGAAGGAAGAGTTTTGCTCTCGAGGGGAGGCAAATCTTCGAACTTAGGATACCATGTGTCCGTACCACAAACATCCTCCACTTCTAACAACGAGTACAAGTACTCAACCTCCGGTGAATCTAAGAAAGACGCCTCCTCGGCGGTTAGACAAACCTCAAGCGGATCCTTATAAAGAATAGTGTCTACGTGCTCTTGGACCAAAGTGTCTATTAAACTCACCTCATGAACATCATCATCGTCTCCCATTTGAGACCCAATGTTAAACACATTCACCGACATTTTCATGTTCCCGAACGTCATGTTCAATAACCCATTACGATAATTAATGATCGCATCAGAAGTCGCCAAGAAGGGGCGTCCGAGAATGATGGGCGTTTGTGCTTGTGAAGCATCGACGACGGGACAAGTATCAAGAACTACGAAGTCCACAGGGTAGACAAAGTTGTCCACTTGGACTAAGACATCCTCCACTAAACCCTTAGGAATGCGGATACTACGATCCGCCAATTGAAGCGTCACTCTCGTGGGTTTCATCTCTCCTAAGCCCAATTGCTCATACACTGAAAACGGAAGTAAATTCACACTCGCACCCAAATCAAGCAATGCTCTCTCAACTCTCTTACCCCCTATGACAATGGAAATAGTAAGACAACCGGGGTCTTTGTACTTAGGAGCTATGTTATTTTGGATGATGGAACTTACTTGCTCAGTGAGAAAAACTTTCATTTGGACATTCAACTTGCGTTTAACAGTGCATAAGTCCTTAAGAAATTTGGCATATTTGGGTATGGTTCTAATAGCATCCAAAAGAGGGATGTTGATTTTAACTTGTTGTAGAACCTCATACACCTCGGTGTCTGACGAAGGCTTGGCCGGCACTTTCAACCTTTGGGGGTAAGGTGCCGGAAACGGACAAACGGGAGGCTCTTGCTCCACGACCTTTGGTGGCACAACCGGACCACTAGAAGAAGGTTGCTCAACAACAACCGGAATGGACGGGACCACGGGAGGAGTAGGTTTCGGAGGGATAGTCTTATCAATCTCCTTACCACTTCTCAAGACAGAAATCGACTTGGCGTGCTCAAGATTATTCGGGTCTTGGCCCGACGTGGTGCTAGCCAAATGGACACCTTGGGGATTTGCTTGTGGTTGAGATGGGAACCTTCCCTTCTCCTGTTGAAGCTGTCCCACGGACGTGGTCAACTTAGTCACTTGACTTTGGATCTCTCTCAATGAATGAGCATTTTGCTCATTGGTGACCGTTTGACTTTGGATAAAGAATTGCATGATTTCTTCCAATGAGCGCTTTTGAGGTGGTGTTTGATAGAAATTAGACCCATGGTATTGTTGATTTGGAGGGTTTCGGGCTTGACCTTGGCTTTGATTTTGACCTTGGGGTGGTCGATAGCCTTGGTTGTAGCCCGGGGGTGGCCTTTGAGCTTGCCCTTGATTTGCCCCCCCCCCCCCAACCGAAATTAGGATGGTCCTTGGTTCCGGGGTTATAGGTGTTTGAAAAAGGGTCGTACCGTTGACCAACGACGTTGACCTCCACTTGTTCCGCTACCCCACCCTGAAGAATTTCCTTCAAACCCGGAAGAGTCGGGCACTCATCGGTTGAATGCCCTTGGGTCACGCAAAGCACACATTCCTTCACACTCTTTATTTCCAAATTTTCCAACTTTTTAGTGATTTGGGAAAGCTTAAAGTTAAGATCATCTTGTTCTTTTAGCACATACTTCCCTCTCTCACCCGAACCTTGGTTCGCACTCGCACTCGCCGGTTGATAGGTCTTGTCCGAGGGATCAGTATAATCCCACGACTGGTTGTTCTCGGCGAGTTGATCCAGATAATCATAACACTGCTGAGGACTCCAATTTAAAAATTCACCATTACACATGGTGTCAATGAATTGCCGAGTCCCTTGCGAAATGCCCTCGTAGAAAAATTGCATCTTGTACTTTACCGAAAAACCATGATGTGGGACAACAGCCAAAAGATTTTTAAATCTCTCCCATAGAGAGAAAAATGGTTCATTTGGTTTTTCGGCAAAGTTGGAGACACGCTTTTTCATCTCAACCGTTTTATGCACCGGATAGTACTTTTTAAGAAATTCATCATGCATTTCTTCCCATGATGTGATGGAAAGCGGTTTTAGAGTTGAAAGCCATGTTCGGGCTTGATCCTTAAGAGAAAACGGGAATAATTTCATGCGCGCGGACTCAAGTTCAGCCTGGACCGTGACAAGTGTGTTCACCAGATCCAAAAAGTCCCTCACGTGATCGTAAGGGCATTGGGACTTCATCCCATAAAAAGCTGGCAACATGGAAATCGTGTTGGGCTTAATAGTGTAAAAACATGATTGGCAGTGGGTCTGGGATGAACTATGGGTGATGGTGGTACATGGCGCGTGGGGTTAAGATGTTGTCGCATGGACTGCTCTTGCGGTGGTGGTTCACGCTCATCCATATCGGCGAATGGATTAACAAACTCAATACCTTTCCGGTGAGGATCTCTCACGTAATATTGCATACACCAAATAGCAGACTGGAGGGGTTATACCACCGCCTCACCACAAACAGTTCCGAGGGGCTATTCCGCCGCCTCGATATATATAGCAAAAATTTAAAAACTAATATACTTCCTCGAGCTTCGTTAAACCTCAATTTAAACAATCAACTGTTTGGTTAGAGGTATCTGCTCTTAGAACTATACTAGTGGAACAAAAGTAAATTAAACGATATGTACTAATGAAACGGGATACTTACAGTGGCGTGGCGCGAGGCAAACTCACGCGGAGCGGACCATTGGGTCCCCGGCAACGGCGCCTCAATGCTTGCGCCCTTGGATTGTTTTCCAAATGTATTTCCCCAAGCGTAGGGTTTAGGCCGGCGGTAGCATATTAACCGGAAGTCCGGGTCGAGTCCTCAGAGACCGAATGCGCAGCGCGTGTTCATTTGTTTCGCGAGTGAAGGTTTAGCCTTAAAGCGGCAAACTTGGCGTTTGGAGTTTGTGGGTGGAATTCACTTAACTTCGTGAATGACGCGGAATTCGAAAAGACTAAATAAAAGAAGGCTAAGTCAAGGGGTCACAACACCCGTGCCTTAGGCCAATTCATTCTCCTCTAAAATAACCGGCTCGGGGACGTCGTTAAACAACCCCGAACGGAAGATTTGGTTTTTAAACTCATTCAACTAAAAATGGTGTTACTCAAAGAATAGGATTCTTGTGTCATTTATACAAACATTTTGATTGACATCGCCCGAAGCATCACACGTGCCAAGTGGTCAAGCCCTTGGCTACGTGTGATCAACGGGATTAACAAATCCAAATTTTGATACATAAAATTAATCCTAACTCTTTGATTAACATGCAATGTTTGCATTAAGGCAAGGAGAGTGAATCAACCTAAGTCACGGGGTGCTACTCACCCCATGACCGAGCCTATGACGACTACTCAACCATAGCTACGGAAAACATGACCAAATTTATGAAGGAAATGAAGAACATGACATATAACTCTAGAAAGTGATTTTTAATGAAGATCCTAGGTTTGCCTAACACTTTATACTTAGAGAAATTAACAAACAATCACTAAGAACATGAGTTTTCAAAGGATTAAGCTAGAACATCAAGTAA
Source organism: Vaccinium myrtillus (assembly GCA_016920895.1). Taxonomy (NCBI): domain Eukaryota; kingdom Viridiplantae; phylum Streptophyta; class Magnoliopsida; order Ericales; family Ericaceae; genus Vaccinium; species Vaccinium myrtillus. Next base: position 16,957,562 of record CM029276.1, read on the forward strand.
ACTAAATATTAGATGGAAAAGAAAATAAACTTGATTTCTAGCAAGATCTAAACAAGAGCTACAATATTAGTTAACATGAAAATAACATAAGACCAACACTTACATGAGTTAATCTAGAGAGAGAGAGCTTGAAAGTAACTCCCATGGAAGAGAGAAGGAAGAGCAAAAAAAAAACAACTAAAACTAACATGTAAGGAAAAATGGCTGAGAAGAAGAGAGGAGAGGGTATTTATTCCTCTTATTTTCCTCTCTCTAACAAAGTCAATAAAGCTCTCACATTTTACAAAAACTTGCCATAAATAGATGGTGCATAAAGTGCTTTAAATTTGCTGCCCGGAGGAGTCTGGATCGATCCAGCATCACCTTGGATCGATCCAAGTGTGTCTGTTGCTGTTTTAACCAAGGCTGGATCGATCCACACAGAACCTGGATCGATCCAGATGTTGCAACCTGGGATTTTGAAGCAGTGGATCGATCCACTTCAGACCTGGATCGATCCAGATATTGATTGCTGATGTTTTGCTGGAGTGGATCGATCCGTAACACTTCTGGATCGATCCAGATAAAGCTGTTGAGACTTGAGAGGACTTGGATCGATCCTCATCACCCCTAGATCGATCCAGATTAACCTGTTGGTTTCTTGCACATATATGGATCGATCCAGCTCCTTCATGGATCGATCCAAGTTGGATCTTGAGTGTGCCTTGACCTCCCTTTGTCACTCCCTTGGCCGTTCGTGCTTCCGGAGCTCCTCTAATGCATGTAAATGAGTCGTGCGACCCTCGGGGTAGGTGTACCCTGGTGACTTGAATGCTCGTTCTCTCCTGGACGTTCTCGGGAGCTTTGCATGTATGTGAACCGCTTTCGATGCATCGTTCCCACTCCGTGACTCTTTGCATCCCCGGGCCTTTAGGCAAATCGTCGTTTCATGGCCTTTGGGGCCCGGTGACGGCGTGCCATGGGGCACGTGGCCCACATAAACGTGGCACGTTTCTCCATGCCCTCAAAGTGCGCTTATTCTGCGCGTTTAACCTGTAACTTCACCAAAAACACACTACGCGCATATCAACCATTTCAAGCGCGAAATCGCGTGCATGTGTGAGTTAAATGAACGAGATAAGCCCTGATATATACAATATTGGGTGCTTATCACACCCCCCAACTTGGACTTTGCTAGTCCCTAGCAAATTAAACTAAACCAATTAATTAAACAAAGTAAAACTTCCTGGGTACCCGATACGGTAACTATTCTCAATCTTTTCGTGCTTAACTTCCCGGGTACCCGATAGTTTGCTGCGTTCTGTCTATTGGATGAGGCCTAAAGATCATCCAATTCCCAGTACTTGAGGGATAATCAACAGACACGTGTCAACTTACCGCTCTAAAACCGCCTTCGTCCTCCACACTATCGCCACAAAAACCTAAAACTCGAATTGAACCGTTACAATCGCAGACGAAGGCTCCAGAGAAATCAGATTCGTTAACGAAAACATGCTGAGGCTCACCTCGAAGAAGCTCCTAGGGTTAGGGTTTGCGGAGGCCCAATCACCTGCATTTGCATCTGCGCTCCGCCTGCCGCGGTTCTACCATGAGAGGGTCGTGGACCACTACAACAACCCGCGCAACGTGGGGTCCTTCGACAAGAACGATCCGTCGGTAGGGACGGGGCTTGTCGGCGCGCCGGCGTGTGGGGATGTGATGAAGCTGCAGATCAAGATCGATGAGGAGACTGGGAAGATAACCGACGCTTGTTTCAAGACGTTCGGGTGTGGGTCCGCTATTGCTTCTTCATCCGTAGGTTAGTTTTTACGAACGAATCTGTGTTGTTGTTTCTGTTGGCTACGTTTGTGGGTTATGTGAATTTGTTGTTGGAGATGTTTGTTTGGGGGGAGTAATGAGGGAATTCTTATAGGATGACCAATTTCATCGAACTAATTATGGTTTGATTATCCGGTCAGTAAAATGAGACCGTAATGGTGAAGTTGGGGAAAATTAAAACACTCTCTCTTTAAAATCGTTGGGCTTTTGCAGTCTGGAACACAAGTCACAATCCCTGCTTTGCCCTATTACTCTCAATTCTCGCTCTCGCGTATCTTAGTGAGTTTAGGATGTTTACGGTGGAGGTTTTCATGAGCGTGCTCTTGCTCACAAATTATGCAGCATAGGTCCGAAATTAGTCGATTTACATTAAGGATCGTTGGTTGGGTACTTGGTAATTTTCTGAATTTAATGGAGAACGTAATCTATTTTATTCCCTTTGAATTTTCTGCTTGTCCCGCATTTTCGGAAGGTTTATAGTGTTGCTTGATTATCTATGGATGGTTTTTTGGTTGTTGCACATGGGCATCGCTATCAAATTCAAGGAATTTTGGATAGATGTATCACTGCTATTCCGGGAAGCTATGTAGTGGACGTAGGTCATGGGGTGTGCAACTCCGTCACAGTGGATCTGGATAGTTTGGTTGAAGCTTCTCAGGAGTTAAATGCACTGTTTATTATGGGCTGTAGGCTGTCCATAGAAGGTGTCCTCCATTGTCAGTAATCCGTACATTTTTCCCATTTGGTATTGATTTTACCTCAGGGAGTTCCAAGGTTGCATGTGGTTGCTTCTAAAAAGACATGCTACATTTTATTGCTTTTCCTAACATACCTCATTGAAGGGCATACTGCAGATAACGTGCCTACTGCCTTCTCTTTTTATAGTAAAATACTGCTATCAGACCGGCAATCCAGATATATTTGTAGCAATTATGATATGTTTGCATGGGATGATATTGAATTTATCTTGGCTGTTGATTGCAATAGTAGCTAACGTTATTTTTTTTTTCAAGCTGTGGTTTACTATCTGTCTGTCGCATGGTTTCCAAGTTCCAATGCAAAAACATTAACTGTTTGTTTCTCATTTTCAGCTACTGAATGGGTAAAGGGGAAGCAGATGGAAGAGGTCCTGACTATTAAGAACACGTAAGTGTCATTCCTCTCTATTTCACAAATGTACCTACCGGCCCACACAATGGCATCAACGTTTTTGTTCTTTTCATCATATATCCGAGTGGTTCCTGATCTTTGCTTGTTATGAGAGGCTACTTCTTAGTAGAATTTGTGTGCTTTCAATATGTGAAACCCCATTTAATGTTGCCAAGTTCTATGTAATTGTATGATGTTCTTCCGGCTCTATGTTGTGCTTTTGTTCTTCTGTCAAATTTATTTGTAATTGTTCCTTGATGAACTTTTAAGTTGTGGGATGGCTTAATGCTTTGACTTCATATCTTCAGTGGTAACTCGTATCGAACTCGTGATTTTATGGCTTTCCATGGTAGCGCCACTAAACTTCGCAGAATGCGTATTTAGATCTCTGCACCATAGTCTTTCTGCACCATATATATTTGGTACACAAGTCTTACAAACATTTGCTTTCCCACCACACAAGTGAACAAAAAAAAAAAAAAAAAAAAGAAGGAAAAAGATTAAACCAATGAGTTAAATTAACAGGCAGCAACAAAGTAAGCATAATGAGTTAAATTAAGAGGCAGCAACAAAGTAAGCATTTTATTTGTCTTACATCTCAAATATGAGGTCATGTGATATTACTTAATGATTCGTTGACATGTATCTCTTGTGGTGTAAGAGGATGGAATAGTGGTCTTTTGTTGGACTTGAATGATATTCCAGTCTTCCAGATCCCTTACACGTAGGGGACTGGTTAACTAGTTGTGTCAAACAATAAAATGTTGTATCATCTGTGTTGCTACTTGCTAGGAAGGGAGAATCACTAGTAAGGCAAGCCCGAAAAAATTTCACATAAAAACCAGCTCTTAAATATTTTATTTTTGACTAGGTGGGCCCATGAAGTAAGCATATTAGTATGAAAATGTGACATTTGTAACTCACTGGACATGCTAAGTAGAAAGATTGGTTGAGGAGGACAAATACTAGAGCATTTAGGGTGATAGTGTACTGAATAGTTGCTTAGTGGTGAAAAAGATTACTAGATAAGGTAGAGTGAAGATCAGGAGAACGACCCTTGATCTATTTCCTTGTAGGGTATATTGAATCCTAGAATGGCCACTAGGATTACAAATAAACCACACTTAGAGTTAAGGATATTCTGATCTAGAAGTTCTTGAGAAATCAGTATAATGGATATAAAGACTGAAGTCATGTTCTAAGATTGATTGAAAGATGTTCTATCAAACTTCTACGTGGAAAATAACTGTTTGATTTCAGCTTGGAACTAGATGCAAGAACAGGATAGATTGTCTCAACCCCGGTAAAGAGACTTGGAGGCTTTCAAACTGGATTAAGAAGTCTCATCTAATTCTCACCGGCTTTACCCCCACATGCTTTCTCATTGGCTTGGAAAAAGAGACTGCTGGCTTCCCTTTGCCAACTTATTCAATGCCAACTTCAAAGGAAACTGGCTGTAAGAGACCTCCCAAGAGATGGAATTAACTAAATGTAATAGAAAAATATACAATTGATTTCAGCCAAACCATATATGATTTGTTCAAGGACAAGGAATCTCATTTAGAAGTACGGGATTCTTTTTCTGTTGACTGTGTTAGACTGATCGAGTCCCATTTTCCACATGGGTTCTTTTGTGGAAGTTCGCCAAGTTTTTGCATGATTGTTTTTGCGATCACTATTCTGTTTGAAAGATGTGATCTGTTAGATGCTTTCGACCAGTGGTTGCTTCTCTATACGTCTACTTCTACATTGCAGTGATGCTTGATTATACTGCAGGGAAATTGCAAAGCATCTCTCTCTCCCACCAGTGAAGCTGCACTGCAGCATGCTTGCGGAGGACGCAATAAAGGCTGCTGTCAAAGACTACGAATCCAAGCGTGCAAAATCTGGTGCTCATACAGAGTCTACTACACCTGCCGAGAAGGTTGCTAATGCTTGATGATGTTTATGATCACAACCCAGGGATTGCTGTAGAAGCAAGTCTTTGACCTTGACACTTCACAGTGTTAATAAACAAAGTATTGTACTTAGAAGAGTATGGAACACTCTTGGTTATTTTCTTTGATGTAATTGTTATTTGCTACTCCAAAGACGCTTTCCCTTGTTATGTAAATTTGCTACTCAGTATGTCGGAATGGATTGGAGTTGGGATGATCTTGTTGAATTTGATATCTTCGTTGCCTAATGATTTCATAGTTGGAGTTGACTAGAATAGCAGAGCAATTCAGTTAGAAGTGGGGATCGAGCTCAAGTTTGACATTCTTATCCTGAAATTATATGTTTGAGTTTGTATAGGCATTTTGAATGCCGCTATCGAAACAGTTTTCGTTACTATATTTTTGGCGACTCCGCCCATTTCAAGCAGAATGATTCAGTACACGAAGTTTCCACTAGAAGTGGCGATCCCAGACCCAAAACAATGGGAGTAAACTTATTGGCAAAGTTCCCGGTCCAATTCGGTCTTAGTTGGGCCTAGTCACATGATGCTTTAGTACTACCATTTGCTCCAGCTCTCAATGATCACAATGTGATGGTATTCGCAATCTTCGTTCTGGCAAATTTTAGTAGTTTGGGCTCAGGTTCCCTTATCAAGTTAGTTTATTTTTCAAGACATGAGGACCAATCAACCAATGACAGGAGAAAGAAGTCTCTCAAGGAAAAATTTGGTGTTTCTAATGTTAATAGGAGGAGCTACCCTATTCTAGGCGGAAGGCTGCATTTTGTGAAGTTTGAGACGGCCAAGATTAATGAGTGCATGGACTTTATTTCTTCCAAGCAGCTTCACCGTGGAGGTATGCCTACTTGCAGTTTGACCTTTTTTGTTTAATTTTGTGTTCATGTTTGAGCACAATCCACCATGTCGTCAAATCCTACTTATGGTTCTCCGAGGTTAATTCAGTTTTCTGTTTGAAATCCTTTGTTGAGTTGAGAATTGTTCATAGCAAACCAGATTTACTCTTGCCACGTTTGTTGCTGATTTGACCATGGGATGGATAGGGATGGATGCACGCCATTGGAATTCGGATGCCCCAAACAATGAAAATGCAGTGATTAAGGTAAGTTTTGTTTTGCATTTTCATGTGTAAGAGAGAATTCCTGCAGAATGCATTTTAATGAATGAATTTGTATGATGTAAATGGATAGTAGAATGGGAAATTATAGCAATTTCTCATAAGAATCTTATACGAATAATCTTTCTTTCAACAAGCAGATATGGATTTGAATTGGCTGAGTTTTGAGCTTCTCATTCGATAGATGCAAAAACCTATGTCGAATACAGGAGACCAATAATGGCTCTTCTATTTCGTTTTCTGTTGATTAAAGTGAAGATGACAGATGTAATTAATCGAATATTTCACGTTAATGCTTGGTTAACATTTTTGATTATTTTGTCTAACGTTGATAATTTAAACAATAGAAATATTTACAATGTTCTAAACGAGACAAGCCCTATAATTAGAAGGAATAATACTTTTGTAAGGCCATTAATGATGCTTCACTGTTATTTTGTTGAACTAAACGTGTTGGAGACACTTTTTACATGAAATAACTGAAGAGACTTTTCCTACTTCCAGTATGGAGCCTGATAGCCTTCTAGAATTTATAATAAAATGTATTCCTCATCACGTAATGAATGAACTATAGAGGTCAGAGACATATAGTCTAGGACTAAGAGTCTAAGATAGATGAGAAGTAGGTAAAAGATGCATTAGGTGTTAAATATTTATTGCTAACAGAATATTGAAAGAATTATCTGATGAGTAACTTTACAAAATTTCCAATGGGTGATTTTGCAATGTTGTTTAGTAAAATTATAACTAAGAGTTTTGAGTTTCTAAAACACAGCGTCCCTTAATAGCTTGTGGATATGAATATCGCAATCTGCTTGATTCATAGTATGTCATGCAGATGATGTAGAATGACCCTGAGGACATGACAAATCATCCATTTGTGGTAGTCATTAACCACGGTTGAATAGGAGTTCATTTTGATCGGTATTTATTAAGTTCCTCACATCCACCTGACTATGTTGTACTCCTTTCATTGTTTACTATTACGAACTGAATATCGGCCAACAGTTAGAATAGTTTATATGTATTTGTCCCACATTGCTTAGTTATATTGTGTGACCTGTCTCGTGATAATATAAGTAAAGTTCTCGTGTTAGGGTTGATTTAACACCCTACACTTCTTTCTCTCTATCAAATAACATGGTATCAGAGCGTCACATAAAACCACCATAGCCTTCGAAACCCTAAACCTACCTCACCACTGTCGTCATACACTACAGCCCCTGACGTCAGCCATCATCAACCTCAATCAAACCCTAAAACGAACCAGAAATCCCTAAACCCTAAACCATCACTATCGTCAGCCATCATCAATCTCAATCAAACCCTAAAATGAACCAGAAATCCCTAAACCCATCACTATCGTCTTCCATCTAAACTCTAAACCCACTGTCAAACGAACCAGATAACCCTAAAACGAGATTGACCAACCCTATTCGAACCCTATCAGATCCTCAAACAAGATTCAATCGACCCAAAATCCCTTCAAACGACATCCAATCGACCCAATATCCCTTCAAACCCCAAAATCGACACTGTTAATACTTAACCAGTACCGTACGACCTCTGTACACACTCGAAACCCATTACCCAGTGTAGTAAGACCTTCGAAATCCCTTACCTAGTGATCGTTGATGTTCGAAATCCCTTACCTAGTAATCGTTGATGTTTTAGCCCTCTGAAAGCCTCTGATGCTGCTCGAAATCATGCTGATTGACTTCGAAGTTGTCACTTGCTGCTCATCCAGTGCTCGTTGGCTCCGTAGTATTGACATATGCCTCAATTAATCCACTCAGATGTTGTGGTTTTAGTTGGTGTTTTTGATCTCTCTGATTCATATCTGATTTCTTTTCCGAGTTGACTGGGTTGAGGTATCATCTAGTTTGTTCTTGCTCTTTTGGTTTATTGTTGTCTATAGACTCCTAGTGGGGGTTTTATCTTCATTTGTTGATTATTCAGTTGGTTGGTTAATTTGCTAGTCGGTGTTGGTTTCTTCTACTGGATAGTATGATTGGTTGATTTTCGGTGGACAGTGGACGCGGTTGATTAGTAGTTGGTTGTCTTTGATTTGTTGGTGGTTATTTTGGATTATTTGTTTCTCCATTATCTGGTAAAATGTCTGAAGATAAGTCTGCTTCTGCTGCTACCTCTGGTTCCATTGTTATTGGTAGTATTTCCAGCTCCTCGATATCGTGACAGGAGGCCTATTACTTCTATTATTTTGAATGATAAGAATTATGCTATTTTGGCCAAGGCTGTTGAAGTGTATTTTGAGGGTGAGTCAACCTCACAGTGGCTCACTGATGATCCTCCTGCGGCAACCAGTTCAACGTATGCTGCATGGAAATCTGAGGATGCTCGCATTTGCTCTGACTTATGGAATGTTATGGAGCCCCAGATTAGTGGACCTTTGATGTTTTTACCCACAACCAAGCTTGTATGGAGATAGGCACAGGAGATGTTTTCTGGGGTTAATAATCTCCGTCGGACATATGATCTTCATCATGAATTTTTCTCTGTATCCATGGGTGAGCAATCTTTGGAAACTCATTATGCTAAGTTTTGTGGTCTTTGTGAGGAGATCAAGATTGCTCAGCCCATTTATGATGATATTCAAGTTATGGAGCGCCACTGACAGTCTCTGTTTGTTGCTCGATTTTTATCCAGTTTGCCTTCCCCTCTATGATTCAGTCCGGTCACAGATTTTGGGCGAACGGACGTTACAATCTCTTGGTGAGGTTTTCAGTCGTATTCGTCAGACTACTATTTCTGATATTGGTTCTATGACTGCTTCTCAGTTACCTTCTAATCGTTCAGCTTTAGTTACTACTGTTTCTTGTGGTGGTTATTCTCGTAGTGGCCCAACATCATGGGGAGCTGGTCGTAGTGGTTCCAGTCGTGATACGGGCCGTGGTAGTTTTGGTCGTGGTGGTTCTAATCGTGATACTGGCCGAGGTTCTAGTCGTGATTCTGGTCGTGGAGGTCGTGCACCAGGAGGGGGTGGTCAAGGCCGTGGGAAAGTTCCTCGACACTGTACTTGGTGCAATGCTAATAATCATACTATTGACTATTGTTGGGATCTTCATGGTCGCCCTTCCGCCCTCTAGGTCACAGTTTCTGAGGATGATGGTTCACAGGTTTCTTCCAGCAGCGCCCCTCGTGTAGTTACCATTCCAGAGGATGAGTATCAGCAGTTTCAGCACTACCGTTCTACTCAGACTTCTGCCTCCACTGCTACGCTCGCTCAGAAAGGTCCCCCTTCTGCTTATCTT